>JAZEWT010000020.1:1253712-1288338 GCA_036362905.1 Mordacia mordax | reverse complement strand
CATGTTTTTTGGACTGTGGGAGGAAACTGGAGTGCCCGGCGAAAACCCACGCGGACACGGGGAGAGAACTCGCAAACTCCACACAGAAAGCAGCACCCGAGCTGAGATTCGAACCTGGGACCTTCTTGCTGTGAGGCGATAGCGCCACCTACTGGGCCGCCGTGCCGCCCTAATACTTTATCATCATTATCAATACCCGCTTAATTCTGTACAGTATTGTGGGCGGCCGGAACCTATCCCGGCAGACAGAGGGCGCAAGGCGGGGCTATACCCCAGGACGTGACGCCAGTACCTCGCAGGGGCCGGGGACAAATTTCTTAGCAGGCCAATTAACCCAGGCAGCAGCGTGTCTTTGGACGACGGGAAGAAACTGGAGTACCCGGCGAAAACCCACGCGGACACGCATAGAAGACGCAAACTCCACAAAGCAGCACCCGAGCAGTGAATGGAATCACGGGGCTTCTTGCTGTGAGACAGCTGTGCTGCTCACTGCGTCACCGCGCCGCCGTAAAAATAATACTTGATTTAATCTCAAATAAATACAAACGTCAATATAAGTGTGTAATTTCTCGAATACAGCAGGCGTATATGTGATGCAATCATTGTAAGGCAAGCATTTGTTGGTTATATGTCGGACGCACAGTGTAAACATTACACATCAGGGCTTGTTTGTTAAACTATATTCGGTGAACAATATTTGTTAAATAATATGAGGTAAGCATAGTTCATTACTCACCAAGCAAACTGGTTCAGTATTTTCTGTGAATACACAAAATGGGCACAGCTTATTCACGTAAATACACATCATGCTATGCAGTATACTTAAAGGCGGGTTTTAACGTAAGAATAACACATTTTTACGTATCTTTTTATATTTTAACTTGACTTTGGTGTAAGAAGTGGTGTCCAAGTGTACAAATAAAATAGACGAGAGAAGTCACACCTCGGCCTGGCTGTTCATTCTTCTTGCAATCACTTGACAGCACAATGATCGTGAGAACGCAGCAATGCCTGACCCAGCGTTATCCCGGATCCCCTCTGGCTTAAGCTCCACGTAATCCCACTCAATCCTGGGCCAATGCTGCACACTTGTATTCCATTCTTGGGTTGACCAACCACCTCATCTCATTGTCAGAAACCGCTTAGTCCTGTACGGGGTCGCGGTGAGCCGGAGCCTATTCCGGCAGACACAGGGCGAAAGGCAGGGATATACCCGTGATGGGACGCCAGTCCACCACCGGGCACTGCGGGCAATTTAGTCTGCGAGCCAATTAACCTATGCAGCAGCATGTTTTTTTGGAATGTGGGAAGAAACCAGAGTGCCCGGCGAAAACCCATGCGGACACGGGGAGAGAGAACTCGCAAACTCCACACAGAAAGGCAACCGGAGCCGAGATTCGAACCCGGGACCTTCTTGCTGTGAGGCGACAGCGCTACCCACTGGGCCACCGTGCCGCCCCGCCGACGTGCCATCGTGTGCTGACGTGCTGTGCTGTGCCATTGAGACAAAGTCTAATGTAATCGCGCCCTCTGTTGAAGAGTCACTGACAGACGAGGCGTGCGCCAGCCGGGTTCGATTCCCGGCTCGGGAACCTTAATGTGGAGAATTTGTTTTCTATCCCTGTGTGGATTTCCGCAGGGAACCCCGGTTTCCTTCCACTGTCCAAATTCAAGCCTCCGAGGTACTATAATGTGTCGCTGCTGTTTGACTTTCGGTTGAACTGTTCTGATGTTGTTGTTGACGTGGCGTTCACGCCACAACCAGGATTTGTGTAAAAAAAAAACCCAAAAAGTTATTGTTGCTGATTTGCCGTTCTCTGCCGTTGTTATTGACGTTCCGTTCTCTCCGCAGCTCTGTGAAGCGCTTTGTGACCCTTGGGTGAAAAGCGCTCTATAAATGCAATTATTATTATTAATTGCTCTAACTAAAATTGCCCCCGGTGGCCCAAAGATGTTGTAACTATCTTACACCTGTCCGTTGTACAACTGCTAAAAAGAGCTACATATATCAGCGGTTCCTAGCAGATTCAATTAAAACTGACAATTTGCTTGATGGTGATGGGTCCTGTGGGCGGGGTCTTCGCTGTGGGCGGGGTCTTCGTCGGAGTGAGCGGAGTCTCAATGGAGATGGGCGGAGTCTGTGTGTGGGCGGGGTCTCAATGGAGATTGGCGGGGTCTGTGTGTGGGCGGGGTCTAATCGGGAGTGGGCGGGGTCTGTGTGTGGGCGGGGCGGTCGTGGCCGGAGTGGGCGGGGTCTGCGTGGGGGCGTGAGTTGGGCGAAGTTGATGTGAAGTGGGCGGGGCCTCCTGGTCGGTGGGCGTGGCCTCTTTCCCGCGTTATTCCTGCGGGCCACGTGCTCGCCCCGCCCGGCGTGGAGTTGAGCGGAGCTTCCGCGTTCGGGGAGACCACAGCCCCATCATCATCATCACCACCACCACCAGCAGCAGCAGAAGCAGCACCAGCAGCACCACCAGCACCACCAGCAGCAGCAGAAGCAGCACCAGCAGCACCACCAGCACCGTGACCTCCTCCTCCTCCTCCCCGCCTCTCGCAACTGTTGATAAGCGCGCCGCCGCCACCGCCACCGCCATCGTCATCAGCGGCCACGTTGACAGCGGAATGAGACGAGTGCAGGCCATGGCAGCCACTTGGGCGTCCAGTTCGCTGCTGGGTATGGACTCTGCGAAGAAGCTCGCCGCGCTCGTCGTGGTGCTGCTGGTGTGTCAGCACGGGGCTTGGCGCGTCTCTCGCGGAGGTGGGTGAGAAAGGGCCCCCCCCCCTCCTCGTCCTCGCTGCGGTGCTGTACTGACAGCGCAGTCCCGTCCCCCCAGCACCCCCGGATTGATGGACAGGAGCCCGTCGCACGGAGCAGACCCGTGCAGCCGAGCTTGTCTTGGGTGGAACTTCCGATGCCTCTCACAACTTGCGTGTTCGTATAAATAATAATAAATAAATCCAACTGTTAATTTGCTCTACGTGTTGGCATGTTGAAGATTTGTTGCTAAATTGGTTGTCACCAATTTATACAAACTGAGAATAGATGCTCCGTGAACATTCATTATCAATACCCGCTTAATCCTGTACAGGGATCAGGGATGGGGTGGCCGGACCCTAGCCCAGTCTACAGAAGTTGCAAGGCAGGGGAACACCCCGCATGTGACACCAGTACATCGCAGGGCACACTTTTTAGGGCAATTCACTCATCAGGCCAATTAACCTAGGCAGCAGCGTGTCAATGGATGGTGGGAGGAAACCGGAGTACCCTGCAAAATCCACGCGGGCTCGGGGAGAGAACTCATAAACTGCACACAGAGAGGCACCTGAGTCGGGATTCAGCGCTACTCACAGCACCACCGTGCCGAACATACAGTATGGAACTATCCTCCAGCTGCTGTATACTGGCGTCACGGTGGCGCTCTTGAGTCGGGCCCCCGTGCCACTGTGAGTCGGACCCGGCGGAATGAACTCCAGCTGTGGATTCATAAAGGACTTTTAAAATATATTAACAACTTTAGAAATTAACATACGCGTACCATGTTAAACTGCATGCTAGAGGACACAGTTATTCTAGCAGTGCGATATATTGATGTATTTCACATTTAGGTAAGTTTGTATTTTTTGAGACAAAGCTTTTCGTTAGTAACTCATCTCATTGTCAGAAACCACTTAGTCCTGTACAGGGTCACGGTGAGCCGGAGGCAATCTGGGCAGACACGGCGCAAGGCAGGGATACATCCACGATGGGTCGCCAGTCCATCATCGGGCACTGCGGGTAATTTAGTCTGCGAGCAAATGAACCGAAACAGCAGCATGTGATTTTTTTTTTTGGACTGTGGGAGGAAACCGGAGTGCCCGGCGAAAACCCACGCAGACACCACACACAAAGCCCCCCGAGCCGAGATTCGATCCTGGCACCTACCCACTGGGCCACCGTGCCGCCCTTCGTATAACACAAATTCACTGAGCGCTGACCTTTGCACTCGTTTACCTTGGTGGCACAAAGGGTAAATGCCAGGGTAACCTTTAATTAAAGAAAACCGACGTCAACGTGTATTCATCGCACCTGAAAATACCTGGGTTGTTTTTTTCCTAAAGAATGTCCCCTGGCGTGCAGTTTGATTATGCACCACTACGGGGTACTGGAATAAACATAACCCGCGGTGATGAGTGGAGATTAAACATCGCGGATTATATTATCCGCAAAAATACTCCAGTTATCCCCAGTGGGAAAACAAAAGGTTGGGAATTATAGCGCGGACAGGAAATAGGGTCGCCGATGAACAACAGCTCCGCTATGTTGACCGAATATCTCAACTTCTCTCCAACTTGTCGCCACAATTCCCCAGGAAGCAACAGCTGCGAGAGTCTGTTCAGCAGCGGGCGCCACCTGAGCAACGGGATGTGGCAGCCTGACGGGTGCATGCTGCATCACTACACGACACGGTAGGGAGCACCGCGTCCCAGCCACATCGAGAGCGAACGGCGCGGAGCGGTCTCCGTTCGTGCTGTTTCGTCCACTTCACAAGCACCCGGAACGTAGAGGCCCCTTCGTCGGCACTCTGCTGGACGAAGAAGGGCATTCATTCGCACGTCATGTAGCTAGTAAGGGTGGCCTGACCATACTTCACCCTGCCGGCGAGTGCGGGTTGGTGTTGTGTGACGGACGTTTAGATGTTTAGTATTACAGCAGAAATACCCAGTGAGCTCGCAAGCTCTGGATGCGCGATTTGTACGATACAACAAACGTTCAAACTGACACGGATCAGGACGAATTCCAAAGAACCCGGTGAGCCGCTTCCAATGTCTCACAGGGCCACGACCAAGGACGATTATACGAGGCAGTCCTGGGTCAGATCGATCTCAACATCGCCACTGGGGACAGGAAGGTGGCCGAGAGTGGTAAAGGCCACCCAGCCACCCGTGTGTCGTGCTGGCATTTATAGGCGCTCGCTAACAGCGCTCGCCCCCCCAACAATGTGATAAGGCTGTGCTGGGCATGTTCGTTGTGGTAGGGAGGTGAAGGAGTGCCTCGAGGAGAAGTATGTGGTGTTCATGGGTGACTCGCGAATCCGCATGCTTTATCAGAGCTACCTCAAGTTCCTGACGCCCACACCTCTGACCGGGTCAAAGGTACAGAGATGACGTGTTGCCTTGACAGTGTGTACATGGCTTCTCATCACATTGAACTTTAACATGTGTTGATGATGTATATGATTTACACCGTGGTTGGACGTGGCTATAAAGTAGTCGTAAAGTATTAATTGTTTCGAAGGGAAAATAAATGTAATGTTTACATTATGTGCGTCGTCCGTTAGTAATGCGTTTAAACTTTCTCCGTGTAGTTCTGCAATGTAAGCGCTCTGCAAGTTGTGAAGCGTTTGGTTGTTCGTGCGATGTGAGAGAAAACACTGAGTTGAAACTATAGATGGGATGCTTCTAAATCTCTTGGGAAATGTAGGTCCTACTTTTGTTTAAGCAACCGTTTGTTTTTTATTACATGCGTTACTGATAATGAACATTACTGTTTATTTGAAATTAGTACATTGTATAATCCATATGAACATCTGGTAGAATAAATGTTTTCAGTTAAACTTACTGTTTGTCTCGTACTAAAACAAGTATATGTTTTTTTATTGCAGTGGCAAGATATTCATTACCGTGAAAGTAACCCATTTATAAAAGTGGTAAGTTGAGAATTCTGAAATCTAAAAAAATGTTCATTGTTCATATTTCCTTGTTCACATTTTGTAAATATCACATGCCTTTGGTTTTGTGGTTAATGTCATTGAATATTTTTACTCCTGCAGGATTATTTATGGTGTCCATATGTTGGTGAATCAATGACGAAGCACTTTCTCTCGTGGAAGCTGGCAAGTAGCACTTAACAACACATTGACTTCCTTTGTCAAAAATGATTCATGGCATCCATTGATGGATGCGGAGCACTTGTAGCTGTGGTGCCAGAGTCAATACCATCCTTCGTGTTGAGTGTGCGAATGCCCAAGCAACCTCTAAATTATTTGAAATGTATACTGCTGTGGGATAAATTCAATTATAACGTTGCACGCCTTTGTCAATCTACAACAGGGAGGCCTGTGCATCTATTTGTTGGTAATGAGGGTTGGTTTGACTGTACATCAGCATGTTGGATATTGTAGTTAGTGGAACCAATGGGTGGTGGTGGGGTATTTCCAAAGACTAGATCGTATGTCACTGCTGATGGCAGAAAATCAGATTCCGGCCACCGAGTTCGAACCATGGTGCTCTATGAACAAGAAGACTTGATTTTCATTCAAGACTGGGATGAAATCATCGGTGAGGTCAAGTTTAATCAGGACCTGGAAATCCGTTCACCAACCCACATTGATCAAAACAATGACCACGCTACGACCAAAAATCTTTTGTGATTTAAGACAAGGGGAAGCTTTTTTACAGCAGTGGAGTGATAATTGGCCTCATAGTGTTGTGGATTTTCGTTGTATGTTGTACTTAATAATTTCGTGTGACCTCATTATTATTGCTTCAACACTTTAAGTTGATAGGGATATCACGAGTGTAAAGAAACATGATTCTATCAAATCCTGACATGGCATCAACACTGTTTATCGAATTGTACACAGCGGGTTTTAATCGTGAAGCCCCTAATCCGTGCAAGAAATAGTGACGTGTTTTTATGGTGGGTAAGCTGCAGGGTAAACCAACCCCTGCCCTTTCTAGCTAAATTAGACCAGAAGTAGAATGAAAATATGATCCGCTTACATATCCATAATCTTGCCGCATGACGTGATCTAGTGGCTTACCAAACAAATAATGTACATGCTAACATATAGCACGTACATACAGTACATACTAACGTGCGGTACATACTGCAACTACGGCTCTGCAGTTTTAAACATGAGCACGCTTTGACAAATGAAATGTATCTCGTTTGTCTGTAACACTCCTAAATAGCACACATGATCGGCAACATTGCAGGCAATGTTCCAGTTGTAGAGCAGAGAGCAGACAGCCTTTGCTAGAGAGGAGGAGAAATGACTTACAATGAACACCTCTCTTGTATATCTTCTATCACGCGTGTTTATGCATCTCAAACCTTTTGGGTGTATCACATGTTTTAAATGTATTCGCTTTGGAACTGTGATCAACTTCTGACTTGCAAAAAATTCTGGTAATTCGGGTTCAGCCTTAGCGCTGACGTCGAAGATTTATATAAACCCTTAAAAGTACCCCGGGGCATTGACCTTTAAAATCCTAACCTTTTGTGAGATGGCCATGGTGAGCAACGTCTCATCACATTCACCTGAATGCATTCATATTTGTTATCAACAGCGGGCCTCTCCACCATGAATTCCTCACATTACGTTGCACCAATCCCATCGGACACCTGCACACAAGCTCACTTCGTTGCTCCATCGCTGCACTTCCCTCCTTTGGCTGTTACTCTGTTTACTTGTGGCCATGTACAATATATCCTCCTAGAATGTACTTCTTCATGTGTTTAATGAAGGATATAATCGCGATAAATTGTATTCCATTCTCTATAATGTAGTGTGCTTGTGATGCCAATTATGAAATAGTGTAAAGAAATTATACGGTTTGTAATTTTATGTAATGACCTCTTGTTTTCCCACCCTGTGTGTTGACAGCCCAATGAGATTACACCCGATGTCATCGTGATGGGCGCTGCCACGGTAAGCTGTAAATGTGCTGCGCACAGGAATATGCCTTGGATGGTTTAAAATGTCAGGATATTGTAGAGGTTATTGCGAGATTTCCTGGTGCCAAAATTGGCCAGACATGGCGTTGCATTGGATGAAGCTAAAATATTTTAAACCTGACAGCCGTGTAGCTACCAAAGGCGCAGGTGGTGCAACTAAACTCGGTCCAAAGGAGCCCGTGTACCGCACTCAGAAGTGGTGAAGCGGTGGGGGCAGGGGGGAGTAGTAATAATAATAATTGCATTTATAGCACGCTTTTCACCCGAGGGTCACAAAGCGCTTCACAGAGCTGCGGAGAGAACGGCCACGTCAACAACAACGGCACCACAATGGAAAATCACCAGCAACAACATTTTTTTGGGGGGGTTTTTTTAATATATATAAACAGCGTTGCAGAGCAACACGCAAAACATGATCAAGACCTTCAACTACAATTTTGACATGTAAATCAATGTAATTGATCAAGGGTGGTGCCATTTGATTGTTTGCACCAGAGCTCATACTGGCAAAGATTGGCATCTGCAACCCATCGAAATGATAACTTTGAATCGCCAGAATGTTTGTTATGAACCAAGAAAATGAAGTCAAACCGTTTGTAAAACATGACATGAGTGTTGTGTTTTCGCTTGTATTCCTTGCGCCTCCACAACAGTGGGCCATTAAGCTGAAGGGGGATAAGGAGGAAGGCTTGGAGGAATATATGCAGCAGCTGGAACAGCTAAAGCTTCATATGATCAATGTCACACGTGTGTCACGCAAGCCCAGGGATGTCATCTGGGTCATGCAAGGTTAGTACAAACTCTCCGTTACGTGGGCATCTATCACCGAATGTAAACGTGTTTTTTCGTGGACATATCGTATGGAAGACGATTAACAAGGAACTGTAGGATTGTTTGGCTCACATTGGTCCTCACTCACACGCTGGTTCATGATGGTGGGGTCGGCCCAGAACCATTTAAAATCTCACTCCTCCCTCGTGACATGGAGAGGCCTTTGTCCAGCAGTAACTTGACAATGGACTATAAAGTGAAGTAAAAGTCAGCTACTTAATACAAGGCTGCTTAGAGGATTTATGGAGACACAGGGCTGGAGACTTTGGGAAAAATTCCACGCGCGCACCCATTTTTCATAACAATAAGCTTGTTGTGGATGGGGCCTAGGAAAACTTACCCCCCTTTACCCCTCTACCTGTGGGGGTCTCTGCGTTAACTATTAAGGTGATACCAATAATAGAGTTGGAGGAGAGTGTGAACATTGCGATTTGTAAAATAGAAGAGTGCTTGGATCTAAACACACCAAATAGACACCTTTCATGAAGTATCAAGTTTGCAAAACCACACACGATTGTGGCAAAAAATGCACACAAATGTCCTGAGCCGATTGCCTCTTAACACGGTATTGTTGCCAGAAGACTGGTAAAGCCTCTCCTTTTTTACATCTCTGGACTGGAAAAAAGTCCATTGCTAATTAGTGTTGTTTTTTGCTCCATTTCACACTCTTACATCTCATTTACAGCAGATGGTGGATTGATAATTAACCACAGTTTATCAGACAGCTGCGGGAATAATCACTGATTCAGAGGAACGCCAGTTTAACGGCTGCCCATTTTGTTCTGTTTTTTGTTTCGTTTTGCCCACAAAAGACCCCGTCAATGAGGCGAAACTGGTTCCGAGCAGGAAGCTCATAACCAATCGCGCCGTTGAAAAATACAACGAGATGACCTCGCGTGTGCTGGAGGGGAGCCCCGTGCGGGTCATGAAGGCCTCCATGCAGGTGGCGCAGCACTACCTGCACCTCTCGGATGATGGGCTGCACATTCCTGACGCTGCGCACGACATCGTAAGTAACCACCCACGACGCGTCGCCCTCAGTCTCAGTAATTTATCATCCTCCCATTACGAGGTGATGTCAATTTGCCCTACATCTAAAGGTTAAGGTTCAGCCCTGCAATTCCCTCGCTCATCCTATTATTAACGCCTGCACAGGTAAATGACTCACAAGGGCTGACGTTGTTGTTGTTGTTGTTGTTGTCTGCCGCTGAAAGGTGGCGTCGCTAATCCTCAACTCACACTGCAATCGCGACGTGCGGCCCCTGGACGGTTCCTGTTGCTCCGTGCCCCGTGACCCGACGTTACTCCAGGCCATCACGGCCCTCTGCTTCCTGGGATTCACTGTCGCCTGGGCAGCCACGTGCGTGCGCCGCTCCTCTGTGCCCACACCGCCGCCCCCGCAGGAAGATGCAGAGGCTGCGTTGGTACCCGACAGTCTGCCAGCCAGCGAAAAGGTGCCTGACTCTTGATATGCTTGCTTGATGGACGTATCAGTGACGTTAGTGCCGGATGTATAGAATAACAAAGATCTGTGCATGCTCTCCCACCTTTGGTGAATACGTGTGAGAGCGGTTTTGTATATCACTACTTTAACTGCATGACATTTTCATCATTACAGTTGTATATACAACTGCTTTAGTACACAAATATGTAATTTACTTCCAACCTCCACACCTCTCTTGCTCTCGCAGGCGGAAGCCAGACCTGCTGTAAGCAGAGGGGCAGCTGAGGAAGTGTTGGCCTCCCTCACCAAGCTGGGCTTCATCATGGCCTATTTCTACCTGTGTGACCGTGCGAACTGGTTCCAGAAGGCGCACAAGGACTACCATCACTCTGTCTTCTTCGTGCCACTCGCCGTGATGCTGGTCCTTGGCTGGTACTTCAGCAAAGAAACGAAAGATGTAATTCATTTCCTGCGCGCGGTGGAATATAATCTGATTGCAAAACAATTCGGATGTACGTGCGGTGAGTATCGCCGCGGCCTGGTGCCAATAGGCCTGTGCGCCATGGGCACGTTCGTCCCTCCGTGTCGGAATAGGCTCCGGTGCCCCGCCACACTGTACAGGATTATGCGTGTAATTAAAATGAATGAATGGTTTGTCAAATTTAAAACCCAAGATTAGAATGTGAGCCAGCAGAGGGATTGCAGCGCTGCGGTGAAGTGGTCTCATTGATGTGCGAACCTGTCCTTAGTTTGATAATTTTCTCGTTGCGTGAAGTTGTGCGCCCTTTGCCCTGCTTTCAACCTGCAGACGGTAATGTTAAACCGCGACCAGACGGAAGAGTGGAAGGGCTGGATGCAGCTCGTCATCCTCATTTACCACTTCTCAGGCGCCAGCTCGGTGAGCGGATTGAGTCGCACGTCAGCACTGGATGAAGGGCGGCACCTGTTAGAGCTGCCCACCGCTGCCCACCGCTGCCCACCGCTGCCCACCGCTGCCCACCGCTGCCCACCGCTGCCCACCGCTGGCCACCGCTGGCCACCGCTGGTTATTTTTGCAGGAGAATGTAAAGACAAAACAGAATTATTTTTTTTTCTGTGAGAATAGTTTTACAGTCAATTACGGAAAAAGCCCAACATTAAACAGTGAATCGCATATAAAACATTTTCACATCAACCAAGTTTTTAAATATTTGTTTAGATTTTATGAAGGAAACGTTACTATAAGAGACTAGATGCGACCGACGTTTCGTTGTTCTCACATACTTATGTGCTTGTGCTGGAAAACCATTTGAAGGTCATTGAAGTACGTCTAGCCTTGCAAACGCATCGGCTAACAGCTTAATGACGCGTTGCTGTACAAGACGGACTCGTGCTGCCGTGAAGGTTCTCGGGACAGTGCTGTCCAGCTGCGAGATGTGTTTTTGGATCGTACCGTGCGGTTCAACACGATGTTCCGCTGCGCGGTGAACGACCCATCTCTCCGTCGTCGTTACAGTTCCTGCCGGTATACCTGCACGTGCGGCTGCTCGTTGCGGCCTACCTATTCCAGACGGGCTACGGACATTTCTGCTTCTTCTGGACCAAGGGAGACTTTGGCCTCTTCCGTGTTTGTCAGGTGTGGTTCCACACTCATACCACGGTGTCCACACACGAGAATCGCAGTACATATACAGCGGGCATATCTGCCCAGAGCAAACATCCCCCCACACCCATTATGCTGTTTGTGCATGGTATAACAGATTTGATCGTTTTACGTACAGTAACCTGTTTTTAAGCTTGCAGATATTTACTCACTTCCAAAGCACAAAGAAGCATTTGCTCACGATTGTCGGTTTGTTCTATATTTTTGTCCAGTAGCCTACTTGTGTACACATAGTGTAACTTTGGTTTCTTGTAGCTGTTCCCATAATCTGTACTCCCGTCCTCCAAAAGTAAATCGCGCATTTGGTGATGCACTGCTTTTCTCAATATTTTTAAATGGAAAAACAAATCTTAATTACTTGACAATAACTCAACTTAGCACAGTTGGAATATAATTGGAAACTACACGAAGGGAAGTACACACATCTTGGTATGAATAGGTTGTCTAAAGTTGACGGAAGTGATATTTGAAAAATTGTTCTGTGAGGTTTGTTTGCCAAAGCTGTTATTTCTAGATAACTGTTATGCTCGACACAGCTATCCCAAAATAACCGCTTTGGTCAGCGACCCTCATTCATCGAGCCGTGAAAACTCACATCAGCAGTCATGTTTTATCTTGAACTTACTTGAGAATGTTCCCGCTGCAGGTGATGTTCCGGATGAACTTCCTGACGGTGCTGCTGTGCCTGGTCATGGACCATCACTATCAATTCTACTACTTTGTTCCGCTCGTCTCATTCTCATTCCTGCTGCTGTATGCAGTTCTCGCTGTGCCTCCCAGGATCACCGCCAAGGATGGTGATAGTAAGACATGCGATGCGTGCATTCGTACAGGAGGACGAGAGGCCCACGGTTGTGATAGATCGTAGATGAAACCGTTTCGGCTCGGTAGTTGTTTGCAGGAGGCTTATTGTTTCTCTAATGTGTGCTCAGGTTGCACCGTGCTTTGTTCGGTTCGATGTTCAGCGTCTTGCGCCATGTAGCTGGGAGCTTCTATTCAGCTACTAAAGAAGGAAGGAACTGAGAATCGAGTTTGTAAAGAAGCTCCCGTAATGTGGAACAAAGCATCAGGCATCATGTCGTGTAACGCAAATCAGAGCCCAAGAGCACATCGTAGAACTATATGGGACCAACTTGAAAATCAACTTAGTAAATAATAATACTAGTCACACGTCTAGAGCGCTTTTCACCCGAGGGTCACAAAACGCTGCACAAAGCTGTGGAGAGAACGGCATACACACAACAACATCTGGACGACATATCAACAACAACGTTTGTTGTTGTTGTTGCTCTATCGTGCTTTAGTCGAGTGTGTTCCTGATGGTATTCTGCTCTCCACCATCTGTGTGCCTGCAGGTAGTGTTTACTGGAAATTACTGATGGTGCTCAAGTTGGTGATGCTGTGTACCTGCATAGTGTTGCTTACCCTCTCCCAGGTATGGTGGTGTTGTAACAGCTGGTTTGGATCAGGCTCTTTATAAATGTTACCAGCGTACCGTCCTGTTGCTCGTGTAACTTTGCGCACACCGCTGCCCATACTTTGTGTGCTTGTGACGCTTCGTGCAATGCCCCACGCGCTGGGAGTTTCGTCAGAAAATGAATTCCTGGCACGTGAAGCGAAACGTCGGACATGGTGCTGAACACCACGTGGTCCAACCTGACAACACGTCCGGGAGCCACGTGGTGTAGCCGCTCAAATCTACGCAGTTTGTGCATAATCATGAAATTAATCTCCCCCACCAACCCATTCCCCACACCGTGCAGGAGGTGTTTGAAGGCCTCTTTGTGGTGTGGCCGGTGTCGGAGCTCTTCACGCTGCAGGGCAGCCTGCACGAGTGGTGGTTCCGCTGGCAGCTCGACCGTTTCGTAAGTGTCGCGCAGAGGCAGCCGCCACCGTTTCCGTTTTCGTCAGCGTCTCCGAACTGCGCAGCAACAACGCTCGTCATCCCTCCGGCTGTGACGTGTCGCAGCAAAGCGTGCCTGCGATGATGAGCGGCGCGGCCCGATGCACCGACGAGGCGCGCGGGGTTGCGTTAAGCGTGTCGCTGGGGCGTGCGAAGAGGGGGGGAGAGGCGCCGCGTAACTGCCCCGCCGTCCCCAGGCGGTGCTCTTTGGGATGCTGTTTGCGTTCACGTACCTCGTGCTGAAGCGGCGCGGCTGGATCAACGAGGCCAAAATGGAGTGGCTCTTTCCTCGCTGGCTGTCGGCCGTTCTGCTCTTCCTCAGTATCGCCGTCATCGTGGTAAATGGCGCGGCGCCCTGCCCTGCTCGCTCACGGACTCTCGCGGTGGCGGTCAAGTCAGTAATGAAATGGTGGTGGGCAGGGACGTTTTGAGGCAATCGTATAACTGACGGAGTTAGTTATACGCGTTCCTGGGTTGTGATGCGTGTGATGAACATCATGCCGGACAACACGCGGTACAACCACATAACGCTCCGTGTGGCATCACGCTGCGCTCTGCTCTTCTTCGCTCGCCTTGCTGGGAGTTCCTTCGGGAACCGAGTATGAGTTCCCAACTACATGGGGTACAACGTAAACACACCAGGCACCAGACGGATATACACTACAGCCATGAACACACTTCGCTTTATACACATTATTTGGTGATGCTGTTTTGGCAGTAATGCACCAGCACAAATAATAAAAACTCAACACATTCGTCAGTAACACTGACGTTAAATAAATAAAAATGATAATGAGTGACGTTTCAAGCTTTGGCCCTTCATAAAGCATTTAAAAAATGTGCAATGAAGATCCATAATTGCCCAAAATCGTCGCCTATTATACACTTTTCATGTCACGGTAGTGTTGCAGCATTTTAATACAGAACCCACACCGAGGTGAGAATTTCTCATTTGATTGCAGGAAATATTTCTCCACCATGAAATCTTTCTTAGTTCTAAGATATTGACCCGATTTCCTATCACCATCTCGCTGCTGACCGCCACCAATGCTTGCGTTGCCTATGCATGCAGTGACACGTTAGCACGTTTCATTCATACTCTACTCAACTCTGGCTTGTACCTGCTCTAAGAGATGTTCATTCGAGCAGTGCATTCTCTACTCACTATTTTCTTGCACTGATGAGCGCCCACTATTTATATAGTCTCTCGTGTACATTTTGTTAACGTAATAATGTATACAATTTACAGGGTTCTGCAACGGGCTAACACGAGGAGACCGATTCATAGCAGTAATGGTTGAGTGCTTTGTGTTCATTATGCGTCTCCATTATCATGGCCTCACACCCCTCACTGTGTGTGCTAAGTCTCCTTCTCTCCGACGTTGTCCCCACACAGGGCTACGTGGTGTGGTCGTCGCGATGCAGCAGCAAGGCTGAGTGCAACCGCATCCATCCCTACACGTCTCTGGTGCATGTAGGTCACCAGCGTTGCTCCGGCCGCGATACCAACAACTCCCCAAACCGCCTGCGCACGGGCCGCAAATACAGGACTTGATCTACCGCTGGATTTACTCAGTCAGGAAAAAAATCCAGCCTGCTTAGAAGTAATTGGCCAGAGGCTTGCCTACAATCTGATTAAAATCTGTGCTCATTAGCTTTTTCAAGTTACTCTTATGTGCCTCAGCTGGTGCAAAACGTTTCGTATCCTGCAGCAGATGGCAGTGTAGTGACAGCTGTGATGCTATTGTTAATGGTATCCACACAGCCTGGTACCCCCGTCTTGCACGAAGAATATGTCTCCTGTCAATATACAGAGATGGTGGGATTTCCACCAGCAGCGTTGGTCTCCAACCAGTGAATCCTGATCGACAGGACAATACCAGAGCCTTAAACCATCGATCTTAACATTAAACAAAATATACACACGTAGAGTGGAAAAAGCCAAGGTTGACGTATAGTGATGGTATTGCAAGATTGCAATGCAAATGCAGGTATCACGCTAACAATTGGTGAGTGTTATGTATAGTACGCATTTTTTGGAGTTTAGCGAGGTAGAATTTTAAAGGTATTGTTTGTATTTATAGTCCAAACGTGATGTGTTTAAAAAGGTTGTAGGCCACTGACCTACACCCTCCGGGCAGTATTTACACTGCGGAAAAACGTATCCTTGGTATGTGTTACCATTAAATAATTCTCCCTATGTACATCAATGTGGGCATGGGTGTGGTGTAATGTGTTGCGTGTGCAATTCTCACGGGTGAATAACTTGCTGCATGGTAATTATTGTGTAATGCCAGACTTTAAGTTGACTGGTTGAGCAGTGAGTCCAGAACACTAGACCTCATTATCTTATGTTCTCACCATCAGTGCTGCAATTAACCAAAAGCGCCTGAATGTTAAATGTTAGCAGTGTGAGTCCTTAGTCTGTTTATGTTGTCATTAGAGTTGTTGGTCACGTTTTTTTATAGTAGGTTTTAAAAAAATGTATTATACGCAAGACGAATGTTCAAATCGTACGCTGTTAGATTTTTAGTAACGATTCAAGTGATATGTGCCAATGTTTAAGCCACATGGTGAGAGCCTTCGTAAGGCCCCAGCAGTAAGGATAATCAGTATCCACATGGTATGTTTGAACAAAGGCACACATGTGGCGAAAGCTTTAGTTGTTAGACAAACTGATAATACGTATTTTTTTTGTTTTATATTTTCCATGCGATGGTCGATAACGTGAAACATTAAATTGAAAGCCCGTGTTGTGATGCTATCGCCTCTCCCGCAGATGGCTACGTGAATTGTTAGGGTCATGAGGAAGTGGTGGCAGTGGATTGTGGGTGACCTTGACCATGGCTGACAATGATGAGCTGTGACGCATTTTTCCATGGACATTCCCACCCCACCCCGCCGCCCCATGCAGATCTTCGCGTTTGTATTCGTGCGGAACATCCCTGGCTACGCCCGCTCCATGCACAGCACCTTCTTTGCCTGGTTCGGGAAATTCTCATTAGAGGTGGGAAGGACGCACCTCCTAATTGCTCCTCCATTAGCGCCGTTGCTCAGAAAATAGCGCAGCACCCGTTTTCTGCGCAGTTCATTACACAAAATTTAAAAGCAGTATTGTGTTTCACATGCCAATGGTGTAATGTTCTTTACAAGGTGATCTCATACAAGGTAACGATGAAGCTGTGCAGACATTTAGTTATTGCCTGGTCTATTGGCAGCAGTTTTGGTTGAATATGTTGCTACTTTTGGGTTAGACGCACATGTTTAAGATGTACATAGTCCAATGTATCTGGTAATGCAAGGCTCCTAATGCTCGGTTGTTTATGATGCCTTCCTCCCTCCATCCCACAATTCTCTGCTCCATCGCCTCACCTCAATCCGCATGGTGCCACGACCTGCACCGTCACCCCTCAGCTCTTCATCTGCCAGTACCACGTGTGGCTGGCGGCGGACACGCGTGGCATCCTCGTGCTGCTGCCGGTCAACTGGGCCGTTCCCAATGCCATCGTCACTACGTTCGTCTTCGTGTGCGTGGCGCACGAGGTGTCTGTCATCACGGGCGTGCTGGCGCAGCACTTAGTGCCCAAGGAGTGGCCGGCGCTGCGCCTGCGCCTGCTGCTGCTGACTCTCTTCCTGGTGCTCGTGCTGGTGCTCCAGTGGTTGCAGAACCGGGTGTGGACATAAGAACGTGCTCAGTCAAATATCCCATCAGAGTATAAACCCCTGCTGCGGGTCCCACCACCTCAACGCTGTTCTTCCACCGTAAAGAAAAACCAAAAAACTTTTGCTTCGTTCTGGGCCGAGTCTCTCATCGGCTCATCCGCTTAAAGCACGCGTCGAACCACGGTGCTGTCAAAGTCAGCTCTGGGGGCGTGATGTTGGCCCCCAACACAGCGCCACCCAATGTGAATGTAGTCATACTCGCGGGCCGTGTGATTCCTCAACTTAAACGTTTGGTTGGTATGTGCCACGGTGTTACTGTTTACGTAGCGGAGACGGTTAACTATGATATGACATCATTTCCGTTAACTCTCACAACCAACACCTGCAGCACATGAGAATTGATGCTCAGTCTTACGAACAAGTGCATAGGGATGCACTCTCCTCAGGTGTGTTTTATATTGTTTGTTTTCCTCTCTAGACAGGGCTTGACTTAAGAATTTGCCCATTGTTTAGTTCATTTCTTTGAAGTACTAAAGGATCTCCATACTGTGCTTTTTATGGACTGATGAAGTTTGGAATTAGATCTACGTATGTTTGTTAATGGTCACGACAGGAAAATGTGTAGCACTATTTTCCTGGTCTCAGAAAAGGATCAGCACGCAACTTTGTTTAACCATGAAATGCACGAATCATAGGACAGTCATCAAACATCTTTGATCTGTTTTGTGTAGCATCATGGACTGAAAATGACAATTGTGTAAACAACGCACAGCCATCGTACATATGCAAAAAAAACTACGTGGCCCTCTTGTCTGAGGTCACCAAAAATATAATTGTAGACACATGTGACTGAATTGCAGGAGCAATGAGCATTAATGTAGTAACGGATAACCGTGGACCAGTTTTATAATAATTGAGACTTGTCAACATTGAGACTTGTCAGCATTGAGACTTGTCAAAATAATTGAGACTTGTCAACAACTGCTGTGATTGGGAGGGACGGGGCAGTGTGATGTTCGAACTGGCTCTAGGATTTCCCCGAGCTTCCGAGGTTGACTATGTGTTTACTGAGCACCTGGGGTTGTCTGTAAACATCGGGCGTTGAGGAAGAAGCTTGTCGTGGTGTTAGACACACCAGCCCAGCGTCTGCCATGCGGATCTTAATAGGCGTTCGCAAACAGCAATTGCCCGACCAGCCCTGTACAGACTACGGGGGGGGGGAGATTTGTCGTTAGTAAATAGATGTTTATTATGATTACAGCAAAAAATACCCAGTGAGCGCACAAGCTCTGCATGTGGGATTCCTGCGACACAGCACTGGCTCCGGTCTCTAATGCTGGCCCCCGTCTCTAACACTGGTTCCTATCTAGGCTTGAGTGCTTGAATGATGGCGCGTTGTGCATGCTTAGGAACGCTTCTTCTTTTATTAATTTGAGCAAATTATAATTTTATTATTTATACATATATTTGATGTCCTTCATTGATTTATAATCATTTTATTTTATTCACCTACACTGATGTGGAAATGCCGTTCTCTCCACAGCTCTGTGCAATGCTCACGACCCTCGGGTGAAAGGCGCTTTAGAAATACAAAGTTCCTTGCTGGTTATGATTTGTCGTTCTCTTCAGTAACAGATTTAATTTTCACTCGAATTAGCTGAGATAACGGGACCCATAGTGTGGATGTGGGGGGGACACGTTTCCCAGAGGCAGACTTTGCGGTAATGAGTATTGGTGACTCGTCTTTGCTGATGAGTGCGAGTCATAATGAAACTATTTCTCAGTCTTCTATTACTGCATCACTGCTGCTGACAGTCACATTAGCTCTAATTTACTTTAATAGTGATCTAATACAAGACCCACAATGCACTCGTTCAGGAAATGCTGTGTTTTTGTTTAATTATGGACAAAAGTCTGGTCATTTTTACACATTTTTGCGTGTTGATTGAATTTCTATAGCGTTCCAGCCTGCACTATTTTTCAGTCAGGGGGTCTTTTAATCTATAATAGATTGATAAACATCATGGATGTTTTCTGGTATGGTATGTTAATATATAAATAGCTCGGTATTGCAGGTTTTATGATTTGGTAACTGATTTGCTTCAGGTAAGTCCACTGAGTGTTTTTAATGAAGACTAGAAGCACTGAACAATTAATAACACCTTTCGTCACTTTGCTATGCCAAATGGATTGCTATCCTAGGCTGCTGTGCAGCTGAAACTTTTTATTACAGTCTCAGACACTAGACTCATGCCCTTAAGCTTTAAAACTGATGGGAATTATCCAAAGCAACGTATAGCAAGACGTTCTCTGACAATTATTGCTTGTCTTAAATAAAATGGTAATTTTCATAATTTAATGTGAATTTATGAGGCATTAAACTGCTTGAAAAAATGTTCCTGGTTGAATAACGGATACAGGATTCTGTTTAAGTCCTTGTGGCAAAATAATGTGCTGTATAAGAAGATGCAATGACAATACCTGAGATAAACTACTGGACACAACGAGTCGCGTCGAGGGAGGACTGTGACATCGCTGGTGAGCGGTGGAATAATGGGATAATTGGTTGTGGTGTGTGTTGGGTTATCAACGGTGGTTTGTGCAATCTGAGAATAAAAATTAATGGGTCGATGTGGGGAAAATAGGAATCGTTTGTTCTTCATGGATGTGTTTTTTTGTAAGTGGGATTTTGGTGTGAAATGCAATATTGTAAATGGAAATGTTTTAAAAATGTATATATGAATACATTATAATGCTGTGCATACGTATAATTTATTATGATGGTCATGATGCACATCCATTACTTTCTGCTACACGGTTAGTTTTTTGTTTTCCCAGTGGTCACATAGAATGTGCGCAATACTGCACTGTAACACTGCTCTTTAATACTTTTACATTTTAAAAAATATAAGTCAGACCAACGTATGCCATGTGCATCGTTGTTCCATACACCAACTACAGTGCACAGTAATAGAAACACTCAGATGTGACCAGTCTTGTCACTGGCCATGTCGTGTTTTACCACAAGCTCACAGTTTCATTTGGCCATGCAAATGAGTGAATGTTTTCCCCTATTTAACGTAATATTTCGAAGGCTCTATCTTGCGTAACATTTATAGGGGTACAACATTTCCAAAAGAAACAATGACGGCTAAGTTATTAAATTGAACTGGAAACGTGCTAAATAACCCCCAAAGCTCAGCAAAGATTTCAAAGCAGACAATTCACTTATCCAGGATAATGGGGAGCAGCAATTAGCCAATTAAAAAAAAACACAGATAATGCAAACGTGTAATTCTGATATAAATTCATTGTTTATCTTTGTAGAATGGGGTCAAGATGTAGAACATGCCATTTTTATTGCTTCTTAAAGAAGTTGGTTTCCTTGTGTGGTATCAAGCCTCGCACCGTGCCAGGCTGGGTGCGCCTGCGCGCCCATGCCCAGCGATATTGGTGCAAATGGGATATCGTGTGGGCGAGGGGTCGTCCGGGGTGACAGGGTCAGGCGAGGTGGGAATGAGAAAAGTGAGTGACAAGGTGTGGTGGCAGTGCCCCCTTCCCGAGATCGTAAACAACGCGTGGTCTGGGGAGGGGAACACAAGGTGAACCTGTGATGATCGGATTGGCTAAAGGGACGTGGGATGATATCTCGTGGCTGGGTGACGTCTGAGGGGGATGTAAAGAGGTGTGCGGAAGCAAAGGAAGAGGTTCTGGATGGGAGACTGGCAGCGGAGCCACGACGGGCATGATGAGAGGCGAGTCATTAGCGCGCGAGGTGCGGGGTGGGTCGTGAGTGCTGTGTGTTAGTGGTATGGTTAGTGTTTAATAAAGAGCTGGAAAGACAGAAGTGTCCCGTCTCGTCGCTGGAGTGGCCGCCGCGTGCGTCACCGAGTGATGGTGAGGGAGCCGGCTCGTTGGCCTGCCCTCACTTGTTTGTGGTCATTTGTGCACGCGGTTGAGCCGCAGCCCTGGTAATCTGCGGATAATTTAAATGACCAATTACTTTGACGAATTTCTGGGAATGGCGTTTGTCTCAATGAACGATATCCAATCGTCATCCACCGTTTTTCGATTCTGTCATTTTGGCCGTGATCTACTCTGGTTTGTAAGCAAGGTGTTTAGTGGAAAATATAATTCCTGCATGTGTCCCGTGAATCTAGTAAATGGCATAAAGGACTTATCATAGAATGAGCCTCCTTATAGATCTACAATACATTTGGCACTTAATATTGAGTGAACACTTGCACGTATGACAGTGCTGTAAATAGTCTAAATTCCAAAATGTGAATGTGTTTTAAACATGCCCAGTTCTAGTTGATATCTCACTTAGTGGTAGTGAGGTGAATGATGTCTGTATGTTTGGCCAGGTGATTTAAAAAAACTCGGATTTACGTTCCACATTAGAACTGCGGTAATAAATCGCACTCATCTCATCTCATTGTCAGAAACCGCTTAGTCTAGTACAGGGTCGCGGTGAGCTGGAGCTTATTCTGGCAGACACGGCGCAAGGCAGGGACATACCCACGATAGGGCGTCAGTCCATCACCGGGTACTGATGGCAATTTAGTCTGCAAGCCAATTAACCTATGCAGCAGCATGTTTTTTGAACTGTGGGAGGAAACCGGAGTGCCCGGGGACAACCCACGCGGACACGGGGAGAACATGCAAACTCCACACAGAAAGGCACCCGAGCCGAGATTCGAACCCGGGACCTTCTTAAATCGCTCTCATACTGGAGGAAAACGTGGTTAAAATGACACTGCATGTGAGAAATGTTCTCAAGAGCTGCTCTTTCGGGATGTCCGTGTCGAGCGTTCTTTCACGACATTTCATTTGCCACGTTGGAGGCATCATCAGGTAACATTTGGTGGAACCCGATTTTTTCATGAAGCCATGAGCAGTTCTCATATATTGAGCTGTGAAGACCTACCTACATCAACACTGCATTATAAAGCATTTCACAAGTCACTGGAAAGTTTTCTTAGCCAACCATTTAAAGAGCAACACGTGTGGCTTGCTGTATAGACTTCAAAATCCCACTGAGGAGCTCTGGCCAAGTTGTGAATTAAGGACCTTTTGCCAAGTACCTAGAGGTCGGGCCTGCATCTAGTCACAGCAATTGTTGAGAGACTTGGAGAAGGAGTTTTGCCCCCTTGGTTGAGGAGGTGGTTGGGATGGCTGCTGCAGCTGTTTTGCTCTGTCCAAGCTGGAGTGTTGAGGGACCTGAGATCTGAGATCACACACAAGACATGAGTTGCACGGGTTAAGTGGCTTCTGGCGTGGTGTCAAGTGTCGACAAGATTTGTGAACAAAGTTCCAGCATTGCGTGTGTGCACGTACATAAAACGAGTCTCCTTCTGCCGCGAGCAGTGTGGTGGCAGGTTGTGGGTTGAGAGGACGGCGTTGGCATCCCTGAAAAGGCAATCATTAAGGCAAGAGTTGTCAACGTCTGAAAATCATGGTCTGCAAAATATTAATAATTGAGAGCAGTACAACGGTAATGTACAATAATTATGCTCTGGCCTTCAATTACTATATTAAAGAGAAAGTAAAAAAGTAAAAAATAATAATAATGAGGACAATGCTAAGTCTGGTATTCGCAGGCTGAAGTTCCTCTTGCTGATATGAGATCATTTATTCATTTTCAATACCCGCTTAAGCCTGTACAGTCACCCACAGGGGGACAGAGCCTATCCTGGCTGACAGAGGGCGCAAGGCGGGGAAATACCCAAGATGTGGTGCCATTAGATCGCAAGGCACACTTTCGGCAGGCCATTTAACTTCGACAGGAGCGTGATATTGGATGGTGGGAGGAAACCAGAGTACCCAGCAAAAAACATTGCGGGCATGTAGAGAACACGCAAACTCCACACAGAAAGGCATCCAAACCAAGACTCAAACCGGGGGACCTTCTTGTTGTGAGGCGACAGCGCTACCCACTGCACCATGGTGCTGCCCAGTACGAGACAATTGGGATTTATAATCAAGGGCAATGCCAGCCGACTCAGTAAATGATATTTTGGTGCGTCATATAACTACACATGCTGGCCAAACTACATGTTTTATTTATATTACAATGATATAATATCAATGACAATAGCAAAAATATTTAAAAAATGCAATAAGAAATATCAGTTTTAGCTAACATTTGGTACAGTCCTAGTCTTTTCATGAAGCCAGCAGCTTTGATCCTTAACTCTTTGCTTACATTTGTATGCTTATTGTCACAAACAATTTGTAATCGCAAATACCAAGTCGTTGGTTTGATGGCCAGGTGACATTCTCAACAAAGTCACCAAAGATGTTAAACGGTTCACGGCCCTCACCCATGGGCGTGCACGAACGCGGCGCTGTAGCTGTCGTAGTCGAGGTTTTGTGGAGGTGCTCCCCCGCCGGAGGTGCCACCTCCTGCACCTCCGCGCTCCTTGTGGCGGCCGCCCCCGCCAAGCGCCGTGAGAGATGCCATGGGGTGCGGCGCGTCGCGCTGCTTGCATGGAACGCGCAGATCTTCGCCGGCGTGCCGGCTCCGGCACTGCTGCACCAGCTGCTCGCTGGAGAACAACGGGGGCGGGGGCGACAAAGGACGCGACGGTCGTGAGATTGGTGGCACCGCCAGTATTGCCCAGGTTGACCCCAGGCGCAGGTGTGAAATTCTTAATTCATAATCCTGATAAACGCACGCACCTTTTTACCAGCTTTTACTTAACTCGCATTGGGGGATGTGTGTAACGGTTGGAATCTTTGAGCACAAAATTAATGCAATTCTGATAGAGCTGGAGAGATGAAATTTTGCACGCAGGCACAACTCGGATGACAATGTAATCTGGTGCAAAGTTTGAAGACCGGTGACCAGCCGATCCTGGGCCCGCCATAGAAACTATCCTTTCAAATTACTATTTATAACGGTTATTGGGAATTTCAAATTGAACTAGGTCAAAACGAGGTCACTTATGAATATACCTAATCACGCTCGGGTGCCTTTCTGTGTGGAGTTTGCGTGTTCTCCCCATCCACATGGGTTTTGTCCGGTACTCCGATTTCCTCCGACCTTCCAAAGACACGCTGCTGCCAAGGTTAATTGGACTGTTCAGTTATTTGCCCCCCCCCTAAGAGTGCCTTGCCATGTACTGGCGTCACATCATGGGTACAATGATAATAATAACAGTAGCTTTTGGGGTTCTGATATGTAACCTTGATGTTCTTTGGGGTTTTTTTAATTATGTTCGGCGTGTTGTCCAACGTTTTGCTCCCAGCAGTGAGCTGCTCAATTGAGTTCCTGAAGAGCAGCACAAAGAGAAAAACGTTGGACATCATGCAAAACAACACGTAGTGTGACCAGAAAACACAGAAGATCTATGAAGGTCCCTACATCTAACGCCGAGGATCTATGTTGGGCACCAACATTTTCTAAGAACCGCTTTAACTAATATTAAAATCGGCAATTGTTTAAAAAAAATATTACTCTGCAATGAAACTTCCCGATGTATATTATATTAGTGATATACAGTGGGAAAAACATGTTTTGAACATATTTTATGTAGGAATAAAAGTGTTTTGTGGTCAATAAAGCAAAACAGCTGGGTCGTGGTCTGCATTGAATTATTTAGAACTATTAAGTTGTGTTGTTAAACATCTTTACGTTTTTTTTTTCTGCAATCCTCTGAACATTCTCCTGTAATGGTCCCTAAAGGATCAACGCAACAAAGAAATTCCTCGACTCAAGAGAAGCTAAATAAACACACTCGTTCTCCAGAGCGTAAGAACGTAACACCGCAAGGAGGTGCTCACCACAGCTGTGCTTGAGAGGTGTGTGACAACATGACAGGCAAAGCACGCGCTCGCCCTGGGTGCAGCATTGTGCAACGTTTGATCGTGAACAGTAACTGAGCCTCCGTCGCTTCCCAGTTCTTGAGTGCGCGATCCAGCGAGTGAGATTTTATTTCAGTTTGTTATATTGGATATGGGGCAAAGGCAGTGGCACAGTGGTCAGCGCACTGCACTCTGAACCCAGCCATCCTGAGTTCAATTCCTGACCACAGCTAACATTGGAGGCGAGTAATGTCTGAAGTATGATTTAAAAAAACCCAACCCCCTATGACCTAAAGGTATGGGGAGACCCAATCCATCAATGGACAAAAAGGCTGTGAATTTTTATTTTCACGTTTACTGCTGAAATAACTGGAAACAAACATAAACTGGTGTGTGGTGCACAAAACAGAGGAAATAATATACTTACTCTGTCGTCTGTACTTCCTGCTTTTGCCTAGGAAAAGAGCACAGACGCCCAGAAGTGAGTTAGAGTACGCGTCAATCATCATCTACATTAAACAAACAACCAGATTGTCACACACACAATCAGCCACGTTCTCTCGAGGAGAGCATTACAATGGAGAAATGCTTGGACCTTTCCCTCGTGGCAGAGCAGTGAGATATTATGATGTGGTAGTGGCGTTGCCACCTCTGACTGACCAAAAACTAAAGCCATAAACAGGAACACCAGAGCTGGAAAAAAAACTCGTACAGTACTATGAAGAACCCAGTGTTGCATTTGCAGTAGTGAATTTTATCTCCATAGAGGTCCAAATGTCTGGTGCCCCATATTTAATTGATCCCTGACATTGTTTTCCTTTACTTATTGATTAATATCTAAATATCCTTTCATGCATTATCAATACCCACTTAATTCTGTACATTGCCGTGTGAAGCCAGAGCCTATCCTGGCTGAAAGAAGGCACACGGCGGGGGAGTATTCAGGATGTAACGCCAGTACATTGCAGGTCATACTTTTTGGGGCAATTTACTCATCAGGCCAATTAACCTAGGCAGCAGCGTGTCTTTGGACGGTGGAAGGAAACTGGAGTACCTGGCGAAAACCCACGCAGGCACGGGGAGAGAACAGGCAAACTCCACACAGAAAGGCACCGGGTACTGAACCCGGGTCCTTCTTGATGTGAGGCGACAGCGCTGCACACTGCGCTACCACACCGCACATGTTTAAAATGTTTACTTATTTATTTCATATTGCTGATACGAGTTCATTACTATTGCAGAATAGCTTGCAGTGGGTATGTGGGCACATAAACGGTCACAAACTGGAAAAACAAACGTACTTTAAAATGGGAGTCACAAGACAGAGCAGGCATTGTTTAGCCAATAGTATGCAAGAACTGACTGTATCCTTAACAAGGTATGCTTCTGCTCACCCATGGGCACCTGATGGGTTGCGGACGAGGTCATAGCTCCGGAATACTGGATAGCGATGTGTATAAGCATGGCGTGATAATGGATGGTGAACTTAGTATTAGGGATCTGAGAAAACAAAACAAAACGGGACGTTTATGGACCCGGCAAGTGTTATAGATTTCCTGGGACAGTCAGCTTGAAAGTTTGAATCGGTGATAATCCTGTGCTGTAGTGCACTTGGAAGTGATGCACAGGGACATATAAAAAACACAACAGGTTTTTCAATATCACCGCTATAAGAAGGAGATGTTATTAAAAGGATGATGTTTTGGGCTATTTTCTTCTGCTCTCGGCTATGAAGAGAGATCATTTCCCAAAAGGTTTCCGATTGTATGTTTCTCCTTATGGCAGTGTGATGGACCACTGTTGAGTGTCAGTGACAATCGATACCCAGTATTGCAGAGCACAACATTATTAAACACATGTTTGGTGCATACCTGAGTCTAATGAAGTTGCTCTAATGGATCTTGATTGTTTTTATTTCTTTGTGGAAATTCTACGTGTGGGCCCGTAGGGGTGAATGAAATAAATTCCTCAACTCGAGAAATCACATAAAATAACTATGAAAAAAACGTGTTTAACATGTTTGCAGATTTGAGTGCAAATATGACTCCAATAACGTCTGTTTTCACATGTATGCAGTCCTGCACAGTATATCAGTTTCAAACCATCTCACTAGACAGAGTTGTACTTTTACACGCTTCAGTGAATATTCTTTGTGAACAGCGCAACTGATGAAAAATTTATTTGTGATGTTAAGTTAGACACTTAAATCCTAAACGTTTGACAGTGCCTACAGGAAGGAATAGCTAATGCCAATATGAAAGTGTAGGAGCCATACGTAATCAAGACTCAACGTCTCCTAGTGTAAATAAAAATATACTTGAATCCATTGGCTAATTGCACTTCCAGACCGATATTATCTAGCGGCATCAAGCAACAATTTGCCGGAGACGTTAGTACCTTCTGGGTCTCATCAGCATTCAGGTTTGTTCAAATGCTCATGAGTTCATCGTTAGCCATGGCAAATTCACTGCTGAACGAAAAGCTCCTCAATGCAACCACCACCTCCCATTATCCTGTGGAGCAACAAATGCACCCGACACCTACACATCAACTACAGATGGGTCACCAGATTGTATTGGCCAAAAAAACTCCATCTGGATAATAATCATCATAACAGCGTTTATAGAGCGCTTCTCACCCGAGGGTCACAAAGCGCTGCATGGTGTGACCTTGACCAACAATATCTGAAGGCTTGACTCTCACGAATTTGCGTGTCATCCTTGCGCAGGGACCATGCTGATCTTCTCTGTATCCTTCCAATTTTAGTATATGTCGACTCTCGCTATACAGAGGATGTGGTTGGGGGAGCTTGGACACTGATCACCTGTGCGATATCATCTCGCTCACAGACAGACGCTATACAGAGGATGTGGCTGGGGGAGTTTGGACACTGATCACCTGTGCGATATCATCTCGCTCACAGACAGACGCTATATAGAGGATGTGGCTGGGGGAGCTTGGACACTGATCACCTGTGCGATATCATCCCGCTCACAGACAGACGCCCTGACTTACAGTCCCTGGCGGCGGCAGCACATGAGGTAGCTGAGCGCCACGGCGAGGAGGCTGGCAACCACAGCCGGCACAGCGGTCGTGAGTACAAACTCCGAGTGCAGGTCCCGGCGCTCCAGCGAGAGGCCCGGTGGAGCGAACACCCCATCCTCAGCGAACTGGGCTTGCGCGTCTCCGTCTCCCGTGGGTGCCTGGGGGCCCCCCCGGCTCACGCTACTCGCCCAGGTTCGGGTGTCCTTGGCGGCGCTCGTCTGCTCCAGTGAGTGATCCATCTGCGTGCCGTGCGGTCACCGGGTTTGTATTTAAGCACGGTTGATCGATTCGCCCGGACACTGCCTCTCAATCTCTCACGAGGATGTTAACACCCACAAGGGCATAAGACATATACTTCTTACTTGTGGATTCATCGCCATGGATACATTTCATAGTGGGGGGATATAATATGTTATCGCACCACCAACAGTGAGCCTGGTTGGGACAGTTCACTTCTGTGAGTTACGGTTGCACATGTAAATCACAGTTCCTCCTGTAACAGCTACAGAATTCATCACTACCGGCATCATCAGCAGCTATATTATTAATACTTCAGTATTTTCAAAGGGTGAAAGACACAATCTGTGCCATGTGCTACCTTCGACTTGCTGAATGTCCCAAATAAACCGTGTCGCGAGGGACCATTTAATAAAACCTTGGGAGTCTGCACTCCTTCCAAGGAAGAGATCGAGTAAAGTAACGTGAACTTTCTCATGAAGACCTCTTATCATGCCTGGCACAGCGTGACGTTGGCGTTTGGCTCCTAAAAATGTTGCTGCCACCAAGTGCAAGAAGAGAAGAACACCGTCTGATGATGCCGAGTCGCCAGCTGTGAGGCCACTCGCTGCTCAGGGTTACCAGAATGAACTTGCACCAGTCGACGCGGAACTGCGAGCTGAACTTGCGATCAAAGCTCACGGTCAGCTGGCTCTCCTGGCTGCAGCGCAGGCGATTCTCGGGGGTCAGGGGCTCGGCCAGGTGAGTTGAGTACCGCGTGTCCGAACCCACGAGCACGTAGACCCTGGCACAGAAGGCATCGTCACGATGCAGGTATGGGCAAAGTACATTTAAACAACTGTGTGTGGATTTGCTGCATGGCCGAGCGGTGAGAGCTACGCAGCTGCCCTGTAATCTTTCACTGTGCAGGCAGTTGGAGGATCGCTGCATAAAATGTTGTGAAAATCTGTACGCTGACTCTTCAAGTGAATGCGGTGCACCAACAATGTGGACTATACCTGTTCTGTCTCTACACTCTTTCCCCCGTCAAACGCTTGAGTTTTATCGAGGTGCACCACTTTTCTCCCACGCGTAAACACTCGTTCACTGGCCAACACCACCTTACTATATGAAGGTCTGCAGAACTCTGGTGATTGCGTGGCTCATCCCACGTTCGCTCTCCTGCTTGCCTGTGATCCATAGCTCTCCATCGACCGTTTGATCCTTCAATGGCGCGTGCGACAAATGTGAATCCCCATCTCACGTCACTTCTGGATTATTTAGCGACTACCAATGCCACGCGAGTTCTGTGCGATCATTGACCGTACTTCACTGTCGTTCAGTACGCGTTCGTGCAGGCGGGGAGCATAGGCGTG
Source organism: Mordacia mordax (assembly GCA_036362905.1). Taxonomy (NCBI): domain Eukaryota; kingdom Metazoa; phylum Chordata; class Hyperoartia; order Petromyzontiformes; family Petromyzontidae; genus Mordacia; species Mordacia mordax. The sequence goes on along the minus strand of JAZEWT010000020.1, from coordinate 1,258,692 downwards.
CGAGAAGTACAATGCAACGATGGAATCTGCAGCACTCTCCACCGCTCCACGTGCTGCTGTCCATCAAACGCCATCCAGGCCTAACCCTGCTTCGCATCTTAGATCCGATGAGGTCAGGCGATTCTAGATGATTTGGTGGAATTCTAAATGTAGACACTCTAAACGAACCCCTATATTGGGTGCTCAGATACCCTAAACATTGTTCACTGTTTCATAACTTTAAAGAACACTTGCTGCTGTACACACTGGAGTATGCAATTCTGCCTATCTCGCTCTCTCTCTCTGGCACGTTTATTATTATGGGAAACTAACATCGAAGCCCGTTATTGTTGACGTTGACGTTTGTGGGTTGTGAACAGCACTTGCATGTTGTTAGTTGCAACGTGCTTTAGTCTGCCATTTGAGGTCGAAATCTCATACACACACTCGTTATTGTTTTGTCTGTCCTTCAGCAAATCAGGCCATGCCCTCCCGGGTAACACGCTTACTTTGCTTGTTTTCTTCTACGCTTTGGCACAAAACTAGTTCACTTGCACAAATTCCCAAGGCCTGCTTTTCTGGATGCTATTAAAATAGCAATAAGATGTTCCATCAAACACTTTGTTAGCGGTAGGTCACATTGTGTGTCATTATTGTGGAATTAGGTTTCTTTTATCCTGAAGATATTACTCTCTACAGTGTTGGGAATTATTTTAATATGATCTGCAAAAACAGCTTTTGATTGCCTTTTTAAACGCTCTCATCGTTATCATTAGAAGAAAAAAAACGGCCACTGCTTATAGTTCAGCTATGCAAAAATCCATTTAACAGATGTATATTAGCTGACTTTGATCTGCAATTCTTTGCACTGCACGTGCTATTGGTGGGTGCCCCCATCCTTGGCTGTCACTCAATACTTAAATTCAACCATGAGCCACGACGCCTTCTAGCAATGTGTCCAGCCCAAGCCCACTTACTTTTCTTAACAGTTTATTCGTGGTCTTTCACCTGCATCTTCGTCATTTAATTGTTGCTCCTCTATCCGTCCCTCAGCATAATGTCAAGTGTGTCGCCTCAATGTGGATTTGTCGGACTTTGTCCCATGCGAGTACCCATATACTGTATCATGAGCATCACGAGTACACACAATCTTGTGCTATATTTAAATATCACATCGCTCAAGAGAGGTTTCTCTGAGACAGGGCGATACGTGGGGGCTGTAAGGGAGTGGGTTAAGGATAGCGTGGCTGAAAAGCAGGGGCTGTGCTTAGGGCAATCAAACCAAACAGCTTTGGGCTCCCATGTGATGCAAATTGCCCCGATTCCTTGAAAAAGTAAACGCACATCAAACAGCAGCTCAAATTCAACGATGAATAAATATAACAAGCTATTTAAAATAAAAATCCAATTATATTTCCTCCTTTTTATTTGGCCTGCATCTCGCTGCTGTCAATTCACATTGATGTCTACATTTCTGTTGTGTCTTTACATCTGTACGTCTGGACCATATCCACATTGTCATCTAATGAGATTTTTTGTTTACATTTTTGTACGAATTGGATATTTAAAAAAAAACACACACGCAGATTAAAAGCATTTGAGGATCCAGTGGTCTCGAACCGCAGAGTGAAGAGGAGTGAGGCAAGGGGAGGAAGCAGGGGATGGGAGAGCGGTGCAGCGGAGGGGAAGTATGGCCCACCCTTCTTTCTGGCCACTGAGAGGCAGCGGGACGCGGCCACCCCTGTCCAGCGCTGAGCTGACGTTCAGTGCGTGCAGACGCAGGTTGTGTCCTGGCTGCCAGATGGCCTTCACTGCACCCAGGAAGTCACCGAGGACGTTGCTCGGAAGCAGCTCCTCCACGTTCATGTTGCGGATGAAGAACTCTGCTTGGAAGGGAAGGCTGACTGCACGTGCACGGACGAACAACGTGCGGATGGCAATCATTGTACACAGAAAGCTATTTGCACAAGTCAGCAACACCAGCAGCAGCAGCCAAAATGTATATACTGCCAGATGAAGATCTTCCCAAGGCTTGGCCATCTCTCACCATAATGCAATGCAAGAATGCCTAATTCATATTCTGCCTGGGCATGAGCTGATTTATGTGGGGAATCTCCTCTCTGGTTAGTTCGTCCCAACTGTGGCTGCCACTGCGTTGAAACTCTCAACCAGCAGCCTCTTGTAGTCATCACGGTGACCTGCACCTGCCCATTACATTTTATCAATAGTCAATTAAATTTCTCTAACGTCTGTGCTCTGATACATGAGAGACAGGAGGGACACTGATTAATCAAATGTATCACAACTGAGACAATTAGCCAATAAAATGGATTAATCAGCGTAATATAATAATTGACTACATCGTATGTTGTCAATTACTAGGGCCTATTTAATTATGGTGGCTGCCCCTACAAGCCATGCTAATTACATGATCAACCCATGCCTTTTACCTTCTATTCAGCTGCACGCATCAGTGCAAATATGAGAATTCTCCTGCACAAAACGTGTGTTACTCATTAATCGAGGAATCAAAACGATCACTGGTATAATGACTTGCATTAGAAAACTGGTGGTGTAATCGATGATTTGCATAACCAGGTAATCCAGCTCAATACTAAATACAATACGACATATTCTGGTCCAGTTTGAGTTTCTCTGGCAATGCCATGTCCCTCTCACAAGTGAACTCAGCACCTGAGTTCATATGCCGTTTGTAATTCCCCACACGCACATTTCCCAACCAAGCCTGCTCATTTTAAACCACCGAGGACAGGCACCAATTTGTTCAACTGTATACCATTACAACGTGCCATTTCTTGTTTCAGGACAGAATGTTGTGTCTGTTGAATTTCCCCACAAGGACTGAGCGTGAGCGGCAAGATGAGAGATGGGGCGGCAGGCAAGGGAACAGGTTTCATTTCAGGGAGGGCACAGCCTCTCGTTGCAGAAAGATAAACACTTCATCCAATAATTATAATAATTGCATTTCTAGAGCGCTTTTCAGCCGAGGGTCACAAAGCGCTTCACAGAGCTGCGGAGAGAACGGCGCGTCAACAACAACGGCACCACAATGGAAAAGCAACAGCCAAAATTATCTTTTTGGGTTTTTTTTAAATATACACCCGGTCTCGGAGTCTCCGACACGGCCGTGACGAGCCCTCCCGTGTAACGGTTCCAAATCCCCGTCGCGAGTGTGATTTATCGGCGGGTTGTTATTTAACAGTTACGTAACCAAACCTTAACGCTTGCGGTTTTCGCAAGGCACCGCACAAGATGACAGCGCCTTAAAGAGTTCCGTCAGTGGAGCGGTTGCGCAGTGGAATGTTGCAGTTTACAATCGGATTGACTGTACCCATTATCTCTCTGCGGTCATTCAAACAATTACAACTGTGTAGAGACTGGTCCTCTGTCATAGGGATTTGGAATTTCCACCACCAGGGCTGAGGTCCAATCTCAGCAGTGGGAGTTGAGCTTCTCTCTCTGCCCTGCTGCTACATCATTGCTGATGCTGAATATGTGGATTCCTGTTAACTCTACCTGCACATAATATCCAATGTGCTCTGCTGCACACGTATCTCGCATATGCAGGCGTATTAGTTATTATTATGCTTTTCACCCAGGACATCTTCACAGAGTCTCAAGCAACTTTTTAACTGAAGGTCCTGCCAAGTTTTTGCAGCAGAGGGCGATGATTTCTCTATATTTTACAACTGAGGAATTTGCCGGTATAGTGATTTCAAATTTGGCAAACTCAGACCACGACGCTGGCTAATAATGTCCGATACTTGTGACTGATGTGACAGGTTGTATCACTTCCTAAAGGCGCGTGATACATGCAGTGAAATCAGCGGCAGTATTCATCAGGGCAGCCACTCGATTCGAATCTATGAACCCCTGCAGTAAGCCACAAATGCCATGTTATCAACCCTTAAGCGATGTGAAGATCGTACACATTGATCCTTACTGTTTGAAGGCAGGATGTTGAAGACCACTGTGTGCTGAATGGTGTCGTATGTCCATCGGTTGTAAGCAATCACCTACAATGACAGGACACACTTTCCAATTACATGTCGACGTTTAGCTGATAATCATTATATACGTGTAAGCACACATGTACATTCAATAATTACCTCCCCATTGAATCGTAACCTTATCAGGGCGAAGCGGTTTATCTCTTCCAATGAACCTCCAGAGCTATGTTGCCTCGAGTCGAGCGCTCCTGGTAGCGTCTCCCTTTGTGAAAAGGTCCTGGGGGAGATTCCAGACAAATAATGATCTGCAGATCCTCCGAATAATGGAGGTTGGTGTTGGGAAGGATATCCGGTTGTAAAATCTACTGCAGTACTCCCACCATTTGGGTGAAACCCGGCAACCTGGGTCAACCTGGATCGTGGCCGTTTAAAAACGTGCAACTTTAACGACATGTCAAGATGCCGGTCCATACTGGACAGTGAATACGGAGGCGTTTGGACCCAGGAGCACAGAAGTCCACTACAACACTGGACGTTGCTGCACGGCGCTCTGCTGACCACTACTTAGCCTCCCAAGCCTCACGACGTACTCTTGGTGGTCATCCATCCATGCACTTTCCAGGCTCTACTCTGCTTGTCTTCTGATATTTATTATTATTCATTATTATTCAGCAAGCGCCCTTGTCCAGCACGACGTACATCATTACAGAGGAGCAGCAAGGAAACCACAGAGAGGCAGGGGGGGAAGGCAGCCACGCAGTCAGCCAGCGCCAACACCTGTCAGACCCTGCGCTCTATATATTTATGCTATGATGTTATCGGCCAGTTAATCATTGAATTGTTTTGTTGTTGCGGGAGGAAACCGGAGGAACCGGAGGAAACCCACGCAAAACTCCACACACACAGGCGCCCTGGGTAGGAATCGAACTGCCTCGGGCATTCTCTGAGGCGTCGACGTTTCCACCGCCCCAGTCTGATGAGATTGTGAATATGCCCGTTAGTTTGGTCATAGACTATCCCATGACTGAAT
>JAZEWT010000020.1:1225055-1236234 GCA_036362905.1 Mordacia mordax | reverse complement strand
GTAAGTGGTCATTATCAGTGGCATTGAGTGATTAGCGTGGGCTCTGATGCAAATATAAAATAGAGCCCTCTGGCTATCTTTTCCTCCCCTCCATAGCCCAAGGCCTGGGTAAAGCTGGCCTGTGTGGCCCCTGGTACAGTTTGACTTCCTGCATCCTCGACAGCTATGGCACTCGTTGTTGGGCGTTTATAGAGACTTCCTGTAAGTGGCGCCTGTATATTTGGCCTTTAACAGGTGAACAAAGTCATGCTGGACATTATTTGGTATTCAGTGTAACGGAAGATATCGACATTAAGTCAACAGGGGTGGCTGAGACTGAACACTCGGGTTATTTGTGTAATTTCGCAATCCACATCCAGTACTGTATAACGTAAAAAAAAATACTGTAATGGTTTATAGCCTTTTGTCAGTCTACTTCTGAGTGGGGAGGCCTCCCTCTTCACCCCGTCATTCACCGGGAGTTACGCAACCAATGTTGATCAATGTGCGTTGCAGGGAAGCCCTGGATGGGATTAGAGATTGTTTAACGATGTTAGCTGCCCGACCATACATTGAGCTCCCGCCACCAGTGGCATGATGCCAATCACTCAGCCACTGTCGTAGCGTGCGGTCTTCTATCGAGTTTATCTTCTTTACGTGTACACTTATACTTGAGTACGTGCACTGTATATATATTGTGCAGTGTGTTGTGTGTGTGCTTTATAAGGTGCAGTAATAATTTCCTGTAAGTGCCTAATTAAAATAAATTTCGAACACTAATGACTCATAGTGGATACCTACTCAATGAAGGACATTATGTATTTATATAAAGCTGTTGTACCAGTTTCTTATATTTTATTACGGTCCTCTTTATTAATGTGGCGCTCTGCTGTAGCCTGTATCGAACTTCATTAACAGCAATTTAGATTTCCTACAGGGTCTAAATATGACCACATCTCAGCGTGTCGTCAAATATATATTAATCATCATTCATGGCCAATCCACTGCTGGATGAAGATCTACCCAGGCCATCACCATCTCACCTGGCCCTGCAGTGTAGCCATCCAGCCACCTGCACACAAGTCAATGTCATCATTTCCTCCTGCGCTGCAGTCTTCCTACATGCATACCGAGTACAGTGCAATCGGTGTGTTAGGTATTAGATGTTTGTTAGATACATGTTTGTTATTAAAGCAGTAAGTACCCAGTGAGCTTGCAAGCTCTAGATGCGGGGATTCCTGCAGCACGACAAACGTCCATACTGGCCAACGCAACACCGCATAAACCCAAACGGAAATTATGCTTCCAGCAATAATATTGATAACTGCTCCTTCGCTACTGACGTAACTTTGCACATTTGACTAAAGGTGTGAAAGTAAATAAATTGCAGCTATTTTCAAGCAACTAATGGATATAGCTTCCCACCTCATGTCACTCGTACCATACCTGTCCATACTTCACCACAATGGTCAGTGTGAGTTGGCGAAAGTGGGTGAGGGGTTGGACTCTGGGTCTGATATCGCTTGACGCTGATGTTAGCCTTGACCAAGATCTGAAATTGTGTGGCCGTGTTCACTAACTACCATAACCATCACTCTCCCGTGCCCTCGGCCTTACTGATCATTCCTTCGTCATAAAGTCATCATCATCATCATCTCTTCCAGCCTCTCGAGGCTGTGGGGTCCGTGGGTTTTCAACAGTGGCTCTGCTCCATGGAATCTTGTTCCTCTCATGTATGTGCTGCTGCCCCTGATATTTTCTTTGCAATGCCATTCTCATGCAAGCCTTAAACTAGGCCATTCCCATCCTCCACGTTCTATCGTAGTGGCCAATGTCAATGCTCCTGCTGCATCTCTTCAATGCTGCATTCCGTCTGCACGTCTGCCTGCATCATGTTGGTATTTTTTCTTCAACTTTTCCCGCAGTGACCTTTTCAGTCCCCAAGTGGGCTTTTGGATTTGCATGAGGGTGATGAAAATTGGTGAGGGCTGGGTGTTGAATTGGCACCTGTGACGATCTCCCGAGCGGTTTGCCCATGAGGCTGGCAGTTGGCACAGCTGGTCACCACCACCGGCTGTGTTATATGTTTGAGCAGCTGTGATTACCCCCTGTAACCCTTGTGTCCCGCAGACCCAATTAACTATATTGCCTGACTGCCTTGCAAATGTACTCAGTGAATAATTGATGTTTCGGCTCTCCAACTCTGTTTTAGCCAAGCATGGAGATACCTCGATGAGTGAAACAAATGCATGTTGTGGAAATTATATAAATTCACATCGATCGGAAGTAACATGCGTGGCTGAGAGCCATGAAATGTAAGACCCGCATCAATTTTTGCCAGTGACGTGAGGCTCATCAGACAAAGATGTACAGGATGTAAACAAATAATTAACAATGAATGCACACGCTGATTTCCAGAGCTAAAACGAAGCGATTGTGACCACACCATGCAGGCCATAGAGGGAAAACGGATCCTATTCTGCTTTGTACTGTGTGCTGTCGAGAAGCCACCTCTAATGTATGTTAGCCTCAGGTTTTGTTATTCTATATATTTTTTGGGGGGGAGGGGGGTAGGGGGGATGTTGGAACCGTTTGTTTTATAGGAAATAACCATATTTTTTTAATGCACAAAAAAACGAGTTTTTCTCCTACAATGCCTGCTTTCACATTTGTGTGTGCTACTTTTAATGAGGCACGATGTTGGTGATGCGTGTCATGTGATGCTTGTCATGTGACGTGAGCTGAATTGACGTCCGGAGACACAGTGGGATCTGTGGAGGGCAACGCGCCGTGCTCTGATGGAATTATTAGTACGTTTCAAGTAAGGGATGGCATACACATCTAACTAAAATGTATTTGCAATCACATTTATTAAATGTAAGAGTTTACATTGTGTGTACAGTTTGCTGTGTTTATTATATTTTAGACAACTTTCACCGAAGGATGTTATTTTTTCGGGGCTATTTTGTGTATACACGACACTGGAGCAATAGCGTCAGAGAAATCACCCTTCGTTTTTACAAGATTCACAACGACCTTTGGCATGTAAATCGCACGTTAAATAACCGTACTTGCCACTAGTCCGTTCTACAGCCGTGTGATGTTCGTGGAAGCGGTGTAAAAGATGAGCGTGCCCACATCTGTCCTTTTTAATCCCAGAAAAGCACATCACTCGTCGACCAATAGCGCGGCAGCGCTGCCAGGTGAAAGAAGTAAAATGTTCTTTTTATCCGCCTTGTGTCGTCTACACCAAGCTCATTGTTTGTGCACTTTATACATTGTTTCCTTTTTATATACCGCGCTTGCGTCAACGCATGTATGTACGCTTGCAGGGCCACGTAATTTAAGAGCAGACCTTTTCAATTCTGCAGATTGTGGGCTCTGAGGAAGTGGGGAGGGGAGCTGGGAGGCCCAGCTGTTTCACTTCTTTCTGTTTTGCCGCACTCATAAACGACAGCCCGAGGACAATCTGGGCACTACTGATGGGTGACATGGGGCAATGCCATGTGTATTAAAGAAATTCAGTGAACAGGAAGCCTCCGACAGTCACCGCCAATGGACACTGTGATCGATTAATCGTTCGCTTTACTTAGACGCAAGCGGTGCATTAATGTCTCGCTGTGTTTATGGGCAAGATTGGCTTGCGTACGACTCTGCAGAGTTGAGTTGGTGAATACAAACGCGGTGGTGCGAATGCATTCCAGTGAAATATATTATTTCTGAGACCGTTTATTTACATTGAACATCAAACGTTTAATTTCAGCTGCACACATAAGCAAGGTTCTTATTAATTACTTGGGATAAAAATGTGAATTGTGACAATGGGGAAAATCTCAAGAATGATTAACATTAATTTTAGAACATTTGTAAGAACGAATAGTCCATATAGACCAACAAACTACTTTGTAATTTGCTCCCTTTCAAAGTTAACCTAAAATAGGCAGCTTTTTTAAGAGTTAGTTGCTGCTTTAAAGTCCAAACACAAGATATTTGCGCTACAGTTGTAAAGCGGGTGCCGGTTTTCACGGCCATCTGATGACCACAACGACGCTCAGGTCCCCGTGACAGGGGATTGTTTTACTGGATACCCACTTGTCGGGACACACAGCATTAACGAGACCAGTGGAATACACTTGCGCATTCTCGCTTAAACAATGGGGCCACTATTGTTCATATGGGTAGCGTCTGAATACTCATATTCCCTTAGAAGAGTATGCATCAGCAACAGCAGCAACAACCCAAGGTGCTACACCACCTTGGGTTGGTTCCACACACACAAAAAAACACATAGCAGCTTGATTGTCAAGTCTTTATAGGTTGACCTTTATCGTGAATTTCTGCCACATTCTTTATAAATCTATCGCACTACTGGTACTGCCACTCATCACAGTACGTGTGCCCATGACCATGTTCCTTGGGATGCTCCTGATATTATGGGATCCTGGAAGCTCGAGCAAGGTTTTTTAGCTTGTGTAGTGATCGGATGGGTGGTCTGCGCGTGTGTCTAACAGGTGTTCGAGGCTCCTACGGGGCTATGTTGACAGCATTAGGCAGTGTAGCGAATCGATGGTTATACTGTAGTCTGCTGCGACATCTGTGCGGCGGGCAAATGGCAAGGGAGGACCATACACTAGCTGTACATAACCATGTACTGTCGTAGATATAAACACATGCAAACTAGTGTTTTTACACCTTGTAGTGTAACATACTTTGTGTACTGTATTTGATGTTTGTTATAGATAACGGATATATTTTTTAAAGTAAATATCAATACACAGTGGAGAGTGCACGCACGTTATTCTTTGTGCTTCATCACACTGAGCTTGGGAGCTGCTGAGCACCACCATGCAGCGATGTGTGTGGAGCAGCGCACGCCGAGCAGACTCATCAGGGTGTCTCGGTAAGAGAGAGGGACATCAGGGGTCACTGACTCGCGATGTCAGCCCCTCGCAGGGGGTGCTATGAGGTTGCACCATCATCGTGTGCCAAATCAACACAGTGGGAGATTGCATAAAAACACACAAAGCTCTGCACGTGTGCGCAGGCGATGAAAAGCCAAGGGGGGCGGGGGTGCAGCCGAAACTCAAGACTTAAGATTGTCTGCAACTGCAGCGTTGAGATTCCAGCGTGAGTTGCATGGTGTTGGCGGTTGACAGGAGGCGGCTCCTCTGTGTCTGCCCATCAGCCCTGTGTGGGAGGCATGTTTGTACAGGGTGTGCGTGGCAAGAAGGTCAGTCGTGAGCGAGCGGTGAAGGCGTTTGGCACACGCTGCACCCTCGCAGGCTGCGGTGCCGGGGCCATGCCTCCTGTCTCGCGTGAAACGCGACGGTGTCTTCAGAAGAAAGCCGCTCGTTTTGGCTGCGTGCGGGCACAGCGCCCGTGGCCACACGCTTATTGCACGGCGAGGGTGGCCCGCATCCCACGGGTGTTCACGGCAAGCACTGGCTTGCGGCATTGCGAAGATGTCGCACCGAGATGATCATGCACAGTCCGTGTGTCTGTCAACCCCTGGATAGAGACTTCCCCGTGCTGCGAAGCCACTGTTGGCTGTACCTCGCGATACTGGCAGGCACGGACTCTCGATAAGTGGTTGGTGTGTACAGAACAACAATGATTTCTTTCTGTACACCGACTTCTGCCTAATTCACCTGTTTGTTGTCCTTCGAGTTCACTATATAAGCGGTAGCCAGCACTATTAAGTAAAAGTAATCTAAAGCGCTCTATAAATGCAATTATTATTATTATTTACTGCCATATTAATCTGTGCCTTCTGTTATGTGTGCACCCGAAGTGATGTATGTAACCGCCTATTATTTGCCAGCTACAGGCTCCTTATCGAAGCCTTTCCGCAGATGAGTCTCCAAAATGGACCAGATTTGTTGCATTCAATACATCACACAGGCTAGAGGCAGTGACTGGATGTAGCGGCAACGTCATCTTATTACCCGAGACCTGTCACGGATCAGACCCAGGAGGTTGTGGAAAATTCATCCTTACAATTTATTAACACACGTGGATAAAATGAGCCGTATGCAAAGATTAAATCATAGGATTCATAAGATCCACCCATCACACCACCGAGATCACGCAGTTTGAGGCACTTTATTGTATTGCAAGATGTTTTTTGTCGTGAATGGGCAGTAGTTTATGGTTTTATAACCATCTGGCATCATGAAAGCCATGGTGTGGTTTTGAGAAAAGCTTGAGACTGGTACACTGTATATGGTGCATTAAGTGAATCGGCAACGTTGGTAATCTTGTTTTTTTAGTTTATAAAATTTGAACGGTCGTACAGTGGTTAGCACACTGTCCTATTAACTCAGTAACCCGGTTCTGTTCCAGAATATTGTTAAAATCACCTGCAAGTGATATCCGAGCCAGTTACAGTTCTGCCTTCCCCCTCGATGACCAGTGGAGTATAATTATTATAGTATAATTTATAACGCGTGCATATTCCACGAGCACCCAGCACCAATCTGCCAGACACTTCTTCCTGTTTATTAGGATACTATCAGCCAATGAGTGAGTGTTTTATAGTTGTAGGAGATAAATAGCGAACCCGGACGAGAACCATGCAGAAGAGGGAGAGAACATGCGAACTGTGTATAGGCCTCAGGCACCTCTAGCAGGAAGCGAACTGCCCTGGGCAGGACTTTCTCTCTGTGAAGCTCAGTTCTTACAACTGTGTCGCCCCGCCGCTCGTAGCAAAGTATGGTCAGAAAATCTCCCATAACTGACATGGCACGGAGGGGCAGCTGTCAATCAGCGGTGGGTTGAGATTAAGTTAGTTTTGTAACAGTTACCACCAAACGTGAGCCCACGTTGGAGCACGCACCACAAATCCAACCCTCCGCCTCTCTCTCGCATACACCCAGCATGCGCTTTACAAGTACGAACACACACCGGAGGTTTCATTGAAGCAAGGCAGGCACAGGTGTGGTACTGTATGTGTTCAACACGTCCCATTGTGAAAATTGGCATTGTTGATCACAATGCTGGGCTGCGGTTTATATTTGTTGTGAATGTGTCATTCAGCGCTTGATTGAGTGGGTGGTGAGAGAAGCTGGCTTCCTCTTCCAATTTTTGTCTGGGCTTGGGTGAATTGGGGAGGGATGTTGTTTGTAAAGGAATAGTGTTTTGTTTCACGGAGCCATTCCCGTATTTTTAGGTATTTTTCCCTCTAGTGCATTTCAATTGTACCTTTGGCATGACGTCATAATACTATTGATCCATGAGGAAATCTCACCACTATATGTACGCAAATTTCAAATGTGCATTGTATACATGTCGATATTGAGTAGTATCGACATGTATACTTTGTTGTAATGTCAGTAACAATAATTGGTCACATATACTCCTTGACAAAGCTGCACGTACTGACTAGAGCACAATATTATTGAGTCTGAAATGTCTCCCTGTTGGGAGTGACATTTAATACAAATGACGGTGAGCAGGGTCTTTAAACATTCATTATGTTCCAAGACATAATGACCTGCTTTTTCGCGAAAATCGCATGAATGCAAAAGTATCCCTGCATGTTTCACTATGCCCTTTCCCTGATGAAGCCCTTAATAAATTTAAAGCTAATATTTTGATGTCGTGTAGGGCAGAACAATATGTCTTCTTAAAGTATGGCCCATGAAAGCTGATATCAGAGAGCTCCCTTTGAGATCTCTTTGAGTGACCTCTAGTCCACACGGTAAAAGATAGCACTTTCCCACCTGCTCTGCATGAAAGAATAATGCTGATTTGCATTACAGTTAAATAGGTGCTTTTAATTCTCAGTACTGACATTGCAAAAAAAAAATCAAATCGAACCAAATGTATTAATACGTGTTTTAGTCATCATGTGACTGGGCAGAGACTGTGAATGCGCATTCACCTGGGAACTTGATTATACGCAGGTGGCCACCCGGATTCGAACCCAAAGTCTTGGATGTGCCAGCTCAGCGTGCTGACCTTTCAGCCACCCGATCACTTCAATAAAAGCAATTTTGTAGCGCGATGCTCACGTACGGAATGTAGACAAGCACAATAGTGGTGCTGTTCCCTACGTCAGAAATGAATTGATATTCTGCCATTCCATGCGAATGTTCCACGCCATGCAACATTTTACATATTTCTGCTGCTGGCTGTAAAGCAAGTGCTTCGTCAATGATAGGGCTATTGAATTATTTAACTTGCGAAGTTTACAACGAATTTCGAACAAGGGCTGACATCGCTACTCGGTGTCTATTTTTGCGGTGACAATCTGTGCGCGCTGCACTCACCTCTCTATTCTGAAGGGTTTCTCCACTTCGCGTCCTATCGAGTGTGCTCACGAACAATTTTCCAAAAAAGCCAAGTCTTCTCTCCCTTGAAGGAATACTTCAATTTGAGGCAATTTTCCGGACATTTAAATAACGCACACAATGGTCGTATTTGAATTAATAGCTTGACGGGCTATCATGCCGGCAAGTTAGTGGACACCGCTTCTTGAAGGATGATGGGTTCGTTTTGTATTATTCCTGGTGACGCACTGCAAGGCTTGCCGAGGCTGTAGCCTGAAGCAGTTAATAGGCAAAGCGAAGGATTTTCATGTTGGATTTTCGTACAACTGTGCTTCATTGTGCAGTTTCCTCAGCTTGAGTCAAAGCCGTGTTTGAATCCTTGCTTGATTGTGAATTTTTCCATTTGTCTAAGGAGCAACAATGACGTTTTGTTCTGCGCACTGTTTTACATGGTATCTGAACCCACGTATGGTAACGCAGTTTAGTCTGTGTGCCCCGTCACTGAAAGTATGTACGTACCCGATACACATTAATGTGAGAGTGAACGACCCATTTGGATATTTAGTCATCATGCTGAGATAACGGTTTTTGACTATTGCTCTGCTTTAATTTGACTCGACGGAATGCGAAATGAAGGTGTCGGTGGAGTGGCTAAATGATGGGAGCTACAGCAGGTTTGAATGAAATTGAAATGACTCCAGGAGTATCAGCAGAGTGCAGTCCACGATTTTGGCAAAGCTTGCGGTCAAAATGTTACAAATCATCGTAATATATATGGAGGTTATTGTGAAGTTTATTATACAGAGGTTCGCAAATTGTTTTATTTCTTGAAAAAGTCAATAGTCTGCTGTATGCGCGAAACTGAATCGTCATTATCATCATTCCAATGTGGATGGGAAAGTCAGTTTATGTTTATTTTGTGAGCGTTTCTCAACTGTCCTAAATGGTTGATACATTTGAAAGTAAAATGCCACTTTTTCTTTACGCTGTACTAATGATCACCTTCATCATTAAATTGTTAGATTCAAGTCTGCAATCATACAACTGCAATAATGAAGATGTAATTTTCACATAATTAATTGGGTGTGAACCGGAAAAAATCACACACTAGGCGTTGTAAAGTAACCTCATTGGGTCAGTGACTCACACAACAAATGAAAAGCGATATGCGTTAATATAGCTGTCAATAAAGGTTAAGGATTTAAAGCCATAATCTGCTACTCTATAGCGATTTGAATGGCATGTCTGTTTGCACGTTCACTATTGTATGCACGAAACATGCGTGTGTACGGCACAGTTTTCAAAGCAATGTGACCCGTAGCAGTTAGCATGTTACCCTCACCCCGCACAAGGAGGTGGCAAAACATTGCAATCCGGCTGGTCTAAGTTTGCAAAAGCAATCGACTCCGACTTCTATTCAACTCCAGCCGATTCCATTTGGTGGCATTTATTTTTGTTTAATACAGAAACTGTCACCAGCTGGGATGCAGATTGTGTGTCGTTGATGTGCGGTTGTCGCCCGATGGAAGGCAACACGACGTTGCCTGCAACTCAGGCGGGCAACTTCGTGTGACCTGCTCCTGCACGGAGATGCCACCCTCTGCACGGCTCATCGTTAGTCTTTGCACGTCCCACCGAGCTCAGCGAATGTGACCGCGTTCATATCCGCCAGTCAGCCGCGCTCTTCTCTCTACCGATTGGCGCTGTGCGGTGTCATTGCATCGGTGTCTCTGGTGATTCGAGCAAAAACGCTCTCTTTCAGTGCGATGATAGTCTCGGCATGAGATTTGAATAGTGTGCAAATTACCATTCGCTATTGAATTACAGTTTTCGAGATGTTCCTTGCAAAATATGTACAGCAATGTGCCATTGAACCCTTGTCTTTACCAGAAAAGGTCTCTGACAATTACAGTCAACACGATGTTTACTGTTTGAACACTAGACAAAATGGAGCAAGCGGAGCATGCATCAAAGTGTTTTGTTAACGTTCATTATCTATTTAATATGCTGGGGTAGAATGGTGACACGTTCGTTACAAATGGTGACTTAATTTCTATTCACAGTAAACATAACTGGGCGAGTGATATTTCCCTTGAGCCATGCCTCTCTCTTTACCACCCACACTCACCACTGTGGTGCAGTATGGTCCAATTACCCCCACAACTGATTTATTGGTATGCATGTGATCATTAACATAATACTGTACTTAGTGGTGACTGCTTGCTTACTGTTCCGAACACACACACACACACAAACGTGTTGTGTTAACGCGCTGCATGCACAGACACTGCAGCTCTTTATAAGGTACACATAATGGAAACAAAAATTGATTGACCTGGTTTATTTGACCACGAGAGATCTGAATCAATCTTGTCTGGAAACAAAATCTATTTTGTTTTCATATACAAAGTGTTTTAGATTGCTTCATCTGGCCATTAAATCCACCGATGCTGAGCTAAGTTCACTTTGCTTGGTGTAAATGATCGTAGATCATGATCACATATGGGCTATTCTATAGCTGTTGCCATTGGCATTTTGGAAGGCCTCCTTATTACTTGTGCCATGCATCTGGGGCTTATTTTGTCTTAGGAATAAAGCCGGTCCTCACAGTGATATTCCAAACATGCAGCCCTTTAATGCACTTACAGATGTGAATGGCATTCTCGAAGCACTGCATCACAATGCCAGCCTTTATTACCAGCAGGGAACCGTCTCAGTCTGGGAATGGGGGGAAGGGAGCAGGAAACCCATTTATGACAGCTTGTCAGTGCCCATTTGTAGACAGGCACTGTACCCCACAATGCTAATAATAATTGCATTTATAAAGCGCTTTTCACCCGAGGGTCACAAAGCGCTGCACAGAGCTGCGGAGAGAACGGCACGTCAACAACAATGACATAAGAACGTTAAATCAACAGCAGTAACGGGTT
>JAZEWT010000020.1:1203981-1219618 GCA_036362905.1 Mordacia mordax | reverse complement strand
GCAAACTCCACACAGAAAGGCACCCGAGCCGAGAGATTCGAACCCGGGACCTTCTTGCTGTGAGGCGACAGCGCTAACCACTGGGCCACCGTGCCGTCCACTTCCTTCTTTAAATGTCTTGAATTTGTACGCTTCAGCTAAATAAACAAGTTGCTGCTTCTGCATGGCCTGTCTAGTGTCCTTCCTGGTACCAGGACTTATCTGTCCCAAGATGTCTCTTCATAATAGTAAAAAGCGAAAGTACTTGGCTTTCAATGAAAAATGCTTTACAATAGCTTGGTGGCAGTATGTTTTTTTATCACAATCTATCCCACCCACACGCAAACCTCCCATTATTTGAGACAATGTGGATTATGCAAACACGAGTGTTTATTTGATTGTTTACTTATTTATATCGATGTTTGCAGTTTCCAAATTAGAATGTTTGGTGTTGCTCAGCTTCCTGGCCAATTAAGGAGAAATCCACTGGTGTGCAGCTCCACTCTTGTGCACGACACCAGCTTGCACACTCGATAAGCGTAGCCGATGTCTACGCACTGCATTGCATTTTCCAATCATCGGCCCTTGTGCAGTGACCTGCATAGGCATCCCAATCCCATAATCTGAGATTAGTGTAAAAAGAGACCGAGAAAATGTGGCACGATTTGGAGCAAAAACCTGCCCCCACAATTTGACACAGGTTGGCTCTAGATTTAGATGTTGTGTGTGTTCCTTGGGCTGTGCTGGTTTTCCCTTTTTTATTTCAGCTCTGTCACAGTGAAATGTATCCTAGTGAAGTGCATCATGGTGAGATGTATCATAGTGAAATGTTTCATAGTGAAGTGCATGAGAGTGAAGTGCATCATAGTGAAATGGATCATAGTGAAGTGCATCATGGTGACATGTATCATAGTGAAATGCAGAACCTCCCTTAGTCTCTTATTTACAGCATTAGTATGAAATGCGTTACATAAACAGCAAAATGTTTTCCCTGCTAATGCTGGCCTGAACTTTACCTTCCCTTTGGGCTGGTTGGAAAATTTCTTTTTTGCAGTATCATTACACACGATGATTTTACAAACGTCATCATTTGGGAGCTTCATATTCACATACTAATCATAGTCTGATGTCATTATAATAATTTAATGATCTGCCAATTGTATTTATTTAGATTACAGCCTGCTGACATTAAGATTCATATTTAATTTATTATAATCTATGAAATCATTCTCAAACACTCCCCCATCATACTTCATTACATTTATTTTCAATACGAGCGCAGATGTCAGCAGCAATATTGCTAAGTCTTTAATGTGACCTTTGCACTACAATATTTTCCACTACCTTCACGGTATAATAATAGTTAATTACATGGAAAGTTTCAAATATCAGACAGAGCACTTGTGGTTTCCTTGCGGCACAAGGTGGCTGTGCGTTTCCTGAAACTGAGCTTTTCTCGGTCAAACCCTGGCCTTGGCCATGATGATGGCAAAGTGAAGACAATGTCCGTAGCATTCACTCATTCGGAACATCATCACTGCCACTGCACCTGTCCTTGCTATGGCACGGCAGAGTCTTTCCTTTGGTAGATTAAAACAAAACAAGAATCACGAGTAGGTAAGAGTACATGAAAATAAAAAAGGACTGGGTTCATATGAAGACTGCTTCTCTTTGAGTAGCTGCCTTACGTAAGAATTTAAATAGGTTGCTTTTAATGGGGCCTTGTTGTAAACAAGGTCAATGTACCACTTAAAACAGGGACTTCTGCCTAAGGCGAGACTTTAAAATAGGTGAAACACGAGGTGCATATGAATTTGGCTGTGTTGTGCAGTTTGGAATTACTGCTGCAAGTCATTATTCATCATTTTAGGCAGCAGCCGATCCTGTTAGTCAAGGTGAAATAGAATAGATGGTTGCTGCATCACGATACCACGATATATCGTACGATACGAGATCCACAATAATCATACCCTATGTTTAACAAAATAGTGTCACGTTGTGATTATTTGCACTCATTGTTTCTTATTTATTTTATTTCCTGAGCACTTTGGCAATTGTTTATCTGAATAATTGGCAGCAACAAAATCATGCGAATTCATAATTTTAATTGTTCATTAAATAATTACCTTGCTCATGGGGAATTTCATAGTATATGATTAAAAAAAACACATTATAATATAGAGGGTGGCACAGTGGCCCAGTGGGTAGCGCTCTCGCCTCCTCATAGCAAGAAGGTCCCGAGTTCGAATCTCGGCTCGGGTTCCTTTCTGTGTGGAGTTTGCGAGTTCTCTCCCCGTGTCCGCGTGGGTTTTCGCCAGGCACTCCGGTTTCCTCGCACAGTCCAAAAAACATGCCGCTGCATAGGTTAATTGGCTCGCAGACTAAATTGCCCGCAGTGCCCAATGATGGACTGGCGTCCCATCGTGGGAATATCCCTGCCTTGCGCCCTGTGTCTGCCGAGACAGGCTCCGGCTCACCGCGACCCTGTACAGGACTAAGCGGTTGATGACAATGAGATGAGACGAGGTTATAAGATAGGATGCAGTTGCCGGTAAATGTTGGCACTGACAAACTGTGTGGCTGCCCTACCCTTCCGCGGTTCCCTTTAGCCTCTCAGTCGACATCTGTCTCTTCAAGATCGAATGACAATGCGCGGCGCGTTATAAATTGTTATTATTATGTCTCGGAAACATTGCTTAGCACACCTTGACCCAGACAACCAAGTCCTGCTGCACATTAATACATGTCAGTGCAAGAGTCACCCTACATCCATTTAATACTTATGTAGCATTATTGTGATCAGTCTAGCAATATGATGAGTCTAAAAGTAATCTGCCCGAGTCAACTTGCTCGAGTGGGTATATTCTTTACCATTGATTGATGTTCGTGATATATTTTCGATGTCTCATGTGACCGTCGCTTTTGGACCAATTTATTCTCACCTGGTTGAACAAAGCAAACCGTGACTTGACATTTGCCCTTTCACGTGGTGGTGCGTGGGGTGGGGGTGCAGATTTCGCATTGGACGTGAGCGACCGGGCCAGGAAAGTGAGGTTGCACGGCTCATCAGCCAGACACTGGAGCAGGAGCGGCGACAAAGGGAACTCCTGGAACAGCAGTACGCCCGCTATCACGACAACGAGGATGAGGATGACGAGGAGGAGGAGGTGAGACGGGATGGAGCTCAGATGGGACACGAACACTGCACGAGTCTCGTTTAAAGCCGCCCGCCAATTTACTCAGTAGCCACATTTGAGTGTATCGACCATTGATTCCTGGAAAAGTGAATTTTCCTTCCTGTGTGTAAACCCAACACTTTGCTCCTCGTTACTGAGCAGCACTTGCCTAATGCATTAACCTCTTAACTGTTCCCATCCCTGCACAGGCCGCTTGATATTCTCTCAGTGTGGATGTTTTAAGGCATGCGGTTAGATGCACGTTTCAGCCTGGGTTTTTATTACCCTCTCTTGAGACGCGAACATACGCTCCCCTAAAGGCCCATCCTAACTACAGTAGTCACGATACAGTTTGTAACGCGCACAAGTTCCGCGCCTCGTGATGGACGAGAGACGGATGCGAAGGCACGAGGAAACGCATGGTGGAGGGAAGGGGGAAATCAGCCACGCAGCCAGCCAGCGCCAACATTTGCCTGACGCTGCGTCCCATATATTATTATTATCCATCCATCCATCCATCTTCATCCGCTTTATCCGGTGCCGGGTCGCGGGGGCAGCAGTCTAAGCAGCGATGCCCAGACTTCCTTCACCCCAGACACTTCCTCCAGCTCTCCGGGGGGACCCCGAGGCGTTCCCAGGCCAGCTGAGAGACATAGTCTCTCCAGCGTGTCCTGGGTCTTCCCCGGGGCCTCCTACCGGTGGGACATGCCTGGAACACCTCCCTAGGGAGGCGTCCAGGGGGCATCCGAATCAGATGCCCAAGCCACCTCACCACCCGCAGGAAGGTCCGTGAGGGGCCGGTGCAATGTGGTTTGGGTAGCAGTCGTGGCGGGGGGCCTCGACGACCCAATCCCTGGACCAAACTATATTATTATTATCTGCCAATTAATTCGTGAGTGCGGAGTTTTTTTTTTGTCGGAGGAAGCCGGAGAACCCAGAGTAAAACCACGCAGAGCAGGGGGGAGAACTCACAAACGCCACACGGATAAGGCCCCGCGAGGCGAGAATCGAACCGCCTCGGGCAGTACTTTTCCGTCAAGCGCATAAGTAACCACTGCCCCACCCTGCCGCCAGTCCCATGGTTAGACGGAGATTACTCACGAACCCCGAGCCAGCAAGATATTGCTGTCTCGCTTCACTCAGCTCGCTCTTGGAATGGCACTCCAATCGCTTTGGGTTCGTAGGGAGCTGCCATCTTCTATGCTACTTGTTTATCCAGCCATCACATTCAGATGTCATTATGAGCGCTTCCATGGGCTCATTATTGTTATTGTTTTGCTATTTTTTAGGAGGGTCCTGTCAAGTTTTCACAGTCAGGGGTGATGATTGTCATGAATATTCCAATTGACTAAATTGGGGGTAATTTTTTAACTTAAGCAAATTCGGACCATGATGTATGTGCACAATGGTCTAATATTGTAAGTGATGTCATGGCAATTTTTGCATCCTCTTTAAAGCAGACAGCATTTTTTTTAATTCAGCGGTTGGATCCAAACCGTGAACTTCAACTATAAATGTTAAAGCCACGAGCTGCTGCCTGTGGAGGAAATGCTGCTTGGGGTTACCAGGAAATCTGGGCCATGCTAATGCAGACAAAGTGAGGTTTATAAAACATTGCCCTTTTCCCCCAAGGGCTCCCTTTTATAATATATTTCTGTTTTCTCTGGCATGTTGTTTGAAAATAACAAAAACAGTCGATAAATGAATACTAAATTTAGGCTTGATGGTTACATTTAAACAATATTTTTGTTGGTGAAGAATATTCCATATTTTGAACTTTGGCAAATAGTAGTGCAGCACCATAAGACAGCACGCCTTCTGGAAGATGATATCACAGAACTACGTCTCAGAGCGCTGTGGTTGCTTCTTTTCCCACCAGGAGCCCATAAATGTTCTCACATGCCCTGCGGTGCCAGCATTGTTCATCACTAGGCAACCAAACAAATATTTTCTAGGGCTGGAAAGTGTACTGAGGAAATTGGCATTCTATCTCCACATGAAATGCCAGTCCACTGCATACACTCCTGTATGGCTAATCATTCTTAAGTGTCTTTGTCCTGTCTTCACATTACTTAGGACCTGTTAGTCCTGTTCTGCATGGACTGCTGGCTGTCATCTCAGACAGTGTAGGGCTTGTGAACACTAAGCCGCAGTTGGAAGGATTGTAAACAATGACAGTCACAGAGAGGGTTTATGCTTTGAAAAATGCACTTTAAATCTGAACTTATTTTTGTTATCCATTTTTGCATCCAATTTCCACCAAAACATGAGGTGCTGTCCTTTGTAAGTTCCTGCACAGTTACATTCTGATACTTCGTGTCTTTACCGGCTGTATTGTTCTTTAAAGTATGTATTGTAATAATCACTAACATTACATACGTGTTTCTGGGGAGAAGCAGAGGCACAGTGGTTTGCATGTTGCACTATGATCTCAGCAATGTGAGTTAAATTCTTGGCCATGGTTAATGTCAGTTGTGTGATATCTGAACCAGTCAGGAAACATCTCCGTTACCATGCCTTGCTCTCAACCCATGACTGTACACTATAGGGAGACCCCTATCCAATGGGAGAGTGATTAAGGGCTGTACATTATATTTAACTCATTTTCATGGTTTCATTGTTTTTACCTAAACTATGTTTACAGTTTGTTTTATTCGGTAATGTTTTAATTCTTATGGATATAAGTTAACGGTAATAATCGCGTGCCGTATAAGCTCTCCCGTTCCTTATTTCGCAATAAGTCGATGATTACATATGCTCCTCGTCTCTATACATCCCACCCGCTTGTAGTGGCAACAACTAGCCTATGGCTACTACGACCAAGACAACAACAACAACAATAACAACAACAATAATCGCAGGGGGATTCAGGTTTGTGTTCTGCCACGTGGTGATCAGCTGATGTCCACGTCTGTGCCACCCCTTTGCTTGTGCCCTGTCTCAATCTGGGCAATGGTGGGAGCTTTCTATTGCGCGCTAACCCCGCTCATCTGAATTCCTTTCCAGCGCGCGTCGTGCCCATCGCCTTGGCTCACAAATGGTCTGCTCGTTGTAATACACCGATGGGAATCCTGTAACAGGGAGAAATTCCCGATGTCTGCAGGAGCGCTTAACATTGTTGGTTACTAACAGATTGTTTTAAAATTTAATTGTGCCGAAATACGTTTGTCAAAAACAAGGGTGGGGAACCCATGGTGTGCGGACATGGCCCACAGACACAATATCGCTATCATTCCGAAATGGCCCACAAATTATGTTTGTTGGTCACTGCACGCATCGAGGCTGCACTAATTGGGTTAAATACGCAAATATATTCCATTTGGAAATACCGCATTTATAATTTCATCCCTTAGTCACTTGCATTACTGCCAGAGCCTCTTGTAGTGACACAAGTGACTGAAATATGTTTTAGTGTGTGGTTGCCCACCAAAGATAGTCCGTAATCAAAAGGTTCTCCACCCCATGGTCTCGGACTTGATGGAATGACTGGGCTGACTCTTTTGCTTGACAAGGTTGTTGTTTTAACCTATCGGGAAATGTGCGGAACTCTGCTGCCTTGGTCTACAAATCTCTGCCTCCATTTGCGGCTGATGATCAACACCGCTTCTCTTTTCTGTGCGGCGTTGAGAACACAATGCACGCTCTGGTCTCCCCCGGGCGCGCGCACGCCCGCCCGCTCGCCCGCTCGCCCGCCCGCCCGCTCGCTCGCTCGCGCGCGCGCGCGCGGCTGCGACGTCACGCGCGCCGAGCTTGAACTCGTTGACTGTGCGCGACGAATTCATTGACGGCTGGGTGACAGTAACGCGGCCGTGTCGTGGGCAGACGGGCGAGTACGCGACGGATGAGGACGAGGAGGGCGCAGACGCCGGGAGGTTGGCCATCGAGGTGTTTGACCTCCCTGAAGGGGACGACATGTTGTCGCCCAGCGAGATGGACACGAGCACACTTGCTCGCAAGTTCCAGGAGGTGAGGAGCCACGTGCTTTTGATCGCCAGCTCACGTCACAAAGACGATGTCACCTGGCGTGCGCCCGAGCTCAGATGCTAAGCTCGGTTGAGTCTGGATATATGGTGCTTGGAAGGGTTGCCACCATGCACAACGAGCAGGCAATAGTCACTGTTGTCTCATCTCATCTCGTTGTCAGAAACCGCTTAGTCCTGTACAGGGTCGCAGCGAGCCGGAGCCTATCCCGGCAGACACAGGGCGCAAGGCGGGGATATACCCACGATGGGACGCCAGTCCATCACCGGGCACTGGGGGCAATCTAGTCTGCAAGCCAATTAACCTATTCAGCATTTGGACTGTGGGGGGAAAACGGAGTACCCGACGAAAATTCACGCGGACACGGGGAGGACATGCAAATTCCATACATACACACAATCTGGGCGATTATTTATCATTTTAAAGGCTTCCACGTTGGAATAAAAACGATTATATGTTGATGCTGTGTTGGTAGTGATGCGCAAGGACAAATAACAAAGTACTTGATGTATTCATTAATAACATTGCCCAATATGTCACTTGTGTGTCCTTTTAGGATGTTGGTTTATCGGTTCAAATAGAAGTCCTTTCTGTACAAAATACATTGAAGCGTTTACTTTCTCCTTGCATTACTCTGAACCCCTATTTTATCCACAATGTAATCTGGTGTTACGTTCCCACGTGTGTGTCAAGCCCAGAACGTTTCCATTCCTAAGGTACAATCGGAGCTTCTGTTTGTTTGATTTGGTTGCATTCTTTTTTCAGCTGAGGATCAAACATGCTGTCACCGAGGCTGAAATATCCAAGTTAAAAAAGAAGGTGGGATATTTGTTTTCAAACGCTCGTCGGTCATGTAGTTTTGCCTGTAATATAGTTTTATTGTGTGTTATTACACATCTCAATTTGCACATCCTAATAAAACTTTACTTTGCCAAAGTTAAAGTCGTACAGGTAATGCTCATTTTTCTGGGGTAATGGGGAGGAGAGATGGCCCTGATAAAACCGTAATCCATTCTACGGATGTAGAATAGGGTTGAAGGCTTATGAACACAATTGGTTACTTTCCAAATGTCTGTGGTTGGGTTACATGGACACTCATTCGCTGACCTTCAACGAGTGAGGTGCGCTTAATAATTAATTCAATTCACGTGAACGGCAAGGATTCGCACAGTTGGTGAAGTTACGGATATTCCACACACTGTAAAATAGTCATCGAGAATCAATTGTCATATAGTGAACACAAATAATAGCTTCATGTGCTGCTTTTCACTTTGTTGTGATATGTAACTTTCAAAAAACCCCATGCCATTGTTGCACTGTTTCAGTTGTGCTGTGCAAATTTTGAGTACACTGCCTGTTTATTTCATGATTTCTATTGCGATTTCATCTTTTGACAAGTTGATGTTGTCAGTTTGCTAATTTGTGTAATCTTAGGGCTACTGATTACAGGTATTTTTATGGTTAGCATTTCATTTCTTCAGAGATTGTTTCCATAAGTTTATCTGCTTTTGATTTTACGCGTTGCTGTGTTGGTCATTTTCAGAAGTTTGTTGTGTCGCAGGAATCCCATATCTCGAGCTTATAAGCCCACTGGGCACTTTCAGCTATAATAATATCTGTCCGCTGCTTTCCATATGCTCGTACTACTTGCGATTCGGTACTAACGCTGCGATCCACGGTACGTCTCCATTAGCTGGTGTACACTGAGGATGAGAAGGAACGTTGGGAGACCGAGCGGCTACAGTTACAGCAGAGCATGGAGGAAAATGCTGAGCGCATGAGCAAGCTTGAGGGGTACTGGCTGGAGGCACAGACTTTGTGCCAGAGTGTGAACGAGCACCTCAAGGAGAGTCAGTCCCAGTACCAGGTGCTGGAGAAGAAGTACAACAAGGCCAAGAAGCTCATCAAGGAGTACCAGCAAAAGTGAGCCTACCTGCTGCACAAGCTTATTGTAAATTGCTCTGCCCAGCTGATGAATAATAGCATGCGTCTGCTGCCTTTAGTCTCTGGAGCAGTGTCCTATCTGCGTGGTCGTAGCGTGTTCCATAGCCTTCAGCACATTACAGACTCCAGGGGACCCCACACAAATGCCAGTTGGGAGGATATTAATGTTATGCGAACCTACTTTATCGGAGACATTTGTTCACTGGTTGTGGTTAGCGTTGAGTAATTGTAGTGCTGGTTTTTAGTATTTTTAAAACAACTTACATGACTGTGTGTAGTAAATTCTATTTCAATAAATTTCTTCAAAATTGTATTTTTCCTGCCTGTTGAAATAATATAGGAACGAAAGAGTGTGGTAATAAGTTATTGGATTTTTAATACAGCGATTAATACACGAGACCCTGTATATACATAATTAGTCAATGTATTAAAATAAAAGGCACGTGTGATAAAATGCATTGCAATGTGTGCTACTTCATAATGTGTCAGTATAGAAAGGACAGTGTACTTACTGTTACTTGCTATTTCTCAGGGAAACTGATTTTGCAAAGCGCGAGGAAACCCAGAATAAAAAGCTGTCAGACATGGAAGAGGAGTTTGTGAAAAAAATACAAACACTGCAGACCCGGGTAAGGACACACACTGCCAGCCTTTGAATGTAATCATTTTTATGGCTCGTTATTTATGTACAGCTGCCCATCTTGAGTCACATCGTCTCACATCTGAAGAATTTTCATATTCCAGGTGATTTGCTTGCAGGCAATCAAAAGCTAACAAATGTTCATTGTTCTGGATGGTTACAGTGAAACGTATTAAGCACGAGTGTTATGTTATGCCTCATACACATGCATGCGTTTTTAAAATATTAAGATACTGCCACGCAAGGGCCTGATCATAACACTTCTGGCAAAAAAAAAAGCCTCCACTAACCTATGAGTACTGTGCATATGTTGGCAACGTGTTTACCTCTGCCACGTACACAGATAGTGGAGCTGGAGCGTGAGCTGGGCAAGCCCCCAGGTGGAAATCCACAGCAGGACCCCGGCAGCAAGGCCAACGCAACGACTCTCCCACCATGCCCGACGACGCACGAGCCGGAGCCCGCCACGCTTGGTGGCACCAACGGGGAGCCAGCAGCGGTTGTGGGGACGGAGTGACACTCCTGCAGCACTGCCCGCCGAGGGTCGATGCCTACCGTGACCCTGTCTCACCTCGATCTGTGACGGTGACCCGACGCGGCCCCGTGATGGAGCTGCGCGGGCGTCGGTGTCGCTCGTTGCGCGACGGCCCCCCCAACGCCGCTGCCATCGTTGCGTCTCCTTGTGCGAGCCGTGCGTGACCCTCGCCGTGCGTGACCCTCGCCGTGCGTGACCCTCGCTGCGCGTGACCCTCACCACTGGTGGAACTTCGCGTTCGACACAAATGAGCACTGGACTGGATGTAATTTTTTTTTTACATGTAAAAGATACAAAACATGAAAAAACTGAACACTCTTTTTGCATTGAAAAGGAATGTGTTTGCTTGACTTAGGTGGATAACGTCAGGATTTTTTCACCAACAATAAAGCAGTATTGGGTGTCTTCATGTGCAGTATGAAGCACATTTTCATATGAATATAATCAAGGTTGTGTTTCTTGGTTTTGGTGGCTACATATTTAGGGATCATATTAAGAGAGCGTTCTAGCCGTGAGTATTTAAGGGGAAATGTTAGCTTTGTTCCTCATAGCAAATAGCATTGTTGAGTCATATGTTCTCGCTTTGAATTTAAACCTTAACGGTGCTGTTGAAAACTACGTTCGTTTCAGGCACTTATTTTCCTAGCAATGCTATTTGTGCCGATGATGTTGGGGTATCCTGTTACTAGAAAACTGGTACATAACACTCCTAACAGATTTAAATTTTTGGATGTTCTTATTTAAACAGTAGATACACAGCAGGCTTGTCAAGGTACATGTAGTTGAAGCCATTTGTCATCTGTATGCCTCGTTAGATGTCGTCTTCAATTGAGTTCGTGAAAATTTGCTGTAATATATCTAAATTATTGTTTTGTTTCTCCTAGTTGTAGCTAAAGTGTACATTGCGTATGCGAGACGTATGCGCTGCCCACCAACCGCTTATGTTTTATTCAAATTGAAAATGGAATGCTTGATGCATCGACAGAGAGACGCATAACTTGGGTAATTTGGAGGCACTTAAACATCACGAACGTTAATGTAGAGGACAACAGTCAACGACCATTTGCCGCCAAATTTAAACCACATTCGTATGCACGTTGTACTATAATCAGATTACAAACAGAACAAATATTGATGGTCGTGTGTAAATAAGTCTGTGGCAACAATTATATGCTTTGTGATAGTTAAGCCATGTTTACTAAAGCTGTCTTGTTCTTTAATTTCATTTTCCTGCTGTTGACAACATTTGCCATAATGCTGCCATTTTTGCATAGGCTATACTGTGGCGTTAAGCCCACATTTTGTGGCAAGTGGAGTACAGGCTTTTAGAGATTTGCTGCTTTGGGAAGAAAAATAATTATATAAACATTCCTCTACAGCCTTTGCCAAGTATATTCTTAACTTCCCAAAGCTCTTTAAAAAGATTTTTTTGCGCTAGCATTGCTTCAGTGCATGGTAGTTACACTGCTGTTATTAGATTATATCTTCAGTATTGACTCCTTGACTCCTTAATCGCTAAATTAACCACATAGATGTCACAGTATTAAAATGCTGTAAAAACTGCATTAACATTTAAAAAATATAAACGGTGGTGTGTCTTGTACGTTTCTGCTTATTAAAATTATTTTCTGTGTTAAACAGACATGTCGGACCTATCTTTTGAAATTAAGTTCTGTAATGAAAGCTTTCAAGATTATAGTTAATCGGGCAGTGATGGCAGCATTTCTGTACATTGACTTCTTTCGTACATAAGACAGACGATTTTACATGTGAATCTGCCTTGTAAAACCTGAAATTGAATTTTTTTGATAATTTCAGCATAGCAGTGGGATTTGCAGCTCTCATTCGTTGCAGCAGTCACGAAATGCTTTTGAGCAGATATTTTGGAAGCGATGTTTATAAGTGGCGCCTTTAATTACGTCGTTGGCTGTCTGCGAGTTTCTACCGTGGCTCGTGAGAAACGTGCACACCCACTGCTGTGGTCATTTTCCTCTGCTCTGAAGTACGACGAACCTTTACGTCAGGACGGCCGTCGTGTGTGGGTACTGAACAAGTCGGTGAAATGCAGGGTTACAACCAGGCCAGCTTAGAAATCTGCTTAACGACCAATGGCCCTTCAAGAGATATTACAAAAAACCGTACAATTACATGTTTATTATATCCTTTGCATTGCTCAGTTAATCCAAAGATTAACTTAACTTACGTTCATTGGAGGAGGTGCGTCAACAGATTTCTATTGGCCGAGGTTAAATCTATTAGCTTTAGCTAAAAGGTAGTAACTGACTTGTACAAGAAGACGATGAAATAGTTGTACTACCATATTTACTGCTGGTTTCCTGTTTCATTATCAATTATTGCCGTTACCATTTGTTCATCTGTCAGTGTAGATACATAAAAAGTGAACTTTCAGATATTTACAAGCTCATTTAGAATACCGGTTATTCTGGTACAGTAGCGATGTGAGTTGCTATTTTTAAAACCAACTCTTATTAAATTATTCAATCATTTTAATAGCCCTGCTTTAAGTGTAATGGTAAACTGTAAATATATTAGTATGTGTGGTAAAAGTGTTTCGAAGTTGATTGCACCGAGTGTGAAACAAGTATGGATGTGAAAGGAAAATAATTTTGCGCTGAATGTTCCGATGCTCAGACTCCAGCCAAGTTGCGGAGAGGGAGTGCTACGCTGGGCACGTTTCCACCCAGCCAACCCCTACCGAATATATTGTGGCATTGAACGTTTAAAAAAAATACACGCTGAGACACAGATCATTGTGAAAGCAATTAAACATTTCTTGCCGTTTTTATAGAGACGTTGATATTGAAAACACGTTGAGATCACGGAGTAAAGAATAGGTTTGGTTTAAGATGTTTGGATCTATTTTTGGGTGGCTTATAAATGTTGGCACTAAGGGTATGGAACAGGGTTGTGGTTAGAATGCGCGCTGTCGTAAAGGATTACGTTAAAGTTTAAATGGAAGATGTGGTTAGTGCTTTCATTTAGATGCTGTTAGGATGAAGACTATGGATAGATATGGTTCATGCACGTTTTTCGATACAGGCTTTGATTCAGTGTCGCTCTTTCTCCACGTCCTCTTTTATTAGCATTCAGAGCAATCTTTTTTGGTTTGACTTTGGTCTTGTGAATGATCACTTTCCCACCACTGTTGGTGATGGGTTTTGCCGTTTCATCCCATTAGGATTTAGCCAGCATGAGTCAACGCACTTCCATCGTGCCCATGTGTTCCTTGTACTTTAATGTAGATTTGTACCCAACATGAACAAAACCTCAATAAAAACAAAACCCGAAAATAACTATTGATCGTAGCTCAATCCCTTGTCTCGTGCAAAGTAAGCAACTGCACCGGTGCAATACTGCACACACGTTGTGTGCTGAGAAAACGTTTACTCTGAGAAGCGTTTGGATCTTAATGCGTTCACGGGGCTAACCAGGCGATGTGTAATGCGGAAGTGCGCGGCTCGGAAGCCGATCTTTGTTCAGCGAAACCCGAGCCTCGCAGCGGCGCCACGCAACCACGCACCCACGCGGCCCGCTCTGGGCGCCGCCATCTTGCGCCAATGTTATGATCACGTGACTCGCGCCGCAGTGCGGGGGCCATTCCCGTGCTCTCCGCTGCAGATTCGCAGCGCGGGTCTATTTCGCGACTCCGCGCAGTCCTGGTTTATCGGGCTTGCATGGTTATTGATCGCTCGCTTTTTAAAAAAGCGAACGTGGCTCGTTTGCTGCTCCTCACGGCCGAGCCGTCAAGCCGATGTTGTTTTTAACCACGACAATAATGAAAAGAGCCGAGAGTGCGCGGTACAGCCGCGTCCCGCAGCGTGCGCGCAGATTCACAGCGCGGCACCAGTTCCGTTTCTCCCGCCGCTGATTCCATCCGCGTGGGATTAGGCGGGACTCGGTGTCTCGTTCTACGGCTGCTGATTCTGAGCTCTGCGGCGTATCTTTAATCGTGCACAAAGCCACTACGCAGTGTTAAGTATTATGCACAAGGGCGCATTCGTGACACATTGACTTCTGTCTCTACATATAGAAGCGATTTAGTCGATAAGTCATTGCATTGGTTTATCAGACCTCGGCACTGCAGCGCGGTTCTAGTTCCGTGTTCTCCGCCGCGAATCTGCGCCCCGTGGAGCCCCGGCGCCGCGGGGTTCAAGGGCCGGCGAGCCCGGCGTGCAGTGGCGGAGCGAGCGGTCAACGTGGCAGGGAGACCGAGACGGGGGGGGGGCTCTGGGCCGCTGCGACTGCTCGCGGTTTAGGCGACACACGGGAGGGACGCCGTGTGCCGGTCACTGACCCGGTCACTGCTCTGGTCACTGACCCGGTCACTCGGTCACTGACCCGGTCACTCAGTCACTGCTCTGATCACTGACCCGGTCACTGACCCGGTCACTCGGTCACTGACTCAGTCACTGACCCGGTGACTCAGTCACTGACCCGGTCACTGCTCTGATCACTGACCCGGTCACTGACCTGGTCACTCAGTCACTGCTCTGATCACTGACCCGGTCACTGACCCGGTCACTCGGTCACTGACTCGGTCACTGCTCCGGTCACTGCTCTGATCACTGACCCGGTCACTGACCCTGTCACTCAGTCACTGCTCTGATCACTGACCCGGTCACTGACCCGGTCACTCGGTCACTGACTCGGTCACTGCTCCAGTCACTCGGTCACTGCTCTGATCACTGACCCGGTCACTGCTCTGATCACTCGGTCACCGACCCGGTCTCTGACCCGATGACAGGCTCACAACGATTCAATCATTTGGCACGGAGAGTATCCGCTGCGCACACTCATGTAACATTCATGATTGTAACCGTAGTGTAGCGATGTTCAGTAAATCCATCAACAGCACAGTACTCAGGGCATACGTTTGGGTTCTCGATGAAATTAGGTTGAGTCCTGCAAGATGTGTGAGGCGCCCATAAAGTCGGTTTATATTAAAACCCTGAAACCTTTCGTCAATGACACTGGGTGCCATTGAAAGCAAACTATAAGCAATCATGCATCGAGCCGTGAAAACCTACATCATTACAAACTATAAACAGTCGGCGACGTTTCAGGCAATGGCCATTCATAACACAAACAAGCCTGATGAGAATCACATTGTACCTGGGCTTTTATTTTTACTAAGACATCCTTCCATATTGAGACTAATTGCCCTCTGTTAAGGCGGTGCGTTGACGCGTGTGCGGTGCTTCCGAGTTAATTGCGCACGTGCACCACCGCCAAGGCACCACCATCACCAGGCCCCCGGCACTGCATGGTGGAAGCCTCGACATTGCTCCACTGGGAGAGCAGCACACGAGCATCTCCTCATCTCATCTCATTATCTGAAACCGCTTAATCCTACATAGGGTC
>JAZEWT010000020.1:1172498-1203928 GCA_036362905.1 Mordacia mordax | reverse complement strand
AGGCACCGGAGCCGAGAGACTCGAACCCGGGACCTTCTTGCTGTGAGGCGTCAGCGCTAACCACTGCGCCACCATCTCTGAATGCTGAGCATCAACACGTCAGTGTGTCACCAGGGGGCGTTATTGCCCTTGGAATAATAACAAGGTTGATATGAGTGCATTCTCTGGGTAATAAAGTTTATGTTGTTGGTATTTAGTAACGTTTTCCCTGGATTGAATGCCTCTCTGAATAGACACATTAAACACGTGGTGGAGTGTGATACGATCTCTCTGGTGGAAACTTACGTTTTTATTTGCTCGTGTCTTACACTATCCTGAAAATAATTTAACCTAATGTTCATTTCCGCATGTCATGGCATTCACGATTTTGATTGAGTATTACAGAGCGGTCACCACAATGTTTAGTCACTTGATGCTGTAGAAACTTCATGTTATGAATCGCCATTCATTTTGACTTTGTGGAATGTATGTGGGTTTTACTGATGTCGGAACGCCTGATGAGGCGTCCCACCGTGGGAGGCGAAATGTCGCGAACACCAGACGTCGAGAGCAATTCTCAGACCTAGAAAATGTCCACAGAATCCTACATGTTTACTTTGCGTCAAATACAAACTAAATGTTATCACAGAAATGCCCAGGACGGCAGGATTGAAACAATCTGAAGAGCTGACATCTCGATACCAATAAGAAATGCATTCACGATTGAGACAGTCATAACCAGTGGGTCCATATCGACTAGACTAGCATCAGTCTGCTTATGTTTAATTTTCCATCCTAACAATTGTTAACTTGAATCACCTTCAATATGGATTCAACACCAATTGCAAGTGTCACCTGTGAAAATAAATAATAACTCCTAAACTAATGGATATCTCTTCACCACGCGGATAAGCTAGGAATACCTGCCTTAGTTATCCAGCACCACTGTGCAGTCACTACTTTCCAATCTGTTTTCAGGTTGTACCAGGACGTGCAGAGAAACGTCAGACATCTTGCATAACAAACGAGTGATACGGTCTAAAAATACCTGTATAGCACAATCGGGAACACATGTGCAATGGCACTGATTAGTCCTGATCGCTTTCACTGAGCTGCGTGCTGACGGTGCGGGCGATTTTGCTGCGACAGGTGATGTCGAGCGTCAGAGTGGCAATAACCCGACACTGTGATTACGCGGTCCTCTGTACGGATGGTGCTGCCCAGGACCGTGCTCGCATTGTGTCCAGAAAACCAAAAGCCTGAGCAATCCATCCCGACCGAGTTCATCTCCAACAGCCACGGCAAGGATCAGCATCCCGGTTTTCAACATCTCAGCCACCTGTGCGGACAGCCGCTTGTTGCCATCCTCCCGCCCTCCGTGCAGCCGTTGGTGAACGCGAGGGCCTTCAACCGACTCTGGTAACGGAGCCGGGGTCAAGCGCTACACAAGTGGACTCTCATTCAGTCACTGTACAATTAATAGATGTACGTAAAGAAATACAATCTCAATATTAGTTTCTGTGTTTACACCCTAAAATGCATTACTTGCTATATAAATGTTAATTCCTTTCAGCAATACATTTACATTAAATGGTAATTACACGTTTTATATTTAAAAGTGGGCGGCGCGGTGGTCCAGTGGTTAGCGCTGTCGCCTCACAGCAAGAAGGTCACGGGTTCGAATTTCTCGGCTCGGGTGCCTTTCTGTGTGGAGTTTGCATGCTCTCCCCGTGTCCGCGTGGGTTTTCGCCGGGCACTCCGGTTTCCTCCCACTGTCCAAAAAGCATGCTGCTACATAGGTTGATTGGCTCGCAGGCTAAATTGCCCCGCAGTGCCCGGCGATGGACTGGCGTCCCATCGTCGGTATATCCTTCCCTTGCGCCCTGTGTCTGCCGGGATAGGCTCCGGCTTCACCGTGACCCTGTGTAGGACTAAGCGGTTTCAGACAATGAGATGAGATGAGAAATTATAGTTTTAATAAAGATTGCAGATTGACAGTAATGCTTCATTACACCTATTTTTGACAAACTGATACTGAAACCGTGATGGGAAAATATGGAACAGCATCCACAGCATACAACTAACAGGACTGCTCTGGGAATATTGTGAATATTTTAATGTGACACAAAATCGTATTATTGCATTAGCGTGAGCAGTCCAGCATACATCAACTGTGCAAATGATGACCTACATACAAGCTCCCACAAGGATTCTTACACGTAAAGTCTCATTTATCATTCGATTTCTACCTGGAAGTGGAACCATTGTGCTCGTCTTTTCCCATTACTTGTACTTTACATTCCATTTCTATGCTGTTCTGTGGAAACGGCTGAGCTTTCTTGGCACCCAGTGCTGCCCTGTGGTGTCGTCATGGCTCAAGGGGGGCTCCCCCCCACCTCTATCGAGGGCTATGTTCCTCTTGTAAATTTTTATGATAAAGTCAAAAACCTTGCTAGAAAAAATAGTTGCAGTTAATTGATGGGTATTGCAGCCTGTCATGTGTAGAGGGGTGAGAGCTCGAGCAGAATAAATGACAGGCTACAGCAGTGTCGTTAAATTTCTGTTTAAAATATCTTTACAGTTTGACATAACTGTGTCATGACCCCCTGAGTTTGTATATGCATCTCCTACAAACAGGGTCACGTTACGGACTTGACCCGGAGAAACCGGGGGAGGCACTGACCGGGACGACAGCAGGAGGTCAGCGATATTCTTGGCAGCAACCTTGGTGCTGTGGAAGTTCTTGGGTCCTACACGTGATGATCCGTTCAGCGACATCAACACGTCGCTCGGCTCCTTGAAACCTTCAACTGGAACACAGCCACATTCGTGGTTACAGGCTTCCTTAGCCCATTCATGAGGAATGATTTGTCAGTGTTTCATCATGCGTGTTTTTGATTATTATTGTAATAATACCCTTAGCCGAGAAAGTCTCACCGATTCTCAGTATATTAGTATTTCGCGATGCTTATTTACACAAAATTGTCTGGTTCAAACTACTGGCGTAGAAGTTAAAACAATTGTGCACGTTTTTTTGTTGTTGTAAATATTCCCACCGCTGTCGACACAACGGTACAAATGGGTACACCATAGGTGGAGTAAAGTGTGTGGTGGTGTAAAGTAGGTGATGTGTGGGTACTCCACTCTCTTCCAAGATCCATGGCAAGGGTGGACAGTCGACCAAAATACCATGAAGGGGATTATCTGGTGCTCTTATGGAGGTCGTTACATCAGCATTGATGTGAGTAAACTCACGCCTGTACCTTTACATATGCCCCATGTGTTTATGCATCATGAAAAAGACACTAGTACTCTTGAAGTATGGACATTTCTTGTCAAAGCAAAAACAAGGGGAGGTAAAAACTAAACACGAATGACACGGTTCGTCCTGTCCATTGGGTTCCAGCGGAAACAAACGAAAGCTCGCGCTGGATGCAGGGCCGGCCACACCGCGGCAGGCGAAGTCGACCACGCGGGTAAGAGGGTCGTCGTCCATGAGGCTGGCGTGGTCGCTCATGGTGGCACGCCACTGAGGACGCTGCATCCAGGCATTCCACGAAATCCAGTATCGCCCTGAAATAGAGTCATGGTCACGCTCACGTAGAACGCTACTCCACAACACCACACACGCGCATGTGGCAGGCGGGGCTCCATTAATCATGGATTGAATTCCCGTGCCCTCAATTCGCCTGGACTCTGCCCGCCTCCCATCTGTCACACTGTTGATCAGCACAAGTTGGTGGGTTAGCATAGCGATAGAAACCACTAATGTATGATTCTGACCTGCCCACCACTGCCCATTACCCAGCCCTACAGCCACATGTAGCATGACTACTGTATACCCACTTAATCCTGTACAGGGTTGCGGGAGGCTGGAGCCTAGCCCGGCCGACAGAGGGCTCAAGGCGGGGGAATAC
This sequence comes from Mordacia mordax, assembly GCA_036362905.1. NCBI lineage: Eukaryota > Metazoa > Chordata > Hyperoartia > Petromyzontiformes > Petromyzontidae > Mordacia > Mordacia mordax. The sequence continues at coordinate 1,200,032 of JAZEWT010000020.1, read as the reverse complement.
CCAGGATGTGACGCCAGTACATCGCAAGGCACACTCTTTGGGGCTGTTTACTCGGCAGGCTAATTAACCTAGGCAGCAGCGTGTCTTTGGACGGTGGGAGTAAACTGGAGTACCCTACGGAAACCCACGCGGACACGGGGAGAGAACTCGCAAACTCCACAGGAAGGAACCCGAGCTGGGAACCAAACCTGGGATCGTCTTGCTGTGAGGCAGCAGCGCTATTCACTGCTTCACTCTGCCGCCTGTAAAGTATTCATACCCCGGGATTTTATCCAGAGCTCAACTTTTCAGTGGCATATGAATAAACTATATTTTGTGTTTATTTTTAAATGTACAACTTCAAATTGACGTGTCGTTCTCTCCACAGCTCTGTGCAGCGCTTTGTGACCCTCGGGTGAAAAGCGCTCTATCAATGCCATCATGGTATTATGGTATGGTATTTTATACTGCACCACAAAAAGACATGCGCGTCCAGCACGTAGGCAGATGATAAATAGCTGCCCGTCTTTCACCTTCAGTCCATCGAGCCCATCAGTCCCAACGTCTCCTTTCCTCCCCTAATAGGCAACAAAATGATCGATATTAATAAATTAAATCTCAAAATGACCGCGTGCTATTCCATTACGTATTCTGCTGTGTTGACACACCATTGTAATTTTCATTTACGTTTCCACTGGTGTGAGTTTAATCACTACTTTTACTGAATGACGCATTGCCAATGCTGATGAATTAGCAGGATTTAGCAGGATTTGAAATGAAAATAATTTTGGACGAAGGCTACCTCAAGCGTTTAATGTTGATTTTGTAGAAGCCATTGCCATTAAGCAGTAGAAACCACATTGTCACATTGTGCAGCTGCCCAGTTCGTGCTGTGTCATGATCCGCATTCATTGTTGGAAGAGGATGAGAAGAAGAGACCGACCTTCATTCCAATGCGCCCTCTCCCACCCTGTAATGGCACAGCTCAAATTACCATCATCACAGAGAGAAGTTGCTGCGGTGCTCGCAAAGAGTGATGTCAGTCACAGGCCACTTAATTACATAATTAAACCACCAACGTAATATGTGGCCTGCAAAAAGTAACATTTTCCAAAAAGAGACATGTGTTCGGTAGACGGTAAAATAACCACAATTGCCCTTCACAGGCCTATTTGCCCTTCATTACAGCTCATAAATGAATCTTTTGTGACATATTTTACGAGCATGTCCTGCAAAGAGTGGGATTTGGTCTGTAAATGCTGACAGTGTTGTCATCGCAATACACAGTGCTACATACTACATACGGTAGATTTATAGGCCTTGGGTTTGCACGGCTGTATTTTCTAATGTCAGACATAAATAGATTAAAATAAAACATCACAGCCTTGGGATGAAATGTTCTCGTGCCAACCCAGTACATGACTGCAAAATAAATGAAGTGGGCAATGTATTTTTTTAACTTGCAATATCGCTAAATTATTCATCCGGCTAATGCAATACTTGGCCAGCAGTACCTTACGACCTCGAAATCCACGTTCTCCCTGGGAAATAAACAAAACATTATTGCTTAATTTACAAGGATATTTAAAATCGCAAACTAAATGTTAATTGGTTTCTTGTGAACATTTTCCAGATGTTATCTACATTACTTTGTGTTGAGCAATTGAGCAAAGCATTCTCTCCTGAACTCTGAGAGAGCCACTGCAAAAAGATCGACCTTGGGAATTCTTCTAAAAACTTTTCAGTTTTCTTTTATCATCCCTTAAAAATACAACACATATTCGTGAATATTTACTCTGCCTTAAAACAAAAACAGGCCACGTTTCAGGCAGTAGCCCTTCTTCATCGTACATAATTTGTTATATGGTTTTATTTTAAGGCAGTGTTATTGACGAGTTTGCTTGGAGAATTACAAATCTCTTCTATGGGAGAGCCTTATCAAACGCCCCCCACCCTCTCCTCTGTAACATTTCGTCTCCCACTTGTCAGTGTCCGCTCTATAAGTGTAATTATTATTATTGTTATCCTCAGGCGTTCTGCGAATGTGCTTTGTTGAGCTTTTGCGAACCGCGGACCAGCGTGGCGCGCGAAATTAACTTATTTTACACTAGAGGGCGCTGCGCCGTCGCGCATGCCTGCTAAATATAAATGTCTACGTGATAATAAAGCGTTTCTAACAAGTCTTGTTACTTTATATACAGTCAAAATAACATTTGCTACAAGTGACTAGCTTTTATACACCAATTATTTTTATGTAAATTTCAGTAAACTGAAACATAAAGAGGGCGGCGCGGTGGCCCAGTGGTTAGCGCTGTCGCCTCACTGCAAGAAGGACCTGGGTTCGAATCTCTCGGCTCGGGTGTCTTTCTGTGTGGAGTTTGCATGCTCTCCCCGTGTCCGCGTGGGTTTTCGCCGGGTACTCCGGTTTCCTCCCACAGTCCAAAAAGCATGCTCCTGGATAGGTTGATTGGCTCGCAGACTAAATTTCCCGCAGTGCCCGGTGATGGACTGGCGTCCCATCATGGGTATATCCCTGCCTTGCGCCCTGTGTCTGCCGGGATAGGCTCTGGCTCACCGTGACCCTGTATAGGACTGAGCGGTTTCTGACAATGAGAGCGGTGCGTGCGCCCTCTGCTGTAGAACCACAATCCATGGCACGTCGCAAGGCAATGTGTTGGAAGCACATTGGTGCGTTTGTTGTGGTGCACAGCACATGTAACAGCACTCAACACAGTCGTTAATAAGAGTGCCTTACAATTAGAAATATATAATAGGTGACGTTCCAGGCAATGGCCCTTCTTCCAAGCACATATATTGATTTTTTTTTATCCAATTAGGCTCAATGTCGTATACTGGATGCCTTAACTGGGGAGGCGAAACATCGCGAAGGAGAGAGGAGGAGCGATCGACGCGGCTATCCCGAAAGAGCAGCTTTTGGAAGCTATCTTCATGGTGAATAGTACAGTATCGGACTCCTTACACTCATGTCTCTCGTCTATGTGTGATGAAGAAGTGTCTTTGTCTACAACGTCGTTTATTATACATATCTTACAAGATCGCGGTGTTATTGCCGAAAGTTTTCACATTTAAAACAGCCTTAATATAGTATAGAAACATATGTAGGATGGCGCCGGTTAGAGAAACATACAGCAGCTTATGATAACAGAGCAAGGTGTTCTTGAGAATGTCATCGTGAAGGCATCATCAGGCTTTCTGAGCTCCTGATAAACGCTGAAGACTTCTCCAACTTGAGCAGAGAAACGTCGAGGAGGAGCGAGAAGGAGCATTGGGCACGCGATCCCAAAAAACACACACCTACGGAGACCATTCTTCCACATCAAGCCGTGGACACCTGTACAAGTACAAGCTGTCATTGCATACAAATAATGCAAGCAAACACTAAAGCATGAACCAAATATTTACCTCCCGTGTAACTTACATTGACAGCGGCGTAGAGAAAACGCAGAGCGCGGTCCCTCCGTTTCACAGTGGCCAGGATTGGGACAATGCAGAGGTGCACGGGTGAATTTGGATGTCAGTTCAGTCGTGGTGGTGATGAAACATAATAATATTCCAGCGTTCCTCAAGGGGCTAACACTAGATTCGGTGAAAATGCTGGGCGGGGTCATATGTTGAGCATCGAATAAAGATCATTCATATGTTTCATACATTGCACGGCTTGGGCTAAGTTTTTACATCTGGAGAAATCCACTAACGGGATATTGATAGTTTGTAGGCATTTTAAAGATGATCCAAAAGCGATATGTCATGTGCAATTGTTTGTGTGCCTCTGTGATGATAGCTGAAGACTGGTAGCAGAGGTGTCAAGATCGACCTCTGGAGGAGGAGGATCGTGAAAGACGCTACGGGGCATTTGGAGGCAGTCGCCCTCCAACAACAACGGAGGACGGAGGAGCGACGCTCACAACAACGAGGTGACTAAAACAGAGACAATTGGCACAGTAGGGTGCACAGGTGGTTCATCTGCCAGTCATCTCAGTCAAGCAACCCATAACACTATCCCGTGACCTCCGGTCGGCAAGCCTTCGACACTTCGCGTAGCCTTAAGGTGCACCTGGCCTGGCACATGCGTTGTGGTGACGTCACGCCACTTAGTGGAGAATAGCAGTTATTGTGGTTGACAGCATTGCAGTAAAATAATGTCGGACATCAGAACATTTTATAAGAATGAGGTCTGTCATGTGTATTTAATACTGTACATAGTTCAAAGTAAAAACTATGTAGTGATTTTAAAAAATGCTTATTATAAGTAATAATATTTTAACTTCTAGAGCGCTTTCCACCCAAAGACATGAAGCATTTTATCTAAAAGTTACGACAAATTGAAGTGGAATAATAACATAAATCAGAACTTGTGATAACTATATATTGAGTTGACATTTTGTAAATCTGTCTACGCCTTTAATCACAGCTGCACGCTTTGCTGAGCGAGGGTAATGATAATCCGCAACCTGGGCTTCATAACAATGACCACGTGCGTTCAAAGGGCACGTTACCAATATTGGCACATGGGCCTGTTCATTTTACACTGGCATACATCGTCATTAGCAGGCATGATCAATCCACTGCTGCGCGAAGATCTCCCCGCTTCATTGCCACCCCTAGCGGTCGTGTGATGCTATAATCCATCATGTTCCTGCATTTGAGCTGATCTCATGACTATCTCTGTTACGTTCTTTGGCTACCAATCCATCACTCGTGTTGCCCATCGAACATCATCCCCTTGAGATTGTCTCACAAGCTTTGTTGCCCCATGTTTGTCAATTTTCCTTTGATATTAGTTCCCATTATGATTCTCTGCTCATTTTTTTATGGTTCAATTCTTTTTGCCAGGGTCCATGTTTCTGAACCATTTCTTAATACAATACCCACGGATTGAAACTCGTCCTCATTAGGCACATGGATACTTTGGTTCCTTTGAGAGTTGTGTCATTTGAGAAAGCGCTGCGATGATAAATTCGCAGATGATGTATCATTGTTGATTAAGGATATCTAAAAATTGACAGGGCAGTTACAGCATATCGAATTTCAATTGGTGAAAAAAGCAAAGCGGTAATTACTGGGAAAACTGATGACAAAGCTGCAATGGTGTGGCTATGTTACTAATTGATCAGAAAATATTTCTAAGACGATCCTGTAGGACACAGCTGAAGGGATGAGAGGTCAAACAAAAATCATTTGAATGACAAACATTACTGTGAACAGGGAGATCACCCACCGAAAATGTGCAAGTTGCAGGAAAAACATCAGGTGAGAGTTGATTGCCAAAGTGTCAACGGTGGCCCCACGATTCGCATTGTTAACGGAATGATGCTTTATAGCGTAAGCTGAAGGTCCTACTCTACCGGTTGGACGGCCTGGATTAGTGGAGCCAGTTTATACTATCAACAGCATACTTACTCCGGGTAAATGGGGGTCAAATTGGCAGACTTTATGCTCGTGCAGACATACCTATAAGCAGGCTTCATTTCTCGTGCAATATTGACCGGCTCGTTGGCAGATTTGGAAGCAGCACATGATTAGCACTTAGAGTTATATTAGATTTAGTTTACTGGGTACAGAGATTTAGGAGACCTGCTTAAAACTGCCCCATCTATAACATTTAAAAAGGTCTCATTCCTAACCCATCCCAACAGGTTTTCAAGGAACATAATGACCCACTCGTGCAGTTTGTTTTAAATGGGTACTGTTAACTTTCCGCTTTAAACACATGTAAACATTTAGACTACTGAAGACACACTTTAACAAGTTTGACACAAACACAACGGCAAAGAAAAGCCAAATTCTGTTCTGCTCCGGTACAGTATTTAATGTGTATTTGCACAAGTTAGTTTGCCGTAATCAAGGTTTAAGCACAGCGAGTTTCAAATTTTGACTTGTGGAAAATAAGCAAGACACGTGGGCAATAAACGTAATGCTTGCTATGCTGGTACATATTTCAGTTTAACTATGATATGGCGGTGACAGTTGTTACAGATAGCTATGTAAGTTAGTGTTAAAAACGTTTTAAAAATCACATTTACCATTAAAAGCAGAGCTTTGTTTTGATATGCTTCTACAACACACGGACACCACACACATGAACACATTGATATAGTATAATTGCTCTCAACACCATAAAAACTAAAGCGTAATTATACAAGTGATCTGCAAATACTACTCTTCACAAATAGTAGTTGTTGCCATGTATTACAAGGGATTCATGTAAACAACGTTAACACAAGTACTGTTTATCCTGCAGTGCACAGCATTAAACTCCAATATTTTCCATTTCATGGGGCATTTTCACATCACAGAATCTATACATTACATTATTTAAGCATTAGCACGTGCTCCTTTATCACAACAGTGATACTACAGCACACTAATAGGTTGCAAACACAACTATGAATTTAATAAAGTAGCAGACAAATGTACAAACTTCAAGGAACAGCAACAGATACTCTGGAATTCACAGCAGTGGATTAAAATTATTAAATAAACACTGAATTCACAAGGTACACCTTATTCTAGTGCTTATGCACTATCAAAATGTTAGCATCGGTTATAATTATTGCTGAAACATCACAATAGCTCCTTGGACAAAGCAGTCATCACATGATGCATTCATATTCAATTTGCAAGTGAAAGAGTTAGCATTGATTAGCATACAATGTTCCACAAAACGTTGGCACCTGCCACGACGTCACGGTAAATGTTTGACAATACAGGAGACTGCTGCAGCACTTGTGGAGCGACAGGGCCTCTCACATGGTCATGTGTTCAGGCAGCACGTAGGAGATGTCGTCCCACGGATGGCGGTACAGGCCTTGCTTCATCCGCTTTTGATCCAGAAAGTGACCTGGCCACAAAAAAAAAAAACCCAACAACAAACGTTTGTTAACAAAGACGTTATAGTTGTGCTGACATTTGTTTCATTTGAAATTTTATACAGATCCATGCAACACTATTGACTGAGGGCGGCGCGGTGGCCCAGTGGTTAGCGCTGACGCATCACATCAAGAAGGTCCCGGGTTCGAATCTCTCGGCTCGGGTGCCTTTCTGTGTGGAGTTTGCATGCTCTCCCCGTGTCCGCGTGGGTTTTCGCCGGGTACTCCGGTTTCCTCCCACAGTCCAAAAGCATGCTCCTGGATAGGTTGATTGGCTCGCAGACTAAAATTGTCCCGCAATGCCCAGCGGTGGACTGGCGTCCCGTCGTCGGGTGTATTCCTGCCTTACGCCCTGTGTTTCCGGGATAGGCTCCGGCTCACCGTGACCCTATATAGGATTAAGCGGTTTCAGATAATGAGATGAGATGAGACTATTGACTGAATTAAATTAAAGAGTGAAACGTCTGTAATGATTGTATTAAGATATTACCAATGAATCCCATGCTTCTGCCCAACACAAAGATTCCATTGAGAGCACCGATGTCTACATATTCATCAGCCTCCTCCCTGCAACGAGAGAACAACTTGTAAATCAAAACAAACATCAAAGCATTTAAAACAACTCAACGTTCCAGCACCACTGCTATATGCAGTACCATACTATGAATTACACGCGTACAAATGGGAAAAAACTGCCAAAAACAGGCGAATGAAATGAAATACAACGGAAATACTAAGGGGGCTGTCCTAGAACAACCTGGAAGTTAAGGTTCTTCGGTCAATTTTCATGCTGGTTCCTCCAACGTGGGTGTGTGAAATGTTACGGAGCGAGAAGGAACTCTGCCAAACGAACAGCTACGCAGAACAATTCTCTAAAAATGAAAATGTTCAGGAGTTACATGGAGAGTGGAGGAGAAAGAGAAGAGATGGGGGGGATAAAAGAAGTAGAGAATTTTTTTTCCGTTTGACCAGGTACAATGACGCACAGGAAGGGCAAATGAAATTATATTTCCATGAATTCCACACCCATGTGCGATAACTTTATATTTAAGTATAGTATGTAGCCAATCTTGTATATTTACCTTGTGAAGCTGTCACAATTCCTCAGCAGGTCCACAAAGAGTACGCCAATAAGACCGTCCACGTTCAGGATCAGGTTTGGTTTCTAGGGCAATAGTATGGACCTCATCATTAACAACTTGCGACATTGCAAAATCCATTCATTTAAAAATAATACATTAATGTTACAATAACCGAGTTTCTTCGTCTGAGGATCACTTGCGATTGAACAGCTGACTCGTGTGCAGTCACAGCTGCCGCTGGCGTAAAGCAGCATACAGCAGTAGATCGAGAAGTAGTAGTGCGAGTGGCGTCTGACCTTAGATGTTGTGATCTTTTCCACCTGCAGAGCATAGTCCAACAGCGGCACACCCGGGAAGTGCTGCTGGGCAAACTCCTTCAGGATTTGAACTCGTGCGTCTGGGTTATTGATCTGAGGAAAATCATTAACGAGAGTATGCTCGACATGCTTTTGTTATGTATCGGTCAAAAAGATCTGACCGGCTGCTGGTTAGATACTGCAGTACCTAAAGAAACTGCAGCTCGTCAAAAAAAAACTGTAGCTTGTCAAAAGAAACTGCAGCTCGTCAAAAAAAAACTGTAGCTTGTCAAAAGCAACTGCAGCTTGTCGTACCACATGCTCAGGAGTGCGTTAGATGTTGACAGTGAGTGCTTACAGATTTGACGCGGTGCCCAATACCCATGATAAGCTGTCCTTCCTTCTTCATCTTATTGACAAACTCCATGGGGATGAGGCCACTGTCAAACGCGCTGCTGAACTGCTTCGCTGCGGCGTCCAGTGCCCCTCCAAAGCGGTCACCCTGTCACACAGACAGCATGTGTGTATCACACCATCAGTCGGCATTGTTAAAAACAACAAATATTATTTAATATTAACTGATGATGTCTACTGAGCACCGTGCTTACGATGGTCAGAAGGCCTGATGTAAGGCTGGACACCAGGTCCTTTCCAGCACGTGCACACACGATGGTGTTGTGGGCCCCAGACACAGCAGGCCCATGGTCTGCTGTCACCATCAGGCACATCTCGATGAATTTGCTTGCATACTTTGGCAGCCTATAAAACGATCGAAAGAAAGAAAAACTTCAGCTGACCTCAAGGATAATGTAATATTAAGGTTGCGCTACAGACGTTCTGTCCTGTACAGTTAATCCACGTGAAATGTGAACTTTTACATACATGAACAAATCTTTGACAATGATCATTAAGATGCATCACCTTCGCTGGAACCACAGCAGACCTAAGACGCCGCCTAAACCCATATCCTCTTTGAACACCTCGGTGATGGCCATGCCAGCGTAAAGCAGCTCTGGTCCACGCTCGTCACTGATGCTCGTCATGAAGGATGCTGGTTTACGGATGAGACCCAGCTCCTGCATTAAACACACATGGAATCATAGACATGCGAAAATGGAAGGAATGTCAGCGTGGCTGCTGCGCTAAATATTTTCTTCACTTTGGTCCAAACTCAAGACTAAACTGTACAAGTACTGCAAGATGACAGAGCCACTGCATTCCTGTAATTGTGACGCTGCTGGGATAGGTGACGCTTGGAAATACTGTAATGGTTTCACATGCAACTGACCCGGGCCCAGGAGAAGTCCATAGGGACGGTGGGAGGGGGCACCTCTGGAGCCGGCACAATCACTCCCAGGGACACCAGGTCATTATACACAGCACTGAAAGAAAAAACATGATAGTTTTAAAATCAATTAAACTTTGGGGCACAGTGTAATTACACCATTTATAGTTACAAGACATGTATTTAATCGAACACTGCATTAAGATGGTGATTCCAAATGTATACGTAAATGAGAATTCACGTTAAACTACAATTTACGGTCAATGAAAGTGTGGTTTTAAAATACACATAAAATAAATATGACGTGGCTGTGATATTCGATGAAGTGCTACTTGTGCATGTTCAACTGTGAACAGATTATCCAACCTTGCCTTTAGCCCACACTAGGACACTCTCAAGTCACTCATCTGCAGCTGCAGCTCGAGATAAGTGTACTTATGAAGCCACAAAACAACAACATTCTGCTGGCATGAAAAGAGCTGCTGAAACATACAATAATTACCGGGTTTTGTGATTTCTTACACACAGTGTGCAAAAGAGAATCCATCTCAGACACGTGTGCTCAATATCCAGAAACTTCTACCTTAATAGGGAATACTGCTCTGATCCATGATATTTCATACAGCACTCCCATCTCAAACACCATTTATTTACACTTGCTTGACTTATTGCTTTTCTCTTCCAAAGAGATTTCAAAGCCTATCGAATACCAGGCCTGCAAAATGTGCCTCTAAACCTCTTCCTTGCAGCCTACTACATTATGGATATAATACTCCTTCGTAAGCTGTTCTCTACTGCCTCAGCTGTTTGTCCTCTCACTGGAAATGTCCATCCCAATACAGGAGCCCCATTTAAAAACCACCACCATAATTTGTATCTAAAGAAAGCTCGACTTTAAAGCCAATGTCCAGTCTCTTTGCAGGAAACTGCCGAGAGCTGAAATAGCTCGAGCCAATGTCCTCAGCAGCCGGATATTTTCGAAGTTGCCAAATCGAGCTTCTCACCTAATTTTCTCCCCAAGCTCATCAAAGTTGCGGGGCAAGAATGCTCCAGCTTCAGCGAGAGCCTTGTTCTTGGCTACGGCCGTCTCGGAGTCCTGGTTTGCGCAAGCGCCTGCGTGGCCAAACTGTACCTGCGCACGCAATTAAAAACAAACAATTGAAACTTTAGAGCAATGGTGAAAAATAAGAGGACACTCTGAAGAATGGTATAAACACTTGTCCAAAATGTTTTCTCTTTGAAAAAACAATAAATCACACGGGTATGAAAGCTATGGTCTTGCCTCAGAGGAGAACATAGTGGCACATGTACCAATGCACCAGGCTACGATGGGTTTGGTCACGCGGCCCTCCGTGATAGCCTGACAGATTTTGTACTCCTCCATGCCTCCTACCTGAAGACAAGAGAAAGCAAAGGAAACATTCATGACCGCGAAGCAAAAAGGCACATCCTGTTGATGGTCATTATGTCGGGACAGTCTGAAAAACTATGAATCTCCTCTGGAGCCCTGGTACAGTGGTTAGTGTACTGCAGAATGACCCTGACTATCCGAGCTCAATGTCTGGATGTGGTTAACGTGAGTGGTAAGTGATCTCTCTTAACGAATTCTGGGCCCCTACTGCAAACCTGCATTCACTCATATGAAATCGTGAGGCAAGGCCATCGTCATTATCAGAAACCGCTAAGTCCTGTACAGGGTCGTGGTGAGCCGGAGCCTATCCTGGCAGACACAGGACGCAAGGCAGGGATATACCCATGATGGGACGCCAGTCCATCACCGGGCACTTCGGGCAATTTAGTCTGCAAGCCAATTAACCTATTCAGCAGCATGTTTTTTGGACTGTGGGAGAAAACCGGAGTGCCCGGTGAAAACCCACGCGGACACGGGGAGAACATGCAAACTCCACACAGAAAGGCACCAGAGCCGAGAGATTCGAACCCGGGACCTTCTTGCTGTGAGAAGGCGACAGCGCTAACCACTGGGCCGCCCAGACAATATTTACACCTAATTTTTAATATAAAAAAAACTGTAGAAATAATTTGCATAATATAAAAAAAAAATGTGAGATTCCCATACCTCCCCAAGAACAACCATCATCTTAACATCTGGTGTATCTTGGTAGCGTAGCACATGATCCAGAAATGTTGACCCAGGGTACCTGTTAGTAACATTGTGATAAAACCATAGTTTGGTTAAAAAAAAAAACTACATGCAGTCTTAAAAATTATACTTGCTAAAATAAACACACAAATTACTAAGCATAATAAAAACAAAGCATCCAAAATATTAAAGACTAAAACGTACTGGTCAACCAATTCTGAAGAAAAAGGCACTTAAGGTGCATTAATAATAATATACATATTCGCTTTGTGAGTAAAATAAACCAATCTCAAGTTTCATATATAGCAATGACATTTACAACTTCAACTTTTTATGATACTTGAAACTGTTACTATGAGCGAGTACTTTAGGATGAGCATAAAAACGCTGCTAATGCAGTCGAGATGAATGATCAAATAAATATGCAGATCAATCTTTCCCGCAGCACTTCCACTGGCAGCGAAAGCGTAGAATAGCGCGCCAGTGCAGCCAACCGCAACGAGCCGAGCTCGCAACTACTGCTTATGACAAGAGGTCGTGCAGCAGCGCTGCCGGCGCTCACCGGTCTCCGCCAATGGCGACACCCTCGTAGACGCCGTCTGTGGTGCGCGACACCACGTTGTTGAGTTCGTTGGACATGCCGCCGGACCGCGACACGTAGGCCACGCTGCCCGGGCGGTACAGCTTTGAGGCGAGGATATTGTCGAGCATTCCACCGGTGTTGCCAATCTTGAAGCAGCCAGGTTTGATCCCCCCTACCTGTCGCGGGAAGAACCACGTGAAACGAATGCCCACGGTGCAAGACGAGTGATGACCCAAAGCATTAAAAAAGAGCTGCATGTGGTTTCACGATTGTGTGCCGAGTCTCTTACAGTGGCAGGCCCGATGATGGTCACCCCCTTGGAATCTGCCATCTTAATCAGCCTCCTAGTAAGGGCCTCTGGAATGCCTTCTGCTATGATGGCAATAGTGTGGATCTGTGGGGAAGAAGAGAAAAAAAAGATATTTTATTACATCGATAACAATTTTACAAACCCTCATCTACTAAAATGGTGTTGTGTATTTCTGGAAACACAACTTTTTATCCATTGTGATGCTTTATGGACCATAATCTCAGCGTTAATGTAGTTGTACATTACACAACACATGTGCACATGCATACCTGTGGGAAGCTCATGGTTTCCACGGTACTCTCGTACGCTGAGCGAAGGGATGCAAAGTTTATGAGTACATCCACCTCTGCGTGTCGCCTCATGGCTTCTGCCATATTCTTGTAGACAGGGATCAGAATTTCCTTGTGACCCCAGTAGAACTTCTGTTTGTGGTCACCACTGTCACAACCAAAACAAAAACCGGATGACTAAGAGACACTATGCATGTTCTTACCTTCCATAATGCTAATAGCTTGAAATATGCACAATGTTTATTCCCTCTCATAAAAAGAAAACAAATAAGAGCCTTGAGGAAATCACAAGGAAGCAGGAAGGCAACCAAGTGATAAGCTGGCACCAACAACTGACCAAGCTATGGTCAATTTAGAGTATATATTAGGCAATGAGTACGTGTTTAAATGTGGGAGGAAACCAGAGTACCTGGATAAAACCCACACATCTGAGGGGGAACCGTCTATCCCATATAAAAACGGAATAGGTGGGAATCCACAGTTTTGCTGTAATGCCTTCTCCTACACAGCCAGGATGACATCTTGACGCCGATGGGAAGGGAATTTTTTGCAACATAACCCTCATATCCACAATTGTGGATTACAAATGTGCACAATCACCACCCGGCTATATTAATGCCCATTAAACGGTTTTCTGTCGACAAACAGTGTTGACGTTATTCCATTCCGATAGCTCCTGCAGACGGTCACCTAAGAAAAACGGTGCAAAGAGGTCGTTTGACTTACGTAAACGGGTACACAATGGCAGCGACAGACGGTTCTTTGCGCGAGCACACATAGTCGAAGTCCAGCATGCCCTGCACCGCACGCGTTTGCATTCCCCACACAATAGATTTCGTTTGATCTCCAAAGAGTGTGGTCAACTTGCCAGCTGCATATCGGACAATGCATAAAGATAGCGGAACACATACAGAAATATAATATAGTTCGCGATAGGTTTCTGTTAATCTCACTGCTATCAATCGCGAGCGGTTTTTGTGCATATTTTCAAGGCTTGTGCTATTTTAGAAAGATAGCAATGGAAGTAAATGTTCACCAATATGCAATCTTACATTCCCAACATTCGTTTAGACCGCAGCCGCAAGTCACGCATGTCAAGTGCATGTGTCATTGCATCCTCACGTGGTGCAGCGGAAGCAGCGCGGTCGCTCGCCTTGCCCTGGTGATCGCTCTCCGCGTTGCGATTGCTCTCCGATGCGGAGCTCTTTCGGCTCGTGTCCGGTGTGTACTGCAAACGGCAGAGAACCAGCAAGCGCGCAGGTGGTGATGCATTGCACAGCACAGGCAGCACCAGCTCTCAAGTCTAACAATAACTTAATTCGGTGAGACACAGAGCAAGGTGAATGCTACTCAAATAATCCGAGGGTAGATTATACACATGCTGGATTAACTGTACGCACAACAATTAAAATGCTTCTAATTGCCCCGCTTCATTAGCTGCTCCTCAATTGTTGATGGTCTGTGACTCAGTGTTCACTTATGATGCAGACCTCTTGGCATGCAAATCCATTCCCTTTACAGTAAACTTTTTAAAAATAGGATGCAAGCTATGTTTTAACGTCATTTCAATATCGGAAATGTACATGATTGTATAGCCTACCTCGATCTTGTTATTTTAATCAAGTGACCCCTCACCCCCATTATCCCAAATAATCAAAAGTTTAATGTATTCAAATGTTTTCCTGTTTGTTCAATGAATCAAAAATTCGTAACAAAATGTTTAAAGTACATTACAGTATCTGCTTACACTGGCGCTTGTGCTTGTGTTGAGTAGGAAGTTGGCAGTGTGTGCATCAGCCGGCAGCATATCTGGGATGGGTTTGAGACCCAGAGCCATGCCTACAATGGCAGTCATATGAGTCTCTGTGCCAAATACGTGGATGGGGATCCCTGTTGTACGACCTGTAATGTCAACAAGTGCCCATTATTTCAGACTCCAACCAACAACTGCATCTGTTAAATCGAAATCCTGTCATAATTTGGAGAAACGGCTTGTCTCAAGTGCCCAGCACCAAAAACAAATCATAATTATTTACAAAACCGTCCACAATCATGGCATTGCCATATTACAGCACAACATACCAAATGCATACATTGATCATGGTGCTATATATCAAATACAGTGGCATTTAGAGGTATTCACTCCAAATACAGTTTCAGAGACCACATTAATACGATTACATACTAATGCAAGACATTGGAATTAACACAATTTCCTTTACAAAATGTACATTAAGCATTTGTTTTAAATCACGTACCAACTTCTCGCATGACCCGCAGGCCCTCCTGGAAGTTGGGGCCTCCACGGCGTACAAACACGCTCACGCTGTGCTCCTTCAAACGTGCCTGGAAGTCTGTGATTGCGCGCACAATGCCCTACGTAGATGCACGAAGTCAAACGCCAGGAGACCCATTTTAAGAACACCGCACAGACTTGGAAAGCAGCTCCGTGCTAATTACCACTTATCTTTATATTAAAAGACATGCATTACGTTGAATTACTTCTTCGTACTGGTCGATATTACACACGACACATACAATTAACCTTTATACGACGTTGTTTTTAGGTCTGTACAATGCAGCCATATCAGCATGCATTTCCCATGCATTAAAATCTGTATAAGGCTATTTACAGCTGACCATTTGTAACCACTGTTGAATCGTGTTTTAAACCATACATAATGCATAAACCTGGAAAATCGGACAACTGGACAGAGATTTAACCCTTAATTTGTGCCAATAGCTCTTGATGTTTCACTTTCATTTCATGCTAACTTTTAAAGAAGCTGATATGCACGTTACCAAAAAGAGTGCGCTAAAATGTGCTCTCGTCATTGGCAAGTTTTTAGGCAATTTAAAACGTTTGTCCTGTACACATTTGCAAATGTGTGAGCCATGTGTTCATTTGACAGATGCGAAAGGCTACATCACTGTTCAGGATGAGCACTTGAAAGGGGCAGTACAGAGGCTAAATCTCAGGCACCTCATACTGCCCTGTATCGCTCACTTCAAGGTCAGGTCAAAAACATTGCCATATTAACAGCAGAGCGTGTCCGTCACTCCATATGTGTACGTTTACTGTGAGAGTTCTGAATACGATTCAGTCTTCAACTGTCCAATTGTTATTCAGCTGTCATTGAGCATCACGGAACCGTTTGACATTTATGCCTGTAGGAAACCATTGTTAACAAAAACATTTTAGAAAAATGTATTACTTTGAATGTTGCAGCAACGTTTGTAAAGTTTGCGATTCCTCCTCCGATAATCAAAACTTTTCCTGTAAGACACAGATTACACAGACCAAGGCCACAATTATGAAGTCACTATCAATAAATACTATTACTGAGTGTGTAATATTTGCGCATTCATATACTCAAGTCATGCATTACGATGTAAAAGAAAAATCTGTTGTATTTTTGATGATTGCTTCGAAAAGCTGCTCTCTCGGGACAGCCGCGACGTTTCGCCTCCACACGTTAGGGTTAGAGGCACTCAGGTGCAGTCTGAGGATGCCTTGAATGTGTCCTGAGAGAGCAGCTTTTCGAAGCAATCATCATGCATCGAGCCGTGAAAACCTACATCATTACAAGTGGGATTTTTAAACATCACAATATCAGAAAAAAATACAAAAAAGCGAGCGCACCGCGATGCTTCCAATTATTTTTATTGAACACTGGTGCGCGTTTTAATAAGTGGACAGGGGCAAGGCTACCATCGCAATGCCTCTCGCGGGTCATGAGGGAGAGGATGGTCTTGGCGTAGTCGTAGGTTTGTTGCTCGCTGGGCGCTCCTGAGTACTCGCCGTAGTTTGCCAGTTCATTCACTCCGCCCAGGTCACAGATGGTGTCGCTGGAACGGATGGGTAAAACAACATTGGCATTGCCACATCACGCAACGTGCCTTGAACCAAACGCCAGTCACTTCATTACAGTTTCAATGAGGGTTGTCAGTTTAGCCAATGCATGGGTTGCATTGGCTTTACGTTCATATTTTTAAATGCATTGCCTTAACATGAAGTTTGGAAACAAAGACTGTTACCCACGTCGCGAGGTGGGGAGAGGAAGCCAACGATGCGAATGTCCCGAGGGAGCAGCTTTTGGAAGCAATCATCAAAGACTGTTACCCACACTACGGCCCAATTATTGTGGCATTCATATTTACCTTCCACGATTTATTATGGGGTTCCCCTAACTTCACGAACCCATACTGATGAGTGCGGTCATATACAGTGTGGAGAGGCCCTCACTCAGCAGGCGACTGACAAAAGAGCAATGTATGCACATCGTCTCGGTGAATGTGCTCTGGCTACCTGTAAACAACGGAGGCCCCGCCGCCGGCGACCATGGTCCAGATACGCCCCTTGGGGTTCAGAATGGTCAACTTGAGGCTCGCTCCACTCTTGGCATCCAGTTCAGCAATATAGGCTTCCTGCAGAATCGCAATGGATGATGATAGCAATAGCTTTAATCTAAATCAAATTGCAGCAGTTACAATACAATATAATTTAATTGTGAAAAAGGCGTACGCTATTCTGTATATTATCCAATGTAATGTAAGCCTAACATCTTTACTAGCAAAAATTTGCACAAACTATAAGAATGATAGCAGATTAGAACCAAGCTATAAAAGCAGTGGCATGTAGAACCATTTAAATAGACTGTGTTTTAAAGTACAGTGTTACAACGACTCACTGCACATTCTGGGGTTAAAAAGCAAACGCCTACAGTGACTGCAGTCGAGTAATTGTTCACATACACCAATATTCCATTACATGCTTGACAAATTGAAGGCTGCAGCATATTGTTACGTCTCTAATGAGTTTACAAAGTACAACAAAATTACCTGCAGGTTGTCAGACCAAACTTTGAAACGTACTTGTAAAGGTCAACTGCATCATGCTCCTTTTTGATCATTGTGATATAGTATTATTATCCTATTATCTAAGGCAAATTGTTACCATTAGTGAAAACATGTTGTTATTGATCTTGGAGCAATTCAATTTATCGCGCAATGAAGAAAATCTCAGCAGAATCTGGAATATAAGCAGGTTTCAGCCTATATAGTGCTTATACTGGGGAAACTATGCTAATTAGACTAGAATAGGTGCTTGTTGGGCTATGCAGAGCAGCAAATTCCATGGTTCTAATGTTAAATTACAATTATACACTTTGACATTGCCAAAAATGACCAACGTTGTTACGTTGGTCATTTCCAAAGCTTGCTACGTGACAGGAATCCAGCATCTCGTGCTTACAATCTGACCGGGTACTTTGTGCTGTAATAATAAACATAGGGCGGCGCGGTGGCGCAGTGGTTAGCGCTGACGCCTCACAGCAAGAAGGTCCCGGGTTCGAGTCTCTCGGCTCCGGTGCCTTTCTGTGTGGAGTTTGCATGCTCTCCCCGTGTCCGCGTGGGTTTTCGCCGGGTACTCCGGTTTCCTCCCACAGTCCAAAAGCATGCTCCTGGATAGGTTGATTGGCTCGCAGACTAAAATTGTCCCGCAATGCCTGGCAATGGACCGGCGTCCCGTCGTCGGGTGTATTCCTGCCTTGCGCCCTGTGTTTCCGGGATAGGCTCCGGCTTCACCGTGACCCTATATAGGATTAAGCGGTTTCAGATAATGAGATGAGATGAGATAATAAACATATATCTACCTACCTACTTACATGTGTTTCCCACATACAACTAGCACCTTACCAAACGTGAAGCACAGCTAAATAACCTCCATGACCCACATTAAATTAAGAGTGCCCTCACCAGGAGTGGATTGATTTATGTTAAATTCATATTTGAACAAAGACTATCCTGGGAGGAGTTTGCAGGGAACTATTTGTTACCTATTCTGTAATGGGAGGAAGGATGGCACAGTGGAAACATCTGCAGCTCACAGAAGAAAAAACAAGTCCTGCCCGAGGTGGTTCGACTCCCACCCCCGTTCTGTGTGGGTTTCCTCCAGGGTTTCGGTTTCCGGTCACAACTAAATAAACACTCATTAATTGGCCGATACCACTGTAATACACAGAGACGCAGTGTCTGGCCGGTTAGCACCGCCGGCTGTTGGTGTGGCTGCCTCCCTCTCACCTCCATTTCATGCAATGCCTTGGGGCCTCTGCGTGAAAGGCACCGTCATATAAATGTAATAAATTATTATTATTAGTGGCTTTAAAAGCGATGTGTGCAATGGCGAACAGACAGCGCAAGGTGCACGTTCTCTCAATGTGGATTAAAGACATGTACACGAGACCTCTGGGTAGGCTTCTCGGCCAAAGGGAGGCGGGAAATCAATGTCTCCCCACTTGTTCTTGCAGAGGTAGTCTGCAGTGGCATCAATCTTTGCAGCCATGTCCAGTACATACACTCCATTGTCGGTCACAACTGCATGACAACAACAACACAGAATAGTTGTGATGATTGCTTCGAAAAGCTGCTCTCTCGGGACAGCCGCGTCGATGGCTCTCTCTCCTCGACGCGGCTGTCCCGAGAGAGCAGCTTATCGAAGCAATCATCATGCATCGAGCCGTGAAAACCTACATCATTACAGAATAGTTGTGCTCAAATTATTTTGCAGTGTGTGAATCTGGTTTATGTGCAAAAAAACAACAATAGCTAAATTATTTAAAAAATGTCGACACACGCAATGCAGACCTTTCATACATGCCATTATAACAAAACCATGATCAATATTAAATCACAATAAAAATTAATTACAAAACCTGCCTGTCGATGTTTGGCAACAGGGGCACATTCAATATTTTGAGGCAAGGATTAGTGAACACTTTGTCAATGATAATACATTACCTAAAGGATTGATTTCCAGGTAAGTGAAGAAAAGGTCTTCATAAACCTTAAAAAGTCCAGCTATAAATTTTGCTAAAAGGCTAAGAAAAACACACAAAAAAGCATTAAAATTATAATTAAACATAATTTACATTGATAAAAAAAGAGGACACAAAAAGAACGATGCAATGCATTCTCCAGATGTACACAATTCTGCCACCCCTCACCCCCTCTGCATTTGAAAGTGAAAGTTGAGAGTGCATTTTATAATCCAGTGGGTCTCTTTATGTGACCAACATTTTTATATTTTTTCGATTGGGTGCATCTTATATTCCATAAAATATGGTTGGGGACTCGCACTGAATTATTCTACCCATACATTTACATTTCCTCTAATTCTTAGAAAAACACCAACATCCACACGAGAGTTCTTGAACCATAATTACGTGAACATAGTGTCGCTTCTCCTGCGATGTTTTTTGGTGACATCACTAGACAATATTTAACATCATTAGAGGAACGACAACATAGGTATACATGTGCAGCCAATTTGTCATTCAACTTTTGGAAGAGAGCCCACCCAAACCTTGTGTGTTGTAGGGGATATTTAACTATGTATCACAATTTTAGTTACTGTAGGTTGGTGAAGGCAGGCACAAAGCAGTGTAGTATAAAATATATATTTTGTTGCACTTCTCTTTGCTGTCCAGCACGTAGCATTGAAATAGCCTATGAGGATATGTTACACGTGATGGTCACCCATCCAAGCACTGCTGTTTGTCAACATGGGGATGGAGGACATTCTGGGTGATTTGGGTCATAGGTTTTGGATATCTCTATATAATGCGCTGGCGATGGACCGGCGTCCCGTCGTCGGGTGTGTTCCTGCCTTACGCCCTGTGTTTCCGGGATGGGCTCCGGCTCACCGTGACCCTATATAGGATTAAGCGGTTTCAGATAATGAGATGAGATGAGATATAATGCGTAAGTTGGGATATCATTCCACATTCCTTCAGTGTTCCTATTGGCTGGTCGTGTCATGCAGAGGATCTCGCCAATTAGCTGTAGGCTGTTCTCTCGGCTCAGAACTCATCCCATCACCATCCAATTGTGATTGTAAGAAACAAACCTGGCCAATAGGTGTAAGGACACAGAAATTAAAGCTAGAGGCGACGTAACCGAACGAACTGTGAAGCAGTGAGCAAAACACTTACTCTTTGCGCTTTGCGGGCACGTTCTGCATGAGATGTGCCTTGACAGTGTCAGAAGTGAGCCCACCCTCCACACCCACCAATAAACGCAGAGCTGTGACATCCACATCCCCTACATCTACCCCACCCTCGTGGTGAAAGAGCACCACATCGCCTTCCCGAGTGGCATACACACAAACGTAGAACTCTTCCTCCTGCAGACAGACATGTTTGGGACGCACCAGAATGTGATTTTAACGTTAGGTCTCTCCACCTCTCTGTCTATAAAAGCAGAACCACAATCATTTCTGTCAAGCTCACCAACAGATAGAAAATTTTAACGTGACGTTGTTAGTCCCCAAAAAATAGCCACGTTTATACCATCACGTGAAATCGCATGAAATGCACCACTATTGTACATCACCTCATCTCACTAGTTGGCTTGAAGTAAAAGATTATCTTCACCGTTTAATGAATTCAGGGGATAAGCATATGTCATAAAGCGTTAAAGAATCCATGCATGTGCATGAAAATTTTGTCTTTTAAAAAATTGATCTGTAAACTCCAGTAATAATCCAAATCCTAAAATTCTCAAACATTTCATATAAATCAGTTAAGATTTAATTACTTAACATCCACATCGCACACAATTTACAAAGGGATAGCAGCGTTAACTACGGCATTAATGACTATACGATGCAAAAAAAAATTGGTTAACATCAATAAATCAGCATAAATAGCAACAGCAAGAATGGCATTTGACATTGCAGAAATACAATGTCTGCTGAAAAGATATCCCCACATGCAATTAATTTGCTTGCAAGGTCCGTTTATAGTTTCTTGCTCTGCACACAGCCCACGAATACCGTTCAATCTATTTAAGAGCCTGAGCCTGCACACAGGCGATTTGATAGATGACTTGATGTCCTGCCACCAAACCCTGATTGCGACAGTCTGGTCTGGCTGGGAAATACAACTCATCTCCTGAATGGATTGCACTCGGGGAAATGAAGGTTGTACTCGTGGCAGTCTAATATTAAATTAACCGTTTGGTAACCGTTGACATTTTATTTTTATTTTACGCAAGGTTTAATCACTGAAAAGTTGCTTTAAAATGAATATATTTTTTTATGAAGGTCACGTTATTACTTTAAAAAAATGAGTACATAGTTGGCAAAACTGTAATATTATTTACAACCCTTTGTCAACCCCTGCTGGAGAATGACCCCCTCCCTTAACGCCAGTCGATTGTGGGAGTGCTTGACAATAATTTATCGTGCTGCTTAGTGACATTTTTCAAACTGAAAAATGAATCTCGGCGAGTGGTCCATAATTCATGAGTAAACCTTGCAACGATACACTTCTGTGGGCTTTAACTTGGTGAAAACATTGTCTGGACAAAGTAATGACAATTCACGTACCTGCTTATGTGGAACAAATGGTTCAATGACAAAATTCTTCAAAATTCCTTTTGCGGAGCCAACCTAGAAATAATACAATAGGCACATGTTAAAATGGGCAACTTTATTTTGAACATGTTATGTCTACGAGTCAACATAAGTCACTTGCAATGTTATGTCTATGAGTCAACATAAGTCACTTGCAAAAACTAAGCTGTCAATTAGCATAAAGGACGTGTCACTTGACACACCCATGGCAAGCTTACCCGTGAATGTTGATAAAAGAGTTAAAATTCTCGCATTGTTTGTGTTGTTCATCGTAAAATGAACTGTACATAGTAAGCCATTTATCCTGGATAAGAGTTATTTATGCAATCCGGACCAAGCTCATGTTTGCACAAATCTCTTCTTTTATTTGCATGCTATAACCTATTGACCAAAACCCCTGTTCAGCAAAGAACATCTTCAGCCGCGAATGTCTGCGAAACAAACCTGCACTTCCTTGCCCATGCGTGGCTTCAGCCAATCCCGCACACCCTTTATGTCGAGGTTGACCCCAACAAGTCCAAGCTTCCCACGCCGCTTGATGAGCTGATCTGGCTTCACCACCAGCCGCTGACATAACAGGACAAAAAGCAAAATTATCAGAACACAATGTTGTAAAGGGGCAGCGCGGTGGCCCAGTGGTTAGCGCTGACGCCTCACAGCAAGAAGGTGCCGGGTTCGAATCTCTCGGCTCGAGTGCCTTTCTGTGTGGAGTTTGCATGCTCCCCGTGTCCGCGTGGGTTTTCGCCAGGTACTCCGGTTTCCTCCCACAGTCCAAAAGCATGCTCCTGGATAGGTTGATTGACTCGCAGACTAAAATTGTCCCGCAATGCCCGGCGATGGACTGGCGTCCCGTCGTCGGGTGTATTCCTGCCTTACGCCCTGTGTTTCCGGGATAGGCTCCGGCTCACCGTGACCCTATATAGGATTAAGCGGTTTCAGATAATGAGATGAGATGAGAGACAATGTTGTAAAATACACTCAATCTTCAACGACAGTTGCACAACAATGTTCTGTTTATAGCCACAAAATTACAACTCTGAGTTCAAATTCTAAGCCAACCCTCTCACATACCCCACACAGTTAAAATGAGTCTGTTCTTAAAATATCAGGCTAATTCAAGGGTGGGTACCACGGTTTATCTATTTTCTCTTTCATGAACCCTGTTGTTACCGAGAAGCTTCAATCAATTTACAACTGGTAATGTGACTTGCATACATTTTTACCGGGAAAAAAATAAAAACAATAGAACAAAAGGAAGAAACTACGAATGAGAACACAAACAAATGACAAGCCAATTAAGAATTGCACAATCAAATGAGGGTTAGCCACGCATCAGGTCACCGGAAATGTTCTGCTTGACAGTTTGTGTGGCGTCACGCACAGCCTATGAGCTGGTATAGAGAGCATCTTCTATGAATTTTACTTAATAGCAATGTCATTTAATTTGTGTATTTTATTTTATTTATACTTTTCATTCATCAACCCTGATTGTGTCATGACAGCTCTGTATAGGATCTCGCAGCTACAGGCTCTTCTCTCGGCTCGGAGCTGATGGCATCGCGATCTAGCGGTCAGCAGAGACCTGTCCTCAGAGGCTGCAGGTCGCTGTAATGGCTCGTGGTTACTTAATAATAATAATAGCATTTCTAGAGCGCTTTTCACCCGAGGGTCACAAATCGCTGCACAGAGTTGCGGAGAGAACGGCACGTCAACAACATTCGGACAGTTCAACTGAAAGTCAAATAGCAGCAATTAATTATACGACATACAATGAGCAATAAAAAAAATAGTGCAAAATTATTATTATTATTACGACTACCTGGTAGGTCATAGTCCTTCACGGAGTAGAGGGGGCAGTTAATAATTTGGGATTATCTTTGCACACTGTTCAATTCTGGGGCTTTAAAGAGTGAGATGTTTTATTTCGTTGTAATTTCAGGGGTCTCGCAAATACAAGATCCTAAAACGTACCTGTGTGAGAAGCCAAGTGTGCTGTTGGGTCAACTTATTCCAGTCGGTATCCGGGCAAACCGTTGCATAGCGAAATTTATTTTGCACCGAGGCCACGCTGTCAAGGTGTTTGTACAACAGTTCCTTGCCGGTCACCTCCAGCACTGCTTTTGCAGACATGGCCGAATGGGTTTTTCAGTCGACACAATATCCTGTTAAAACACCCAGTGGTGTCCAATAAAACAAAACAGTGGAAATCACGATTAGAAAACACGGTTATTCATTCTCCACAGTGGAAATTGGAAATGTTGATACATTACATGAACTCGGTGTGGCATTTACATCAATCCAATTACCAAAAAGGATGGGTTTTTTTTACACAGAAAAGATCGATAGTCGAGGCAGTAGCTCATTTTGAAAATGGAGTACGTATGCAAATGCTACATCTGTGCTAATGGTTGACACAAACCAGAAACACAAAGTCAATTATAGGAGGGGTTTTCATTGATGTAAATGGTTTCCAGACACATTTTCTCCCTCCAAGCATAAAAAAAGATCAATCTATTTCAATACTAAAAGCCTGTTAAAGTCCCTAGTTTAATGTTGCTCAGCATTTTTTCTGGTTCATGGAATCATATGTTGCTTTATGTTTATATACTCCAGAAAAAAATGGTATGTAACAAAAGGCAAGAGATAAAGCAAATTCAGAAAATCATTAGATGCAAAGAGACTGAAAACTGTGTTATCAAATTACCAAAGATTGTATAGTACTTAAGCCGCTTGAGGACTGCACTAAAACATGATGATTGCTTCCAAAAGCTCCCACGTTGGAGACATCCACCTCAGCCTCAGGCATGCTGTCCGCTATCCTGAAAGGAGCAGCTTTTGTAAGCAATCATCATGCATCGAGCTGTTAACCAAAACAGTGGTTAATTGAAACATAAGTTAACTAAAACAAGTCAATAAAGAAGCGCAATATAAATCACTGTCACATACAGTATATTTATTTTTTTCTCAATGGTATGACAAAAATATAGGTTACGTTAATCAGTCAATGAATGCAAATGGCTATCATCATATACAGATACATTCTGCTTCCCCAGAATTCGAAATGTTATCATTATCTTTGCAGAAAACCAAGAAACCCACTTAAGTCAACGTTGGTTGAACCATTTTAAGAAGATGAATGACACCAGAGTTAATACTTGTGCAATAGTATGCGAGCAGTCTTGCAAAAGCATTGTTTGGTCATCCCTCGGGTATGCAAGTGGATAAAAGCTCGTTTTTCTGTCATGCCCATTCATGTGTAACTTGAATAATGGGTTGCTGTAAAAAAACGCATTTGTTATTGTCCCTGTGCTTTAGTGTAGAGTTTGGGACCGTGCCATAGACCAGAAAGGTACTGAAAATAAAATCATATTATTAAAATCACGTTTCCCCATACCAGCCATGACATCACTGATGCAAATTAGTGAGGTTGCATGAAAGATCACGGGGGATGGTGAAAAGTAAATTTAAGTTAATAAGTACAGTACTAGCATTAAATGAAAACCATTAATTAATAATTCACAAATAGCAAATCAATTTTATAATAAATACAAATAAAATAACAAGGTGTACTCTAGAATGAAAAGATAGGTTTATTGTTGCATGTCAGATTGATATCACTGTGCGAAGTCTAATATGTTAGCACAGTAGATTTCGAGTGTTGAACTTATGACCCGTCACTGGTTTGTCTGTAACCTTGGCGTAAGGCTAGCTCCTGCCACATCACCGATTGGTTCGGTCTCGTTATTGCCTCATACCTTGCCTCAGGATATAAATCTGACGATACTCGCAGGTTTTTTTGTTATTGCAGCACACAAAGTAAATTAATCCATTACAGCCAGTCGATGCGGTGGGCCAGTAGCTAATTCGATTATCTCCCGCGAGGGTGACCCAGGTTCGATTCCAGATTCAAAACCGCAACTCTTCAACAAGACTTCTCTTTGTCGTCGGTTTGATCGGTCCTGTCATGGCTGAGCATGCAATGTCCATCCAATGCGAATAGGGTCCTGCGACTGGGGACCATCCCCTTTGGCAAGATCTCTGCAGTTGCAAAACTTTCACAATCATCATCATCAGCTGTGACTTATCGACTGTTTATGAAGGGCTCCTCAAACCATTGCCGTCTCAGTGCTCCGATCTTGACACTCCATCCCGTTCCTGCACGCGAGCAGATCTGCAGGACTTGTTTTAGTGCTGCGGTGGTCACAATTTCCGCCTACATTGCCTGAGACTCCACCGCTAGTCCCCATCACGACTGGCCCTGCAGCCCACTTTTATTTACTTTAGTAGCTGCATTCATTCTTCATATGGCCAATATAAGTGAATAGCTCATAACGATTTGAATTAACACATTTGTACAATATTCACCCATCATTGCTCATATCCACTTTGCAGCTTCAGGTGCTAGAGGTTTTGGTCTCTGGCCCATGGACAGATCATAAATGTGCCACGAATAAACTATTATCTAACGACATTTCCACGTACACAGGACAAATGTGGCCTTCTCTTGCTCAACGAGCGGCGCTTTGTGATCCTCGGGCGATTATTAGTCACGAGCATAACTTTATAACATTTTCTTCACGGCATTTGCACGGCAAATGATCGAGTTTAAACGGAGCCCCAGACACGTTCTGCAAACAGCAAAACGGAGCTCCACATTAGCTACAGCGTTATGTTGTAGCTGCACAACATCCATGCGTTTGCCAACAGCACGGTCATCATCAATTCACAAGACAGACAACTCGCAATGAGAGCGCAGTCCAGCAGGGAACATTGATGAAACGGCTTCGAGATTAAACCCACTGTCATCCATCATCCCCCTCCCCGGTTAGAACAACTACACGCACCCCACTATATACGTACACTTCATGACACGCGTGAGAGCATACAGCCGAGCTGGTTGGTATAAAATCAGGCAATCAGCGATAGTTTAGCGACAGTCCACGACCACAGCTTGTTAAGACTTTTCACATTGCAGCGTTACCAATCATCCGTAGCAGTGGAGTGACACGAGAGATGTACGTGTGGTAGTGTAGAGCGTGAGCAATGGTGACTGGTTGATACGGTAAAACCTGTTGTAATCTTATATATGTATACTGGCAAAAAAGTACCCATAGCGTCAACAACCTGATTGCGGTTGTAATGAAGCAGCACCGATGTAATGGGAGTTGTAACGTCGGTGTTAAAACTCACGGGGAGACTCGGCTGCGAGACGTGGCGGGGATCGAGGACTCGGCTGCGAGACGTGGCGGGGATCGAGGACTCGGCTGCGAGACGTGGCGGGGATCGGAGACTCGGCTGCGAGA
>JAZEWT010000020.1:1149406-1163466 GCA_036362905.1 Mordacia mordax | reverse complement strand
CCGTGTTGACCTACATGGTTTTGTTGCTAACGACACTTGACCCTATAGTCTGTTAAGGCTATACGGGGGATCTTTTTTTGTCTTTGCACTCGTAATTACAATGGAATGTTACAGTGGAAAAAATAAATTAATTGGAATTATATGAACTGCCAAAATTAAATTTAAGAAGTTACATTTTGACATTTTCGTCTTAAGAATTCCTCACTTGGGACACTTTTAAAAGATTGCGTTCAGCTAACATGTTATTATATTTGCATAGTTGCACAGTAGCTTCTCATTGTGCTATTAATTGTAATTAAGGCAATTGCTTCCCTTGGACAGGAGCCCCAGTCAATATATGTTTTGTGTGTGGGGCAGCTGCTCTCTCGGTTGGAGCGCATGGAGAGGCGGATGCTGCTGGCACGGAGAGATGGGGAAAAGATTGACCAGCAGATCCGTAGGGACCGTAAGGAGCAGCCAAAGGAAAGGAATGAGGAAAATGAGGGCTTGGAGAGCTCTCTGCTGGAACAGCCTCCACGGTCGCCTCTTTCACCACAGAAAGCTACAGATCAGTATGGCCACAAGAGGTGACAACTGCAATGGTTAATCCAAAACAAGTGATTATGTGGTGCTATTCCATTTTATTGCACTTGTGTGTTTTTTTGACGGTAATAACCCAGAGTAAAAATTGTCACAATTACTGATGGCAAGCACAAACCCCACAGTCTCTACTGTTCACGTTTTTTCTATGTTCAAGTATGAGCAACTATGTTTTACTTGATTAATAGTTGTAACTTTACAATGATGTAAACCTTTTTCCCCACTTTCTCTTAGGGCTCAGAGCCCCGGAGAGCATGACCCAGGGCCCACTGCAAAGAAGCTGGCAATGGAAGGTGAGAATGATAGCGGCGAGCTCAAGGCACTTACGCGAACTGCAAGCAAGTCCGCCAAGAGCAGGACTTATCACGGCAAGAATGGGAGAAAGTTCTCAAGGCGCAAAGGCTGGGCCCGTTGCAAAGCATTGGCTGCCTTGAACAGTGCAGCAGAGACGACAAATGCAGATTCACTGTCCACGGTTTGTAGGCTGAAAAACAAAACGGACAAGAAAGAGGATTCGAGCCCTGCACATGAATCGCCAGATGCGTGTGAAACCCCTGAAATTGTGCGACCGTGGGAACGGAGTAAGGGAGTGAATCGTAAAAAGAATTCTTGCATCAAGTCTGCTTTGCCTGTGACACCAGAATTAACAGAAACAGATGTTGGCAGCCCACGGACACCTTGGCATAAAAACAAAAAAAAGGTGAACTCAAATCACCTGTCACATTCTCCGGCTGAGCTGAGTGGCTCAAAAAACAGCAAAGCAAAGGGTGGCAGTAGGGCAGCATTGGAAATGGACACACCAAGGCCCACACAGTGGTCAAAGGGCAAAAAAGGTTCCAACTCTGCAAATCATTCCCCTAGCTCACCTGCTGAGACCAGCACACCTCAGACCTTACGGACAAAAGGTGGCAAGGCCTCATTGCCGGTCTGCCCTAAGCGCTCTGGCTGGTCTAAGGGTGGCAGGGCACGGGGGAAGTGGAGACAGGCACATGCCAGCCCTGCACCTGGAGGCTCCTGCTCGCCTCTGCGCGCATGCACAGCAGACGATGGACGGGACGAGGAAGAGGACCCCGTTTTACGGACGAGTGAAATGTACTGGTGCTACCAGTTTCAGCCACCTGCCGTCTCCATGGATGAGCCCATCCTCACAGAGAAGGACGATACTGTCGCAAGTCAGTGTTGTTTCTAGCTTTGTAATGCATTTTATTTCAACGATCGCCATGTGAATTGCTGCCTGTCTTGATTTGATTCAAGTTTGAGAACAAGTGACCCTGTGTACTAAAGTAAAGGTGTGTTATTTTTCAGTTCCTTCATGGAGAGAAATGATACTGGAGCCTTTAGACAAAATCCAATCCGAATATTTGCTGGAAGTAAGCTACTCACGCAACATTCATTGTATATGTTTTATTCTTTTTTTTTATGAAATGCCACGGCCAGCATTAATTGTCACGTTGATTTTTTTTCTCAACAGAATACTGAAGATGAAGCCTTTAACAAGAGACACACCAAACATGAGTTGGATGAAAAAAGGCGAAAACGGTAAGCGTATATCAATAATCACTCGATTATTAGGATCACTATATTTTGAAGCCTTTCAGCCACAGCTGTGCCATACAAATTGTGGCTTCATTGGTATTTAAAAATAAAAATGCTTAAACTTTTTAAGGGAAGTGTTGTAGAACGGTGAGAAAAAGTTTGTGGAATTTTTGTATTCATGAATGTGTCCTAAAGGTGATCTTTTCATCTAATGCCTAATAATAGAGAAAGAGAACCTGATTAAATAAATAGCACGCAAAACATCTCTTCATTTACTATTTGAGCATAATAATCCAACATTCATTTTCTTTGCCTGAAGAAGTATGAACCTTTACATTCAGTAACTGGTGGCATCCCCTTGAGCAGCAATAACTTCAGCCTAACGTTCCTGTAACTGTTGATTAGTCCTGCACATTGGCTTGGAGGAATCTTGGTCCATTCCTCCTGACTGATTGGCTTGTTTCAGGTTCTGCCACATTTCAATTGAGTTAAGGTCTACACTTTCACTCTCCCATTCCCAAATGTGAAACATTTTAAGGTTGAATCATCTCTTCTGCTTCAGCCATTCTGTTGTGGATTTACTTATGTGCTTATGATCATTGTCTTGCAGCATGATCCAC
Organism: Mordacia mordax; assembly: GCA_036362905.1. Taxonomy (NCBI): domain Eukaryota; kingdom Metazoa; phylum Chordata; class Hyperoartia; order Petromyzontiformes; family Petromyzontidae; genus Mordacia; species Mordacia mordax. The sequence continues at coordinate 1,160,731 of JAZEWT010000020.1, read as the reverse complement.
TTCCTGTTAACTTTCATCCCATGGACAGATGTCCTGACATTCTCCTGTAGACTTTGCTGGCACAACCCAGAAATAGTGGTGGTTCTGCCAATGATGGCAAGCCGTCCGGTTCATGAGGCAGCAAGCCAGCCCTAAACCATGATGCTCTCCAACTTTTTCTGCGGTCCTCAAAAATCTCTTTTGATTGGGCTATGACATGCTTACGCAAACCTCTGGTGAAGACTAGACTCCGATAATGAGGACCAAAGTTTATATTTCATTTTGGGTAGGACCACCCAAACTCATTCCTGATTGTCATCCTGTTGATTGAAATAATTGGACTCTTAATTACACCCTTATTTGAGCTGATTAACCTAGAGGCTCATATTCTTTTTCTGACAAATACATTGATGGTTGGATTATTTTGCTCACTAGGTAAATGAAAAAGTATATTTTTAGCGTGCCATTTGTTTAATCAGGTTCTCTTTTTGATTAGAACTTTGACGAAGATATCGTATTTTAGGTCAAATTAATGCAGAAATACAGAAACTTCTAAAGGATTCACAAACTTTTTCTCACCTCTGTAGCCTTAGCCACAAATTTGAATATTTTACAGGAAAAAAAGTTCAATATTGGAGTGTGTGTAAAGTCATGAACCAAGTGAAAAGAAAATGTTTTACATTCACAGTACCCAAGATGTGCATTGGTTTCTATCTGTTCGGAAGTGCTTGTGACCTGACACCAAAAAACACATTAACAGGTGGGACATCCAGCGAATCCGGGAGCAGAGGCAGCTACAGCTGCTGCGGGAAAGGGCCTTTCGCAAAGAAGGAATACCTGAGCCTGAACCAGAGATGCTGTCCTTCTTCCCTGAGCCTGAGGATGGTGAGAGAGACAGCACCTACACAGACATGTTAAAACAACGCGCATTATTTATGGCGTTTTTCCGCTAGTTTACATGGTTTTGAGCATTTCACATTTTTCTCTAAACAAAATTTGACATTTAATGGTAGAGTAAATAATTTTAGTACAAGTGTTTCCTGAAATATGTGAATTTTGTAAAATAAATAAACTGGCCTTTAACGGACTTGATTGCATTGTTGATGTGTTGTGTTTTTAAACGTTGATGATGCTGTTTTGAAAAATGTATTCTTTTATCCTGAAGTTTTCTGCTATATTTTAACAGTGGAGGAGTTAGAAGTGACACCATTGCTGCCTGTCAATGCTTTTGGAAGGGCTTTACCAAGATTATTGCCACAGTATGTACTGCATGAACATCATATGTTGTCTGGAATAAAATTGTAATGTTTTTAATGAATGTCTGCTGTAGCTTACTAAATTATAGTTATCGGAGGATTATTTTGTTATCTTTATCTGTTTGAAATGCAGTATGTTCTGTTAAAAGACTAGACAGCTGTAATTAGTCTTTGCTCATTTGTTTGTGTGCCGAGTTAAAAAAAAACATGAGCAGCCCATCATCATTGGACTTTGTGTGTTAGCCATGTCTGCAACAAGATACGTATGCCTCTAAATTTGAACACATGCAAGATATTTATTTGACACCATTCGAATATCGAATGATCAGATATTTTCCTTCTGCATTTTAAGGGACTTTGAGCTACCATGGCTTGACGACAGAACAAGGCAGAGGTTGGAGACCCCCAAGAAAACGACATCACATGGCCGAGGGAGGTGCAGGTGAGGGCTGCTCTTCGGCAAGCCCTCGAACTGTTTGTCCCACCACGAAGGCACACTCTTGGATTCTGCACACTCCAGCTTGCTCACTGGCGTGGACAAGTGCCGCCAATCACAAGATTGCCCGCGATCTGGGAACGATGGCTTGGAAATGCTGCCGACATGCCAGACTTGAAATTTTAAGAGACTGATACGAGATTGTGATGATGTTTACACGTTCAGGTCCAACGAGGAGACCTCCACATATGTTTGCTCAGGCCCTTTTTTTTTTTACACATTTGCTTTTCTGTTTTTGAAGGTTGCGCCTCATAGTCATGTAAAACTGAGTGATGTGAACCCATATTTTCTAGCTATTGGCAAGTTTTGTCGTTTGTTCTTTCTGATCTGTTGGCTCCACTTTCTCAGTGGTTTGCCTTGTGTCATTCCTTAAGATCTCTTACCTGTTTTTATTTGCACTTGAGCATGCATACAAACACCATACGTTTTAACAGTCGGGTGACAATTTAAACACAGGAATAAAAGTGTTGCATTCAATTCTGTACTTACCAGATCACAAAAGAATCCGTGCACATAGTATTTTCATTCACTCTTTTAAAAGCATTAAAATTATTTGTCCAGATGACTGCATCCATGGTACTGTAACTGCTTTAATCTGACATGCTTGGTGCTTTATATTGCCATTGGAAGTCAGTGTGATGTGTATATAAAGACGCTCCATCTTATAATCTTGTGTAGACGATGCGGCTTTGATGCACACATTAATCTGCACTATGTAAAGCTTCCCTACGTTTTAAAGCAGTTCTGAAACATGTACTTTGCGACCCAATTGGATCTGAACAACAGCAAGTGAAATGTAAATTCTGGTAAACAATATTTTACTTCTTTGCTTACAATTTTCGAGAATTGCTTGAGGATTTGCTTCCCGTTGGAAGTGTTTACAAAAAAAAGGTAAGGCTAATGATTTTTGATGCACTGAGTAAACAAATTCCACAAGACAATTCCACAAGAATGCGGAGAACTTACACGAATAGAAATTGAATAGATGCACTTAGTCGAAACAGTTACTGTATAGATTCAAAATAGTTTTTAGTGCTCGTACTAAGTGTGCACCAAATTACTTGCTCACATCTCCCAGAATATTTTTTGGATACCAATTGGTGTGGATAACTTTAGGGCATTTGTAATCTAAAAGTGGTTGATTTTTTTGGCATTTAAATGACATTCGTGCTTTTTGCCAGTTCGAGGTTATGTTGTGCCCTGGAGTTGGTGAGAATCCTGATTAATTGGTGCATCTGGATGCTTTGATCGTTCTCTAATTATTATAATCATGTCACTGCTAAATTAGTCTCGGCAATTTCCTATACTTTAAAAGAGGATATGTTTGTCTCCTGTGATGTAGTTCTACAATGTCCATTTAGTGTCCATTTCCTACTTAGAGGTGACAAAACTATGAAGTTCATTCGATTGCAGGGTTGTCTTACCAATATATTCAATAGATCCTCGTGTTCAAAGCACGTAATTTAAATCCATAGGTTATCTTAAAAGCTCTGTAAACATGAATCCATCTTGCTCAAGTACCTTGCTTTCTTAGCCTGTGCTTACTGTTTCGAGCGTATGGTGCACACTGCACCATAGCACGTGGTAAATGTCAATATTGTATTCAGTATATTGTGACCACTGGTGTAACTGATTATTGTCTTCGTATGGAGACGGCTTGGAAAATACAGTGTATATATATTGTGAAAAACAGTGACAGATTCTGTACAGTAAAAAAAACTGCCATTTAATGCCGAAAGATGTTGAAATGGGCTGTAAAATGTAAACTAAGGAATTTGTTTTGTACTGACAACAGTTTGTCATGAATGTAGATAATAAACCTTAAAATGTTTCTTGTTAAAAACTATTTCTTGGCGTATTTGATTTAGTCTTTGAGAAGAATCGTTGGCAGGGCCCGCTTGCCGCAGATCTCAACCGGGACCGCATCGCATTCTGCTGTCTCAAGTAGCATGAACGCGTTTTGCCAGGAGGTGGCAGCATAGGCACAGTATCAACGTGATGACAGGCACAGGGCTTGCAGCGCGGAGAATGGAAGCGTAGTGACATTTTTTCAAGGCAGGGGAAGGCACGTGATGTATGTGTGAAAGGCAATTACTGGCTTACCCCTGCTGACAGAGGGGCCTCCATTAAAGGTAGCTTTAGAGCACACCTCAAGTATTTTGGCGCACTCCATGCTGGCTAGTCATTGAAAGATGGAAATACAGGTGCACCGGGGACCATGAGCAACGTAATATTTGTTCCTCCCCTGCAACTGTATATGGATGAGATGACTAACGTTTATATCGACATTATAATCCAGCACACGTGGACCTGCCGGCCTCAACCACCAACCAATATCCTCAATAAATGTTCCTACTACCTTGACATCAAAACTCCTGGAATTTTCCGAATTAACGGAGTCCGATGTCTCTTTAGTTACCAAATCTCGGCCCACAAACTGCTCTCTGGACACCTTTCCATTTTAAATCATCTGCAAAATTTTCAAATCCCTTGTCACTTTCGTCAATAATCTCTTTAATAACTTAATTCGCTCTGGCATCGTTCCCCCACTACTCAAATTGTCCCGCGGTTACTCCCTGCTTAAAAAAAAAACCTGGCCTCGATTGCAACATCCCTGACAATTATCGCCCCATCTCAAATGTACCATGCCTCTCTGAGGTCCTGGAACGTGCCGTAGCCACGCAACTGCAGAAATGCGTTCTCAACAATGACATTGATCACTTACAATCTGGGTTCAGATTCTGCCATAGTACTGAAACTGTTCTGGGCAAAGTAGTTAATGACCTACTTGTCGCTGTTCATGAAGGCTTGCCAAGAATTGTTGTGTTCCCTGACCTGAACGCTGCCTTTAAGGTCGGGTGATCAACGGTATCACTGGAGGGTATGGGGATCTCTGGCTGTGCCCTGCATTGGCTGAGCTACCTCTCCGACTGCAAGCAGTTCGTCAGCCTTAGAGGACAAAACTTCGAAATCCATCCTGTTTTGTCTACAGTTCCACTTGGCCAGGTCCTGCACAGCCTAAATTTCAGCTACCATTGCTATGCCAATGAAATCCAAATCTCTATCCACGCAAAGCCATGCATCAATGCGTCTGGTCTTTGCGTGTCGTCCTCACTGTCAACTGTGAAGGCCCGGCTCAATTCAAATTTCCTAAAACTAAATGGTGACAAAACAGAAGTTTTGCTTGTCGGAACTCCGCACCAATAGTCCAAGGCTGAAGCTATCCAATTGATGCTTGACGACCAGACCATTAAAGTTGTTAAGGCAGTCCATAGTCTCGGTGTCATTCTTGATTTCTCACTCAGCGTCGAGATACATATCAACAAGGTGACGAAGGTAGCATATTTCTATCTCAAAAATATAGCCAGACTACGCAACATCCTGTCACCCTCCGATGCTGAAAAGCTAATACACATCTTCATCTCCTCACGAATCGATTACTGCAACGCACTGCTCCCTGGCACCCCTGCCTACCTGATAAATCGTCTCCAACGTGTGTGGAATGCAGCTGCTGGAATCCTCACTCGCACACCCATCCACCATCACATATCCCCAGTTCTGATGTGTCTCCACTGGTTACCGGCTAAATTCAGGATTGAATAAAAAATCTTCCTCACCTACAAGGCTCTCACTGGCGCTACTCCGACATACATCCATGATCTACTTCAGGCACCCTCCTCCACACAGCAACTTCGATCCGCCAATACGGGCTTGCTCCATGTGCCCAGATCGCACCTCCATTCGATGGATGACAGAGCCTTCTCACGCGCTGCTCCCAGATTCTGGAATACCCTTCCATTGGAGATTCGATCAGCTGACTCTGGGCATCTTCGAATCTCGTCTCAAGACTCACTTGTTCCGTAATGATTTCAAGCCCTTTGGCTAGAACTGTTGATGCGGCTCACTGTCATGCCGGGATGATGGCTCACTGCCGACCTGCCGCTGCTCAGGAACACTTATTTCTTCCTTGTTTGCTGGACAATTATCTATATTGTCGCTTATTTTAACTCCTCTAATTATAGCCATTATTTGACTTTTAGTTAACTGTTCTCTTGTTGTTGACATGCCGTTCTCTCTACAGCTCAAATATGTAACAAAAAACAAGCAAACGTTATTGTTGCTGGTTTGCTGTTCTTGCGTCGTTGTTGTTGCTGACGTGCCGTTCTCTCCGCAGTTCTGTGCAGCGCTTTGTGACTGAGTCGACGCCATTATATCCGGTTTCTCCATTCCGGAGCTTGGCATCGATGCCCACTTGACATTGAAATCACCCACGAGGACAAGTTTGTCAGAGCGAGGCATTGCAGATAGTACAGCATCAAGGCTCTCGTAAAAGTATCTTTGGTGTTGCTATCAGTGTCCAAGGTGGAAACATCGGCACTCAGGAGAGTGCCAAAGTGGCCTTTGCCAGGGGATTCGCCAAATCGTGAGCCTCTCATTGACGCTCTGGGGTCACTCATGGATGTTGCTGAGAAACCCGCTTCTTACGGCAAAACCGACCGTTCCTGTTCCTATCGTCCAACGACATCCTCGCTGCCTCTGCGCAGAACTCGAGCTCCGAGCTTCCAGTCGTATCCATGACGCGCACCAGTCACTCTCTCCTGTCGCCAAAGGGTTTGTTACAGGGGATGCAAAAACCTGCGCTACGAGTGGCTTTAATGCGAATAAAGGGGCGCTCAGTTCCCTCCCTACACATGCTTGGCCACATCCACCGCGCTCCGGCGACAAGAGAAACGACTCAAGACGACTTTCAGGTGAGTGGGGTTGCATGGGGGCTGCCAGAATCTCATTGAGTACAGGCCGAGTGTGTGTCACCAACACGATGGTGGTGGCATCGTACTTCGTCTGGGACCCCCCCCCCTCGACCTCACCGCCACGGTTGACCTTTCCAGGATCTAATGCTCCAGACGGCATGACTCAGGTTCATTGGAACGCGCAAGCCTTTCCACCGCTGCAAGGTGAGAATCCTTTGAAAGGAAATAGATATGATGCTTTACTGACTACATTCAATTATGTTTCAGTGTTCATTTAAATAATTAAGTCGTAAGAAGTAGAGATCATCTGTGCAAAAGCGTACTTTACAGAAAAATCGAGCCGACAGGGAGTGATGGCTCTTGTCAGCTGCCATGCGATGACTGAAGAGAGAGATTAGAGATGTACTATTAATAGTGGAATAGTAATTTAAATAGGAAATGCTCATCTCAACGTTTTGGAGAGTGTTCGGCATTGTGATATTTGGACAATATGATTAATGAATGGCATGTCGGAGAAAACGGGAGTACATTAGCTGACAAAAACAAGCTCAAGAATCGGAGGGGGTGCAGTGAGTACTGACATCTTTTGGCCACTGTGAGGCCCGTATGTCCAACGGCTGACCGGAGGGGGGGGCTCACTGGTCATTCATCAAAAGGTTAGCCAGGGTCCACCCTGTCTAGCGCTTGTGATTCTATTAAAGCAGGTGCCTTCACGGTGATTTGGTTGTGGGCTAAACGGGAAAGCATGACAACGCAAACTGAGCTGTTGTAATGAAACACCGTGGAGTCAAAAGCTATTGAGGCATAATTTAAAACAGATGCCTAACGAGTATCAAAATATCAATATTTTAAAATACTGTTATTGTACGTTTGTGTTTAGTAACAGCCCATTTCATGAAGTATGAGCATTGAAAAGGAACGTGCCATAAATTATGTATAAATGTATGTTTTCACAACTCGATGCATAATACATACTATCCAAAGCTCTTCCCTCGGTATAGCCGTGCAGAGCATTTCCCCATTGGAGGAGAGAGGAGCGCAGAAGAGTAGAGAGGCGGAGCGCTCGACACGGCTATACCGAAAGAACACCTTTGGAAAGCAACTATCAAATAATGTATAGTTCTTAAAAAAAAAACACCTTAACATTTATTTTCTCTAATGCTAAAATATTTAACACAACATGTGGCATGGTAAAATAATGTTTGAGTATTGTGCTAGACAAGGGAAGATACAGCTTCATTACCATGCTTTGCGCAGTAGGGGTCAGCATTACTCTGTGATCAGAATTAATGTAGCGTTAAAAGTGCAAATTGTATGAAGTAAAAAATCTGCTTTCAACACATTGCCAGCTATCTGCAGAACAACACTGCTGTGATTTATCATGGTTGTTTAACTTATCATCTACAATATAAAACTTCAATACCTCTCACCAATGTTTATTTAAAACAGACTGACTTCATTACTCAACTCAGACAAAACTCAAGGAAACAATTCTAACAATCCACTTTTGTTTGACTGCTAAACATTATCGTTAACAACTGGCAGCAGCACAGTGAAACGGAGACGAACGAATCTTCGAGTTAATTGTGATCTGTCGAGTGCTTTTTGGCATTGGATGTAATTTGTAAGGCATGCTGAGCGTGTTTAGTATAGCAGAGATGCTTTAGCACAATGTTATAAAAACTTCAATGCATATGCCATTGGGACGGCGTTTAAAGTGAGACATGATCGGAAACGTATTTGGGAAATGACCCTAATTCATGCGGCACGGTGGCGCAGTGGGTAACGCTGTCGCCTGCTCACAGCAAGACGGTCCCGGGTTCGAATCTCGGCTCGGGTGCTGCTTTCTGTGTGGAGTTTGCAAGTTCTCTCTCCCCGTGTCCACGTGCGTTTTCGCCGGGCACTCCGGTTTCCTCCCACAGTCCAAAAAACATGCTGCTGCATAGGTTAATTGGCTCGCAGACTAAATTGCCCGCAGTGCTCGGTCATGGATTGGCGTCCCATCGTGGGTGTATCCCTGCCTTGCGCCCTGTGTCTGCCGGGATAGGCTCTGGCTCACTGCGACCTGTCCAGGACTAAGCGGTTTCTGACAATGAGATGAGAGCCTGCTTCATGGCACACTCATCGTGTTTAGTTCAGTAAGAACGCGTTGCACTTCAGGCAGCACAACAATGCATGTTTTAATTCACTCTTGCAATATTCTTGGCAGAATATTATTTGTAGTGGCTTTTTTTGACATAAAGTTAATGCGTTTTCAAGTGAGGACTTTTAAAAGTATCTTTAAACGAACGAATTAACGTTGAAATGTAGCTGAAAATATTGGGAAATTGCAGCAAGGTTTAGTACCTACAGAATAATGTTCTACTTTTCAAATGCTACTATTTTGACATTTAGACGATATATGCACGTGAAGCAGTTATGTAACTATGATCGATACTGTGTTGTGAATGTTGACATACTTTGAGCACAGGATACCAACTGGAATTCGATTTAATACATCACAAAGTCTAAGTAATAATAATATAAGTACTGTTTTGTATGGCGCTAATGTACACTACACAATTATGACATTTTGGTGGAGTTTATAACTAACACCTGCACAGCTTACATTGTGAAGTGTATCGTTAAATTCAGGAGTTGCTCTCTAATTATAGTAAGATTATAAAGCCCTTAAATTAATAAGCTTTACAGTTTCTTGTCTCTTACTTTGAGTTCACATTGAGTTGTTTGAAAATAATATTGAGTGTTTGGCATGTTTGAGAAAATCGAAAAAACCCCCCCAAAAAATCCTATATACACAATGTGGTGACAAAGTTCCACACACAGTGAAAATCATGAAGCCAATGTCATAGATATATAAACATGCAGCCCTGGCCTACAACACTCGATATTCCCAAGCAGTTTCCTCATCCATCTACGCGATAGGTCTCGCTTTGTTTTACGCTGTCAGATTTGACGAGATTGGTCGCAGCGTGTATGCGGGCTGACGGTTTTTCCATACACTGTGGAATGCATTAGTGTTTTAGGTTAAACACGTGGTGGAGGATAGCTATGGTTTATAATAGCATTGTACAGCACAGTACATGCAGTTTACGCAGAGTCTTTTAACATATTAGCACTCCGTTAAACTTCTGCACATTTAAAGATCTAAAAAAGTCTCACAATGGTCATGGGTTTTTTTTCACATTAAAAAGCTTATTAAGCGTTGATTACAACAACCGCACGCCCAACTGGTGCCACATTCTATGGTATTAAAGAAGTCTTCCTGCATATGTCGATCTAATAATAATAAAGTTTTTATTGTAGTCTTCTCCCGCAGACTACAAGGTGGTGATTGAGAATGGTATGGCCTGGCTTTATCAGCACTGCTCGGTGGGTGCTCATCGCTTCGTTCCACCTGGCCAGACCTGCCCGTCCAGAAATGGTAGCCCAGGAGAGCTGGCCCAGTCTTTGAGAGGGGGAGTTGTCGTCCGTGTAAGGCCTCAAGGGTGATTGATTTGCCGCAGGAGACAGCATTCCTTTCCACGGCGTAATCCTCAATCTTCAACACCCCAATCTAGCGGCTCACCTGGTGCGCAAGCGTACAGTACACTCAGGCACGGTATTTGTCTGCGCCCACTGAGGCAATGGACTTTACTTTGGTCTCCCTGTGCAACAGTTTAACACAATGACGAAGGTTTCCTGAATGTCACTGCCTCTGTCCAGCCAGCTGTATAAATCCGTACACCGCAGTTAGTTGATCGGCAAGTTGTGTATCATTGGGTAAAGTCGAGGTACTCTCACATTTTCCAACACGTGTGGGTAGTGTGGAAGAAGATGGAAAATACCCTACGGAGGGTCTGTCTAATGGAGCGCCTTTTACCAGCAGTCGCATTAGCAAAACATTTCACGACTAGAGTTATTCTACATTTTTCCTATTAAAGAAAATTGGTTTCAATAATAGCTCAGGATTCAATTCCCACCTCATGTTTCCCTTCACCTGCGTTTCCCTAACCATTTGAGATTGTATAACAAAGTGAAGAGTTTAGCTTGTGTTCAAGTTTTGACCTCGTAAAATGATTTTTGTAAATTAAAATTGTCACCTTACTCAAGTATGGATGAATGTTTTCATGGCTCGATGAGAACTCCTTTCCAAAACTGTTCTTTCGGAATAGCCATGTCGAGTTTTCCCTCTCTCCCTCTCATTCACGACGTTTTGGCTCCCACACGTATGACACGATCTGCCACCAAGAATGCCTCATAGTTATAAACAGTACTCTTAAGAAAAACTGCATTGCACAACACGTGTTTAAAAAAATGCGAGGGATGATGCTGGCGATAATGGTCTTTGGAAGGTGAGGGATTACGCAGGTAGGCAAGCCCCATCATATTGAGTAAATTGGAGCAGGGTGAGTTGGAACGTCTGCAAACGGCATCAGTGCCTGGGGCTATTTCCAGCCAGGCTGGAGGATCTGGGCAGCTCATGTTTCTTGAAGAGGGAAACCATGCCAGCGTCATGCTGGCATATCTTGCAAAAAACACATTTGGTGATTAGTTTATCATTTCGACCAAAGAGTGATTTTAATATTTGTAGAGGCATCTCAAAGTTTAATGAAGCCAACGGAATTGTATGCCACTCGATCATTTCTTAAACATTTACAGTTAGCCTATATTCATAATTGATAATCCGGAAATAATGTTTAACTGTAATTCGATACAAGGTAGTGCTCTTTTGACAGTTTGCATTTTCCTTCTTGGAAATGAACGTTTGACATAAACCACACATTCCGAATTTACTTCAATTGATGTCTCCAATGGGAGGGGTCGCGGAATTAAGCACAGACACCAGGCAACTGACCGGCGA
>JAZEWT010000020.1:1134034-1148535 GCA_036362905.1 Mordacia mordax | reverse complement strand
CTAGACTACTAATGGGATGTGCGTTTAATGAATGTTATTGTGATATAATAATTACAATTGAATTTCTAGAGCGCTTTTCAACCGAGGGTCACAAAGCGCTGCACGGAGCTGCTCGGAGAACGGCGCGTCAGCAACAACGACATTAGAATGGAAAATCAGCAACAATAACATTTTTTGGGGTTTTTTAAATATTTGTGCAGGTTGACAATCCATAGTCTGCGTGAAACGAAATCCAGATGGTCTTCTGCGGGATTTAAGCATTTCATCATCTCACATATAATATAGTCATAAATAATTTTAAAGAAACATAAATCGTTCAAAAATACGTTTATTCATTTTCCATAGATTCAACACAGAAAGCTAACCAATTGCATCAACTGATCTTTTAACTATAGAACATCTGGTAAAGTGGTTCTATGTAAACATTCATATGTGGGTGATATAAAGCAGCTGACAAAATGTAAGTGGAACAAGGTACATTATTTTACAGGCAGTTGGATATCCTCGTGGTGAGTGCCCAAGTTGTTGCTACCGAGCCTGTTTATTGGGATCCTTGTTAAACACGATATTCCCGAAAGGCATTGTACATAGTAAGGGTAGTATAGAAAATGGTAAAAATCACGTTGTGACCCTCCCCCCCCACACACACACAGAGGAGCATAGCTTCCAAGTCCAAGACCAATGAAATCGGAGAAAATGTATAGGGGACCAGATAGGATAAGAGGCCAGTGCGGACCGTCATCAGCCCAGCCCAACTAAATCAACCCGACCAGCTGCACCCAAGCGCTAGCACCCTTCCCCCCCCCTCCCAGAACAGTCCCAGCCGCTGAGGCAGCACTAAGATGATGCAGTCTCGGCAGACGATGATGAACAGACTCCCATGCTACCATGACACAAAGCTTCGGCAGAGTCCATGGGAGACTCCACGTAGTCAAAATGTAGAGCAGATCGCTGCAGGAGCTGATTTCTAAAGGCATGACTGGAGCAACTGGAATGAAGGTCTAGGTGATGGGCTGTTGATGGATATTCAACAAAATAAAACTATTTATTTCTGTTTATAAAGCGCAATTCAAGAGGGTTTTAAATATTTTTGCGAAAAAATTCAAACATTATTCAGCCAAATAACCAGATATCTATAGTCAGCAAAATGTTATTGCATCCTGTGGATTTTGAGATGTATTGTCCCTGAAAATGAAATAGTTTAACGTGCATTTTATAAATGAGTAGGTGTGTATGTGTGAGACCAGATGACTTTGTACATAAGTTTGAGGTTCGCTTACCTTCCAAAACATCTAAAAATGCGCACTGTCCAGGGCTGGTAAAGCCACGTTGCCTAAACACGAGACCACAGAAGTATGGTACAAATGTAATTTGCTCTATTCCCCTCTGCTGTGCACTAAATAAATTCACAACCTCGAACACCCGCTGTGGATGATAGTCATCCACACAAGTAATGTTCAGATTCAAACCTGCTTAAAATCTGAGATCTGATAAGTTCATGTGCATTCCATAGTGATTTGATGATAGGCCAAACCACTGAGTATGTAAAGTATTATGTCCTATAATATTATAGTTTTTCACATTTTAATTTACATTCTGAAGTCTTTTTATAAACAGTTATTTTGATCTGTTTAATAAACGGATGCCCTTTATTACTTTAGTGATGAATGGCTTCTAAGACAGACTCGCACAACGTAATAGTCAGGGGACTTCTCAGCCTGGAGTGCGTTGCGGTACAATTACTCTGTCTCGGTTCTTTGTGAGAATAAAATTTTGAAGATCTTTAGGACTATTTCACTCAAATCTCACATAACAATACAAAGTCGCACTGCTTTAGCTTTGACGCTATTTGGTTTGTTACCCGGCAATGTGTGGCCCTTGTCTCTCTTTAGGGCGCAAGATGGGGCTATACCCATGATGTGACGCCAGTACATCGCAACGAACTTTTTTGGGGGGCAATGTTCTCAGCAGGCCAGGTTGGTTTGTGATATAGCTGCCACTGAATTAATTCTGCGCTAAAACAAACACAACCCTGCGATTTGATTATTTTACATAACATTAGACACTAAGAGAAATATGCAGTCAATCCGCCAGTCTGCTGGGACCTACGTAGACAAGCGACGTTTGTTCTGTACTCGCTAAGAGGCGCGTCGCCTGGCTTTACAGAAATACTTATATTGCAACCGCTTAGATTCCGACACAAACGTAGAGCAAGGATCAACCTTCTGGCTGAGTGGTTTGTTTATAATGAGGAATGGAGAAGCGATACAACTGCATACAACCGACAAAACACGAAATACGAAACGTTACGTGTCTCACTCTGCAACATTGTACATGTGTATACGCTGGCTACAACATTGTAATTGCGTAAACAGACACTGAAGGTAAATCCACCTGTTTCTTAACATGTGCGTAAACGCTTGTTAATAAACCTTTTAGAATATAACCGTTGCATGAATGCGAATCTCTGCATACATATACACGATGACTGAACGCAGTATTGTTATTAGCTATATGCTTAACAACAGAATAACGACGTGGGGCACATCTGTGACACTTTGTGAACTTGACAGTTGGCCACGTGGCTGAGCAGCGTGAACATCTGCATCTGATTTAACTCCATGCATCACGGCACTGCTCACTGGACACCCACCATACGTAAAACGAAGTAACAAAGACCTCACAGACCGTGCCCTCCTTTTCCCTGTGGTTTAACATAATTCTGGAGAAACAGGAGTTTTGCTGTCTCTTCCCAACTTGTGCTCCTGCTGCCGATTCGATTTTTTTATGAGATTACCACTCTTGGCTTCCTCGTGCACTACCATTTGTGTCTTCTATCGGTTAAAATCTCCACGAATCGATTCTCAACGAGGGTTTACATAAACATTGATAAGTATACGTGGCAACTCGATAAGCAAAGACCGAAAAACAGGTGCCCCGGGGAAGTAATAATAATAATTGCATTTCTAGAACGCCTTTTACTCGAGGGTCACAAAGCGCTACACAGAGCTGCGAAGAGAACGACATGTCAGCAACAACAACGACATAAGAACGGCAAATCAGCAACAATAACCCCTTTTTGGGTTCTTTTTTATATACAGAGGACTTGAAAGCCTTACGAAACAAGTGAGTTTTGAGATGAGATTTGAAGATGCCCAGGGACTCAGCTGATCGAATTTCCAATTCAAGGGCATTCCAGAGTCTGGGAGCAGCGCAGAGCGAGAAGGCTCTGTCACCCATCAAATGAAGGTACGATCTGGGCACATGCAGCAAGCAGCCCGTATTGGAGGATCGAAGTTGTCGTGTTGAGGAGGGTGCCTGAAGTCGGTCATGGATGTTTGTTGGAGCAGCGCCAGTGAGAGCCTTGTAAGTGAGGAGGAGTAGAATCTTGAATTCAATCCTGTATTTAACCGGTAACCAGTGGAGATACATCAGTACTGTGGATATGTGAAAAACCGAATCAACTGATCTGCCTGTTCTTAATTAGTGAAGAGAGGTGATGGTGAGTGACTGGTTGGATAAAGGAGCCGATTAATGATTGAGAAAAGAATCTTGGGCTTCGGCGATGGACTGGCGTCCCGTCGTGGGTGTATCCCTGCCTTGCGCCCTGTGTCTGCCAGGATAGGCTCTGGCTCACCGTGACCCTGTATAGGACTAAGCGGTTTCAGATAATGAGATGAGGTTTCAGACAATGAGATGAGATGAGATCTTGGGCTTATCGCAGGTATCAGTCAGAATGCTGGAACAATGGTTTGTATGGGCACAGTTGAGTGTCTTCCGGTAGCGGTTGAGCTGTTCCTTAAATATTTGAGCATGAATCGTGAAGCCAGATTTTATCCAAGTCCGTTCGGTCCTGCGTGCATTCGTCTTGAGATCCCGGAGTTCAGCTATGAGACATTGCGTAATTTTAAAGGGGCCAAATCATCCCGTATGCTTAATTGCAGGCTGTTATAAGTGTTCACTGTGGCATCAGAGTCAGAGTGAGCCGAGGCAGAGAGTGATGAATTGTTCATTGCTGCGGTGAGTATGTCTGGAGTAAGGGCATTAAGGTTTCTAAATTAGATTTGGCGCTTGGTGATGGAAATGGGAGGCGGTACTTGAAGATCAAACCATACCGCAGAGTGATCAGACAAACCAGGATCAGTGACGGACAGGTTGGTTACCGATATGCCCCATGAGCAAATCAAGTGGAGAGTTTGGCCGCATCTGTGAGTGGCAGATGTCACGTGTTGAGTGAAGCCAAGTGAGTTAAGAGGGCTCTTTAGAGAGTCAACATGGATGTTGAAATCACCAATAATCAGGATCCCTTCAGAACTGGCGCACAGCTTAGAAAGCAGCTCAGGCAGTTCATTGACAAAAGAAGTGGAGGCTCCAGGTGGGTGGTAGAGCAGAACCAACTTCACAGGTTGAGCCGACCTTCAATCCAGAGACATTTGCTCGAATGAATTGAAGGTCGGCGACGCAATCGGTCGGATGTCAGCAGACGCATGATGGAGAACTGCTAGGCCGCCACCACGGCCATGGGAACGAGCCTTGTGATGGAATGTAAAGTCTCGCGATAGAGTCTGATTCAATGTGAGACAATCATCTTGATGATGCCAGGTCTCTGTTAGGCAGAGTAGATTCAGACTGTTGTCCGAGATCAACTCAGCGATTAGCAAGGCAAAGTGGGTTTCAGTTGCAATGTGCGTGCTGGAAGAGGGGAAACTGGTCAGCGGTATTTTTCGCAAGCAACGTCGTGTCTGAGAAGTCACACCACAAGACCCCAAACATGCTACCCGGGAGTTACGCCTGTCACAAATTCACAAAAATACATCACAGCATTATTATATTAGCCAAAGAGAGGTCCATAGCTGACGGCAATTGGTTAAATCTGAATTAAGTCGAACAGAAAATTTGGCAAGGAAAGTGGTTAAATTACCTGTGTAGTATGGCTTTTTTTGTTGACGTAATCTGTGAATGATGGTCTGTTTGTGAAGTGTAAAGATTATTTGTATAACCTTTGCAGCATTGAATTTGTTCTGTAAAATACAAATTCAGATTTGTCCCTGCTGTATTGGGAAATATTTGTGAATTGCGTCATTGAACTGTATTTTTAAACAAGATAGCAGAAGGGAGGATCCACAACGCTCAGGAAAAGGACAAACAAATAATGTAGACACCCACAACTTTTGGAGTGGCTGAATTATTCGTGCAAGTTACAAGTTTACGGTTGTAAAGTTGATAAATGTCATGGCCTAGTGTTTTTGTGCGTGAGATTTTTCTTCAACAGGATGTCGGTTCATGCATGCAAACAGTTATTAGTAATCCTCCTTAATCTGATGACAACCAGACTTAAAACTGTGCTGGTCACTCTTTTTGACATTCAGCCTTTAAGATGAAATCCACTTGGGGAATGTCGAAGCCTAGCACGGGGAGCACGTTTTCCTCCTCTTAACCCCCCTCCCCCTATTCACATTTAACATTCTTTTAAAATGATAAATCACGTAATTTTCCACTTTTTCACGATTGCTGTTTGGTTGTTGGCCAAAATGATGTTCTTATAGCCACAAGCTGTGGATTACTGCAGATGCTGTGCTAAGTTTGAAAAAAAATATGTATAACCAGGCACATCTGCAAGGAGGTTCGTAAAAGAATAGAACCCTGCGACATTTTAAACGGTTCATAAACCATTCCTCACACCTGCACTCAAGGCAGCCATTATGAGGATGCGCATATGTTAAGATTATTACTGGTGGGACTCTACTTTTGGAAACTTTCCTGACAACCAACAACATATTATATTTTCGTTCTCCTATGTGGCTCATAGTGCTGAGATGAGATATTGCCTCCCATTTATTCACTCTACCATACATAATTCAACCCCTCAACTGCCTAGCAATGGTGTAAGGGTATATTTCATTTCCAGTCCTGCCTTGTAGCACACGGGGAATTTGCAGAGCTCATTTAAGTTGTAATAAAACGTCTATCGTACTTTTGTACATTTAAAAGACATAGTTGGCATTTAGCCATGCATAGAGGCGTGCTTTAAATACACATCTATCATTTGAAACTGTATTGTTCGTGGAGTTTGTGCTATTGCTATCTAGAGAGCAAACACACATCTAACAAGTAATAAGCATTTTTTTCAGTGTACTGACATGCTTTCTACAAACACCAAATGTCAAGGATCTACAGGGTTTGGTTCTTAAAAAGGTGCTGAACTGATTCTAGTATCTGGATTAGCCTGATCCAGAAGCTCAACGGATTCCACAATGTAAGCGAACAAATAAAATCAACCTGCAAAACTTCAGCTCCGTAGCTTGTCTGACCATTGATATAAGGGTTAAACATGTTGTATATTTATATATTTTACTCGGTGAAGTTAAATACAAGTGTGTAAAAGAGGCAAGCAGCGTGCGCCAGCTGTAGTTTACAACACAACCTGGCAGTTAAAGACCACTGCAAGCAATTAATTCAACCAATCACCAGGGAAATTAAACAACACACAATTGCACTTTAGCAAATTTGAAATCTGTGATATTGCTATTTATATACAAGTATAGAGTGTGGAATGTAGCTATACATACAGTGCATGATATATATCTATAACTTGAATTGGATGCACATATACGGCTTAGAATAGTTTAGAGACCACGAGTAGTAATTATACTTTTTGGTCAGACATCAGTCACTTTCTAAGCACTGGGTTTTTTTTCGATTACGATAAAGTTTTGATTGTAAAATGTTTATACGCAGAGTGTTTAGAGTTCACATAAACATCTCTGGTGGGAAAAAGCAGACTTCCATCCCTCTTTCATTACGCGGTCATTGCAATAGCATTTTTACAACGACGTCCATCCAGGGCCCTCAGTGGCGCAGACATTCCATCTTATCATTTGAGGGACTCTTGCTGTAAAAAATACCCATCACAGATTATGCTTACGGGAAGTCTTCACTCTCAGCGAAATGAATCATAGTAGGAAAAGGTTACGTTATATTTCTGCAAGAACTGACGTGCTAATCTTTATCAGATGTATTGTTATTGCTGCTGTCGTAAATATTGTTCAGGTCGTGAACTATTCTGATGTCGACGGTCAACGTTTTTGCGATTGCGCTGCTTTGCTCGTAGCTGTGTCTGCGGGTTGTCCCTCGCTTTAGGTCGGCGCGATGTCCCACGGGTTAATGAATGAAAGACGCTCCGGGAGAGTGCAGCGGTCTCTGAGAAAGCTCTCAACACGTGAAGTCAGACATCACGTCGCACAACACGTGGTACTGGAGAGCTACTATGAAGCATTAGTATGATGATATTTTGTATGGTGGAAATTGAGTGCTACGTTATTGAGCATGTGACAGTTTTAATCTCAGCAATTTGGAGGGCTGAAACAAATTTGGGATCGTAATGGCAATAAACAAATCTCTGTACATATTGTCTCATAGCGTTGTTCCTTGTTTTTGTGCCTTGTTTGTATAATTATTTTTTACTTAAATGTGTCATCTTGATTTTGTGCGTTATTTCGTTTGTCGTTTTGGAAGTTTGTTGTGTCGCAGGAATCCCACATCCAGAGCTTGCAGGCTCACTCGGTACTTTCTGTTGTAATAATAAAGATCAAACTGCCTATATCATGCATTAAGTCCCGAATGGCTAAATAACTTTATCACAGTCATAAGAATACATTTAAGTAAAGGAAGTGATGCACTGCTCGGCCCCTTCGCAGACTGGAGGCTGACCAAAATATTTCAGGTTATTGAATGTGATTACTGTACAAGACTGAGATGTGCCAAGAGGAAACTGGAGCGGGCATGCTACTGACGTTATTCCTCGGGCCTGCACACTGACGGTCCATGATGACGTCTCTTACGTTTGTTGAGTGTCTTGTTGCCTTCCTTAGCGCAAGGGGCAGGCAGCAGCAGCAGGCAATGCGCGCATCCGTTTCCACGGGGAAGAGAATGCGTGGCTTAGCCTTTCAGGCAAGCATTTGAGAAAAGGGCTTAAAATTAACCGACTCTGGTTAATGATTTTTGGAAAATCCAAACTGACCAGCTCTTGTGGAATTTTATTTACTTAGTGTTTTCCATTCACTCCTTTATTTGCGGTTTGTTGATGTAACGTTGGTCGTCTTCCATCCTCATATTGTTACACTTAGATATGTTTTAAAGAAGAAATTACGTTTTGTATCCACTGAAAACGATTGCTTTATCGGTTCATAAGTGGCGCAATGCACACCACGTGCAAGTAAATGTCATTTGTACGTGGAGTGGGGTCAGGAGCTGGGTTGGATAGGAGCACAGCAGTGACTGGACCTGATTAAATGAAAGCCTAGTCGCTATAAAAGGAGTTTGTCACAATGCAGTGACGTTGATGTTAATGAATACACACTACACGGGTTTATTAAATAATCTCCGCGCAATAAACGTTTAAACTTAAGCAACAAAAAACTTTGCCGTGGATAAAACTGGGGATAGAATAACCTGCGCGATAAGAGAAAGTGAATGATGTGTCAACGTGATGGGCTGTGCATGTATGTCAAAGGTTACCAATGTTAGCAATTACTGTGAATGTAAAACAGTTGTTCTCCACAGAGACGTCTGTTACCTCGAGCTAAAGCAAAGGTAATCACCAAGTGGCGCCCTGCGTGTAAGATTCCCACCTCTGAGACACAAACAACAGGCACATATAATAGGAGCAAGGGAATATCTCACAATACCAGAGGAGGGAAAACACTACATGTAAGTGCATTGTCTTGAGTGGCGGTGTATTTTTTATGTTCTGGGAAACTTCACAAATGTTCATGGACAGATACTTTCAAATGGGACGATCCTGGGAAACTTGGACCGGCGCCCACCTTTATCTAGGTATTGGCTCTAACAATACTGTGCACAATATGTGCACGAGGGTGGCACGAGGGCGGCACGGTGACCCAGTGGGTAGCGCTGTCGCCTCCTCACAGCAAAAAGGTCCCGGGTTCGAATTTCCGCTCGGGTACCTTTCTGTGTGGAGTTTGCATGTTCTCCTCGTGTCTGCGTGGGTTTTCGCTGGGCACTCCGGTTTCCTCCCACAGTCCAACAACCATGTTGCCACATAGGTTAATTGGCTTGCAGACCAAATTGCCGGCAGTGCCCAGTGATGGACTGGCGTCCCATCGTGGGTATATCCCTGCCTTGCGCCCTGAGTCTGCGGAGATAGGCTCCGGCTCACCGCGACCCTGTACAGGACTAAGCGGTTTCAGACAATGAGATAAGATGAGAGATATTGTGCACGATTTTTTCGTGCGCTAAAACTTGTTTGTGCACAGATATCATACGATGTGTTGCGATTAAACGGCTTCAAAATGAGCTCAGCATTAAGGTTGGTTCATTTGTTTTCTTACTCTTTGTCACCAACACTGTTATTTCCTTCCATTTCCATCTTTATACATGAGTGCCTGCCAAAGGAGTTATTTCAAGAGAGCCGCGTCGAGCGCATCTCCCTCTCTACGTTTCGCCTGCCACTTCGGAGCCATGTTCAGGCGTTCCGTGGCTCCGGCCAGTGCACTCAGTCACAGCAAGCCTGATCATGCCTCCAACGTGAGAGGCAAAACGTTGCCCCAGAAGAATAGCTTTGGTAAGCAATCATTATGCATCGAGCCGTGAAAACCCACATCAGTACTTCATATATGTGTCAATTCTCAATCTCAGGAGACACGCTACTAATCGCACGTGTGGGGGTTTGAGACTTAACAATTATACCCTTACTCAATCCTCCACTTAGCCGTAAGTTGTGTACCATTTACTTCACAATCATACCATTAGGAAAAGAATCCGTACAAATATAATAGACCAACATACACCTCACAAATGCTGGGATTCCAGTGCGGCCACGGGAAGGATTGACCAGCAACGGAGCGTTGGGTTCCTCCCACAGCAATCTTGTAATAGAATGCCAGTGCGGATAATCAGAGTCGGCTGCCCGAGTTGTTTCCACTTGGCTGCTCAGCGGGACAGCGTTGCCATGTTTGGTCGTACTCTGAGCGTGAGGAAACCCGATCCCCGGTATTGGATGCTAGTGCCGCTCGAGTTGGGGGTGAGTGAGTGTGAGACCCGACATACCCTTGGTTTTGGTCACTCGCGGTGACTCACATTCGCTCAGTTACCAGCCCATGCGTTGGCTACTCCTGCAAAACAGAGTTATTGAAGGCTGTGTTTCTAAACCCTCGCATGCGTGAATCATTAAATCAATACCACATCATTATTTTTTGGAGGGAGGAGAGGAGTAATGTGGTTTTATTAATCAGAGGAACACCAAAATGTACTGCAAACGTTGCATTTCCTTTCATAGAAGTAATGAATAAAATGAGTCCACTGTTAATCTTACATTTGCTATTCCACTGATGGATCAAGACCGTGTCTGGTCATGGAAGCTGTTTGACCATACTTCACCACGCTCGTCGTTGTAGGTGAGTAATAGGCCGAGGATCAATACAAGTATCACTCACCGCTGCTGTTAGCCGTGGCCACGATTCAAACTTAAGATTTGTGTGTTCACAGCGCAGACAGCGAACCACTGCCACCACTGATTGGCCATCGATATAATCTACATAATGTACTACACACGATCCTTCCAATAATGACTAACTTTTGTTTAATGATTGCTCCTAAAAGCTTCTCTTTCGGGATAGCCACGTCGATCGCTCCTCCTCCCTCCTTCGCGACGATTCCTCTCCCACGTTGCAGGCATCCTCAGCGCCTGAAGCTTTTGGAAGCAATCATCATGCATCGAGCCGTGAAAACCTACATCAATAACTTTTATTTACCCAGGAAAGTGCGAGGTGGATTACAGTGTAACATTACAGGATCGTGGCAGGTAGTTGCAGCTTGGGAACATCTTCATCCAGCAGTGGATGATGGGTTTATAAAGGAGGTTTTCATAAATACGTACATTCTAAAATCTGTTCATAGTCAATGACCATGGTGTTGCTGCGCATATACTGCATATACTGTATTTGCGAATGATTTCTTGGTTGGATTTAAGTTGTAACAAAGACCAGTTGTCGCTTTTGATTGGTCCAGGAGGGAACGTGTTATTTTTGGCAAATTACAAACTGCTCAATTGCTTATTAAATAACTGTAATTATTTGAATTAATGTGCCAATCTAATGTAATTTAGCAATCTATTTTTTTATATATATAAAAACTGAAAAAAAAACAAGAATAACTTTTGTTAAAATAAGCAGGCATCGTTTACGGAGGGGGGTGGGTAGCCCACGGATAACTTTTTTCAGTTTACACAAGTCAAGTATGAAAAATGAATCCCATCTGGAACAATTATAAACACAGCCCTTTCTGTCTAAGCCAGTTAAGTCAGTGATTCAGTGTCCTTTGTACATGTTCAATGGGAAACTCTTTTTGCTGAATCATGTGTAAGGAAGTCTATAAACTAAAATTCCCTACTCTGAATCCCAGACTGTCTGGCTCTTGAGGTTACATAGCTGTGGGTCTTTGTGATATTGCTGTAATGTGCCTAATAAGTACCTGACATCCCTATATGAGATCATTCTGGCAGCGCCGAATAAAGAGCACTGAAAAACATTCGGATTTATGGACAGGGTATATTCAACCGGAATTCAATATAATGGTGAACATTCCAAGGATAAGGAGCGCTTTTTGTAAATGTCATCCCATGCTGCAGAGACAACAGCAAAATGAGATTGCTTAGGGACTTTAAATATTACTCGCCATGCATGACGAGATGTCATTAATTGCAATTTACATGGCTGGGTGGTAGTGGGCGATATAAGTGGTTGTGGGGGAAGGGGAGCAGAACAGCAGAGTGGCAGATCATTTCATAATTAGTACCCGCTTAACCCTGCAACAGAGTCGTGGAGGTCAGAGTATATATCGGCACACTTTTTGACTTTTACGTCCGATTTGATTGTTCTTCCGAGCAAAATTTCCATAACAAATTATACAAGGAATACAATATACAATATGTACCTCCATTTACATAACCCGCAACGCACGTCCCCTTCAATACACTTTATGATGCGCACACATTCAATGTACAGTAAATGAGAGAGAATGATGGGGTTTTGGACCCCCTGAGTGTCTGTGCACACAGTGCTGCCCCAGCGCTCCAGGAAAGCGGCCGCCTCCCCGGCGTTTTTTATAGAAGGCGGTACCATGCGGAGCCATGCCTTGATGAAGCCTTTGGTCATCATCGCTAACGCGGTGTTTTCACCCGCGTCATCTCGGCAGAGACACGGGCGCAAGGTGGGGCTATACCCAGTCTAGAACGCTAGTACAGAGTAGGACACTTTTTGGGGCACCCGAGCTGGGAACCGAACCCTCGGACTTCTGGCTGTGAGCAGCAGCGCTATTTACTGCGCCACCGCGTCGCCCATAGTGGCACATGGGCTCGTGCATTGCTCAATGAACGTGGAACCTTGAGTTAAATTCCCACCCATGGCTGTCACCAACGGCGAGTGACCTAAGAACTCTTCTTGGGCTCCAACTCCCCACTGCCCCAGCACTTATCAGCATGTTGTAGTCGAGTCAAACAAATCCCATGAGCTACACAAACCGCATGATAAGAGGTGGAATTTTATCATTATTTTTTAACGTTAAAAGGTGAAGCGGTGGGCTACTGCTTAGTGCACTGCAATGTGAACCCAGAAACTTGCATTTAAATGCTGGCCACGGCTGTTATCAGTGTCGACTGATATCTAAATGCGCACGTAGACTTGTCGTGTGTCGTACAACAATGTATTTCTCTTCACTGCCTTCCGCTGGCAATGTGCAGCTAAGCGGCAGTTTCTGCACTTCTGTGACGCATGGTGAATTCCAATCCAAGAACCACAGTCGTCGATATCAGACGAGATCGGGCACATTCAGGGTAAGTTGGTTATAGGAATGTTACGCATCAGCGGTTCCCAACATGTGGTGCGCGTACCCTTGGGGATATGAGTTCAATCTCCAGGCGGCTATAGAAATGGAGCTTTATTGCTGGTGACCATGTGGGGTATGTTCAAGGGATATGGCTACTCCGTAGTATAGCTTTGCATGGCTGTCCTTGCAATTTTAAAGACAAACTTATTAGTGTGAGAAAATGTAATGAGCCTGTGCTTTTGAACACCAGTCATCCTCGTGCTTAATCCATTCCCTTGGTGATCAGTTTTATAATTGTAAAAAAAACCCATTACAAATAAACCAAACCCTTCAAGGCCATCAAAAAGGTCCACACGCAGTGAACCGCAGCCTTCTGCCTCTGCGTCGCGTCAAAGGAAGGTGACTGATTCAACTGTGGAGAAGTGATTTTTTCAAGTGTTTATACTAGTGTACATCTTAACTTGTATATACCTGTTCAATTGCTATTTTGTGGTTATTAAATGTTATTAATTATGCGTTAATGTTATGGAAATGTGCAAATGGCACAATTGTTTCATAATGTGCAGTATGCAAAGAACTGAGATGTAAATGCTTGCTAAAATATATCATCTAACTGCTGCTAGGAGTGGAGTTGATAGATCTTAGTCGGAGCATGCTGAGAGTTGTCATGGTGCTAGGGGCTACACGATAAGCACGAAGTTGGGAACCCTTGCTCTAGATTAAATATTACACTAGGACAGCAGTGTCTCATCTCATCTCATGGTCAGAAACCGCTTAGTACTGTACAGGGTCGCGGTGAGTTGGAGCCTATCCCGGCAGACACAGGGCGCAAGGCAGGGATATACCCACGATGGGACGCCAGTCCATCACCGGGCACTGCCGGCAATTTAGTCTGCATGCCAATTAACCTATGTAGCAGCATTTTTATTGGACTGTGGGGACACGGGGAGAGAACATGCAAACTCCACACAGAAAGTGCACCCGAGCCGAGATTCGAACCCGGGACCTTCTTGCTGTGAGGAGGAGGCGACAGCGCTACCCGCTGGGCCACCTCCGTGCCGCCCCTTTCTTAAAGTACGAATGTGATTAGAGCACATCCTCGAGCGCTTGATGCGAGCACTGCTGAGACAGTGTGGAGCGCACACTGTTTATTGTCCCGTGAGACAGACCGTGCATTGTAGCGCGCATGCTGTGCCCTGCAGAGTAACACGATCTCCCTGTCTCCTCTGATTGAGCCGGGAGCTGCGTTTGTTTTACAAAATTAAAACACAGCTGCTGGCCCTGTCAAACGTATATTTAAAGTTATGATTAAATAACTAAACTACGGTGGTAAAGTGCTTCTGGCGATCACACAAAAGGCAAAGCATTTTTGTGAACAAGATGTAAAAATTGGGAGAGAATAACCTAAGTCTAAGCTGTATTGTGTAGCTGTGCGCATTGATTTGACAGGCTATTAAGCGATTCATTCCATCCCATTTGTGTATTGGTTCCCCACTGGGGGAGCAACCACACTTTGAGCAATTATAAGTGTCCTTCGAGTGAACGTTTCCTAGAGGTTGTTTCTGACATTACATGTCGGATTCCGAATAATTGCTTCCCACTCCGCCACAGATTGGTGTTCTATTGTACTATAAACAATGTAATTGCTAATGTTTTAT
>JAZEWT010000020.1:1089929-1133996 GCA_036362905.1 Mordacia mordax | reverse complement strand
TAGCAAGAATGTCGTGAATGTCTCTTAGGGATGTTTAAAACTGTCTGCGCCTGTTCCGACGCCCACGACACCACTAGCACTGGCTGCGTCCGTGCCTCCCATCGTAACCAGTGTCACAAGCAACTGGATACAAAGGAGTGTTGAAAAGCTGCTTTTACGACAAGGAGCGCCTCTTCTCTGGGAACATTCTGCACCTGCCGTCGGTGCCGAGAAGGCACTGTTTGATGTATAAAGCAGGTGTTTTCACAAGTTCAGGGCTCCGCACTCAGATGAAGAGTGATTAGGCTCGCTCCTGCATTCACCACCACGTCCCGCCGTTTGCGTTGTCCAGCGCACAGCCGGCCGGCCTCAGTCATCTTCTTATGAACTGGAGCAGCTTTAACACTGAGCCTGCATGTTGAGCAGCAGCTCTACAGTGCTCCGGGAATTAAATGAATGACCTGAGTCAAAACAATAGTGGTGTGAATATACAGGGGTATGATGATCAAAATGCAATGCTTACGTGGGTGGCATAAAAGCCTGCGGGGTTTATAATCTGATAATCTTGTTCATAAATGTGTACGTGATGCAATATAAATAAGTCAACGCGTTATTAATCATGAGCGGCACGGTGGCCCAGTGGGTAGCGCTGTCGCCTCCTCCTCACAGCAAGAAGATCCCGGGTTCAAATCTCGGCTCAGGTGCCTTTCTGTGTGGAGTTTGCGAGTTCTCTCCCCGTGTCCGCGTCGGTTTTCGCCGGGCACTCCGGTTTCCTCCCACAGTCCAAAAAACATGCTGCTGCATAGGTTGATTGGCTTGCAATCTAAATTGCCCTCAATGCCCGGTGATTGACTGGCGTCCCATCGTGGGTATATCCCTGCCTTGCGCCCTCTGTCTGCCGGCAAAGGCTCCGGCTCACCGTGACCCTGCACAGGACGAAGCAGCTTCTGACAATGAGATGAGTTATTACTCATAAAATATTGCACTGTATACATTGATATCTGCACTATGGCATGTGTAAGTTGTTGCACATACACATATAGGTATGGTATCATAATCATCATCGATTATTTATCAATTACCCACGATGTCACCATTCTATGCAGCTCGTCACAATCCATCCCATCGCGCCATCTCTGTGGTGATGTCCTCTTCGACGTTTTCCTCTCTTTTCGTTGCGCGCTACACCCATTAGCCATCACCCCTTCCAGTAGTCTTGTCCAAACTCCTACAGCCAGTCGCTGGCTGTGTTTATCTTGAAGCCTGTCTGCTTCTCTCTGTCTCTTGGTCTCATTCCCAGCACGCATCTCTTGATATTTCTTTGTAGACGTTTTAGTCATGAATCCATTTTAATCGTCAATGCCATGTTAATGATCTTCAGGTTATGATTCGTAATATATGCATTGAATAGTTATGTATATTGGAAAGTACTAAAAATATAATTAATTGGTGCTTCTGTTTCATTAGACCAATACTTTTTTGACAGGTCCTGCTTGATGGAGGACAGATTTATCCATCAGCACGAATGATTACACGACAGTGAATTGCATCTGACGATGCACAGATGATACATTCACCTGTTCCAAGGCCAGAATGGAAGAGGAGGCAAACAGCATGTCGAGGAGCTGATCGGAACTCCATTTAGCGAAGGACCTGCAGTGGCATAAGCAGTAACAGCAGCTAAGGCTGCACCTGCACTTTTGTATATTTTTGAACGATATATCACAACTTGAACTGCCTTGCATGCATTGCATAGTGTATGCATTCTATAAGCTTCCTAGAGCAAGTTATTTATAGGATGCTCAATACCATGACTTAATTAGGATATCTTAGTAATGATGGAAATACTTTTCTTGGCAAAGTCCTGTGCGACATAGAGGACAATTTTACTGAAACAAAGAAGGGCGCACAGTTTCTTAGATTATTATTCCGTTTAATGAGGCCGCCCCCGTCAGTCACTCTGTGTCCAAGCTTTCCTTGATGCTGCCAAACGCTTTGAAGTCCCCTGGGACCACATAATTTTAATTGTCTACCCTTTCATGTCTGAACATTGTCTTTTTGTTCTCATGTCCACATTTCCCTTTCTTTGATTCGAGATGAATACGTTTTTCTACTTCTCTTCGGCGAAGCGCCTAAAGAGCTCTTTTGAACATTTTCCCGTTTTAAGTCATCACGATTTACCTGCATCTCCGGCCTTCGAGTATCTTGAGTTTCCGCAAGTCTTCCGCAAGTCACTGTCCTGGCTCAAACCCCAGAATGAACCAAATCAACTGAAAAATGAACAGCAGCTGTGCTCCAGCGGGATGATTGCAGGAATGTGAATTGAAAGCCAATGAATGATTAGTTATATATGTTTTATGTCCTCTGGGAAGTAAAGCTCGAACAGGTATGCTTTTATGTGTAGTCTAAAAGCGGACAAATTTCCCTTCCTGGGGATAAACACCCTGCTTAAAGCACAGTTGTCACGATTCATTGTTGCTAAGGTTAACAAGACCATTTAATGAGCTTTAAATGTGCTCCTAATAATGTCACACGTGGGTTCACCTCCCTGTTAAAGACAGCAAGAATATTTATCCGTCTCGTTTTACTGTGTACCTTTAGGCCACACTGGGCTCCTCCTCTGCCCTTGACAGCAGGGTGCATTGCACATATGCATTTGGGAGCATCACTATGGAGTGACAGACGTACTTACCACCTTGCCTCTGAAAAAGCAAAGCTTGGCTACGCATCGGCACTTTGCAAGGGAGAGCCCCCTAATAGAGAAAATGAATGCATGCTTGCGCCATGGATTGGGCTCTCTGCCCCAGGAAGATTGTGTTTATATTGGCTGTGCCAATGACCAACTCCCAATGGCGTCTTGTGGGATCTATTTTGACCCATTTCAACAGAAAAATGGAAATTCCAGACCCGGAGAATCGCTGAAATGCAACTTTCAACACAAATTTCAAACGAGCAAAGCAACCCTCATTACATTTATATATACAAAAATAAGCGCATGTGCCAGCGTTTTCAAAATCCCCTTAATGTTAGTGGCTTACTGCATATTAATATGACCCGAGTGATGCGTGGTAGCAAAACCAAATGCTCACCTGGACCTTGACGCTTTAAAAATTCTCAATAAATGTGTTCTGCACCGTGTTAATCCTTTTAGAATATTTTTTAAGTCCAGGAAAAACGTGTGCAATTTGCTAACTTTGACAAAAGCATGCCAAGGCACACATACACCCATCTTGCAGGCTATGGTGAAGCAGATCAATTGCTGAAACCCTGCAGTGCCAGGGCAGTGTGAGTGTTGGCAGGTGGCTGTATTTTTTTAAAGGATCAATTCAGGCTGCACTGACATGTGTGATGGTGGTGGCAGTTTGGGATTAAGTGTAAAATTATTAAACCTTACAAATTGGTTGAGAATCTTAATTTTCCTTACATTTCCTGCAGTTAGCCAAATGACAGTAGTGTCTCTTACGATTGTATATGTTCCATTCATGGCAAAAAAAAATAGTATGATAACGCTGGACAAGTTTCTTCAAGTGCTTAGGCCTGGGGGTTATTATGAATCCCCCCCTGCAAGTTATAAATGTGTGTCTTGTCAAGAGCATACATGTTTGATAAATGATATCTGTTGTATCAGGAATGACCGTTGTGCGCTGGTATTTGCATTCATGACGTGCACAAACCTGAGGACGCATCAGTGAGTGGATGAATGCGTGCTGATAAGCTGTGTGAATGAGGGATTGTGAAGTGGGAGGATTGGGAAAGGGTTTGAAGTTGGCAGGAGCAAGGCGGGCGATTTGAGACATGAGTAGCAGCGGGGAGCGCTGGCGTGGTGGGAAATAAGGGGAGTAGTTTGAATTGCAGATATCAAACATGACCTACCAGTTCTGGGGGTGAAAAGAAACTATAAATTACTTTCTTTGTCCCCCTCTAACACTCAGGATCCCTGCGTTTCAGAACAATCATCCTGCTGGGTGTGAGTGCACAGAGGGGGGTGTTGGAAGGACGTTTTCAGACCTTCAAAAGCCATCTTCGTCTTGTTACAAATCTGCGTCCGCTGAAAAAAAAAATCTCCCAAGCCTATGGATATATTGGGCTTCACTGGCAGTAAATCTTGTGGGGCCTGGAGGCATTAAGGGGACAGACCATGGGTCACTGGAAAAAACACGTGAGGATTCACACGTGACGAACCATAATCTGAAGGCTGCAAGTGAGCACAAGCAGGGTGTGCGGCAAGGGGCAACCAGAACACAGGCGCTACACAGTGAAAGAGCAGCAGCAACACAAGGACCGTATTTCTGGTCACTGACCGTGGCAGTCAATAAACGAGGCTGGCTTTGCCCTTAGTGGGCGCGTTGGAAGCAAGCGAACAGAATGATCCGCGTCTTGCCCAAGATAAGAGATTAAGGTTGTGGTCATTGTGGTCGCTGGATGCCAAGGTGAAAACCAGCACAGAGCTGGCGTGTATGTTGCAGAGTTTTTAATTTATATTACAGTTCAGCACTGCTACATTAATTCCGAATGGGTGTAATTTGGTATGCATGCAAAACAACTTAATTGCACATTTTTGTTAAAATAGGATAATTGTGCTGATAAAAATATTAAGTTAAAACGACTAATTCTATTAGATTTTGGGAGGTTCATATATCGCATTTTAATCTTTTAAAGCTGATTTTGTGGGACATTTTTGCCACCATTTTCTTGAATAGCTTCTGAAGCGTACTTTAATTAGAATGATATGTGGTACGTATGGCCATGAAAAATACAAATCCCTACAAAACGTATGCGTGGAACGCGTGAATATAATTGTCTTCCAAACCTGTGATACATCTCCACCATTTAGATACTCGCGATAATACTTGGGAAAAACCGCCGTGGTCCCTCTCGCTCTGATAATTCTGCCCAGTATACTGCATAGTGTGCACGTGCATGGGCTCATAGCTCAAAGTACTTGGGACCAATAAGCATCAAGCTCATGGGGGAATCATTGCGAAGTTATGGGTGTAAATGAGCATTGGACCCACGCTGTGCGCACGCATCACAGTACTGAACCGGGTTAACAGCGTGGTGCTGGAGCTGACGGTTTTTGCGGTGGAATATAGATTTTTTTTATCTTGGGGGGGGGGGGCTATTAGCTATAGGGACCCATGTGCACTATGTGGGCTCCATAAGGGATTTTGGAGCCACAGCAGGAGTGTTTTAAACTCAACAAATGTTTGTGGGTTTTGCCCTTCTCCCCTTCCCCCGTGTTCCTTATTTCGCACACCATAGACAACCGCTGTTATCAGATGTGCTTTTATTTTATTATATTATAACTTGATATTGTTTATGATTTGTTTCTTTTGTCAATCTGTATGCTAAGCAATAAATATAGAAAATGGTGACTGATTGATGTCAATTCCAATGATATTCTGGTTGGGTTAAAATGTTTATATTTGGCAGAAATATGGTTTAGTGTAATTCGAGAAAGAAAAAATCAAGATTTCCAAATTTGTGCCACTAAAATGACAGCTCAGACTGAATAATTTCATCCAAATCGCTGGATCATGCTTAACGTTCTAAACTGTTTATGGTCATATGCTGACGCATTACAATTAGATTATCCCCGTTATTGTCTTACCATATTAATTAATTAATTAACACAGCCTGCTACCACCTGCACATAAAACACAAGACTATCTATGTTTGACAATGGGATGGAGCAGTCATGGTTAATCACGTGCTACTCCGTGAACCCAGCAACCTTAGTTTGATTTCCAGACACAGCTAACGTCAGTGTCGAATGATTTATGAACACTTCCGCCCCCCCCCTTCCCAAATTCACATTGACCAGCCAGGCGAAATATGAGCACGCAGCCCCTATTACTGACACGTTGTGGGAGAAGCCTTCATCCGGAAGTGAATTGAAAAATGACTGAATAATTACTGTTACGAAGTTTAATCATTATTATTACTCTGAAAAATCATATTAGCTCTCCAGCTAGAGAAAGCCACTGAATTTGATGGACCCCTACATTTAAACAGTCCACACGTGCAACCAAGCTCTCAGAGCATGACGAGAGGTCTCTCGTTTTGAAAAGGGCCCGCGCTATAGCCAGAGCAGAAACGTCGCACGGTAATCTCACACACGCTGTCTCTGGGCAGGTAAGGACACCACTGCTTCGAGTGGTGCTGGACAACTCTGAGCCAATGAACAGCAGTGGCGTTTGTGATTTGTCTCTCGTAGACCCAGAGTCCCCACCCTGGACTGAGCAAGTTTTTGGGTCTCCGTGCTTTGTACGTCTGAGTGTAGGAGCAATGTGGGAGGAGGAGGAGGGGGGGGCGCCGAGGGTTTTTTTCTCTTCTATGAGAGCAGAGACAAAGGGGTGGTGGGGGGTGGGGGTAACTCGCGTTTGTCGAGCCCAGCAGTAGCAGCAGCCGTCCGTCCCACTGGCAGAATTTTTCCGTGGTCGGTCCTAAAGCGCGCAGCGTGAGCTCGCAGTTAGCATCATCCCGCAGCGGCAGCAGCAGCGGCAGCAGAGCTCGGCGCAGGCTGGCCGGACTGTGAAGATGACAGCACGGTACGTGGCGCTGGTGGATGTGCGGTCGTTCCGCCAAGAGTCTGATCGAACTCATGACGTTTACTCGCGTCCATGTGTCGCACTGATTCGTAATGATGTGGGATGTATTGAGTGTGCGTGCACAGAGCACTACTGGGAAACTGCGTGCGCTATTCCAAGTTTTCATGAAGTATGCTAAACAAAGCAGCTTCTTGCACATTAGAATTGCGTGTTATTTGTGGATATTCGTTGTCGTAGTTGTTGGTTGTGCCAATGCGTCGCGATGCTAAGACTTGTCTGCATGCGTTATTACCACGTTTTAACGAAACGTTGCTGAACAATTGTAGCAATTATGCATTGTTTTAACATTGACGCAACGCACATTGGATTTTTTTAAAAAGCGTGCCTTTGCTCCCGGATCTTAAACTAAACAAGTGACTATGTGCGTGTGGTGTGTTAATACGTGTGCCTTAATAAAACAACGCAAGTGTCTAGCATACATCTACCGTATACATATATTGGCATATTGGGTGTTTGATTTCAAACGTAAAGGTGCAACCTTGCAATTGCCTGTATGTGCGACCGCTGACAGAAGGGGCCCTTACTAGAGGGAGCTCAATAAAGCTACGACAGAAAGTATATGTCGACTACTCCACGCTGAACAGGTATCCAGCAAGCAAGCGGATGTGAATGTCGTGTGCATAGTACTCTTGGTGTATCGGGGTATTTGGGAAGTTCACTGCAGGAATGCGTGTGGTGTGTCCGCGGTGCAGGTGCGGGTCGCGTTGCCTTCACTACGGGCTCCTGTTGCCAACACTGCTGCTGATCTCAAGCTGCAGTCCAGCTGCCTCTCAATACGATGATCAGCCATGGACAGGTAACAACAGCAGCTGTGTCAACCACTGTCAACCACGTCTGTCCAAACCCCCCCCCCCTCTGCGTCGCGTTACAAATACACACAAACCCAAGCACGCGATTGCTCAGGCGTTCAATCAACGTGGCCCCCCTGGATGCGATGTGGCTTTGAACGCATGGCTGTGTTGTCGATAATCTATCTGCACAGTGTAGTCACCGATGATTAAATTCAGCAGAAGTTGGCCGAGGCAGAGCTCCGACAAAATCTAATGTCGACTGGCCTGGGTTCACGGGGCTGAAGGAGGAGAGGGTTATGGAGCTCTGGAAAGTATTCTTGGAGCTCTGGAAAGTCCCATCTCATTATCTGAAACCGCTGAATCCTATATAGGGTCACGGTGAGCCGGAGCCTATCCCGGAAACACAGGGCGTAAGGCAGGAATACACCCGACGACGGGACGCCAGTCCATCGCCGGGCATTGCGGGACAATTTTAGTCTGCGAGCCAATCAAACTATCCAGGAGCATGCTTTTGGACTGTGGGAGGAAACCGGAGTACCCGGCGAAAACCCACGTGGACACGGGGAGAGCATGCAAACTCCACACAGAAAGGCACCCGAGCTGAGAGATTCGAACCCGGGACCTTCTTGCTGTGAGGCGTCAGCGCTAACCACTGGGCCACCGCGCCGCCCGCTCTGGAAAGTATTCTTTGAGAAATTATGCCCGAGTAGATTTACTCGCTGGATATTGTACACGTGAGCCACTGTGGGCTCCACAAGTAGGTATAAATTAAGCTGATAATTGTTACATATATTGGCAGTAGAGCCGGGCAATAGTTTGGGCACTGTGCTATGGGGTGAGTGTGAACACTGCCATCTGAGTTCTGATTGCCAGCCACGGTTCTGATACTAGTGGCACATTTTACTTGAAATGGTCCCGCCCACCACCATCTCCACCCACAAATCACCACCCGGAACTGTCTAAGGGGGATGAAGTATGGTTATAAAGAAAAAGACAAAGATCCCCCGTATAGCCTTGACCGACTGTAGGGTCAAGTGACGTTAGCGAGCATCTATTAAGGTCGATAGACACGGCACAGGAAGAGGTGGGTGACTAATACCACGCCCAACCGCCTTTGTCTCCCTAGTGGCAATGTTTACCCACCACACTAAGTACTCATTTAAGGCCGAGTCGATCTAGGGGATGCCCAGGACCTGTTCAGAAAAGCAGCACTGTATTGTCGGTGAGCTGGATTCGAACTCGGATCGTCAGGTTTGCAGCCGAGCGAGCCAACCACCGAGCCACTGCTCCGGAGCCACATGAATAGTTTGAATAGTTGGTAACAAAACTACCTTGCAAAGTTTTATAATGTTCTATGGTTGTACAGCCTCCATGAGCTACGTGTGATGAGGGCTTTCCTCTGGTAAAGAATCAACAATGGCTTGTTTTTCAATGTATGTAGCACGCAGAGAGGATCTCATTCATCATCCCAGCAGAAACTATAAATGCATGGTCCCATTCGCTCAAATGCTGTGCCGTATAATTCACCATTTGCGCGTATAATTCAGGCTCTAGTATTCAAGAGCTGTTTTCTTGTTTGTTTTTTAAATTCAGTTTTATCTGCACTGTGCTCAAATGAGGAAAAAAAAACAGCCGCCAAAAAACAATGTTGAGTTTTATGACCCTTTGGAACGTGGAATGTCCCCCAACCGCCTGGCTATTCTTTATTAAAAGCTGTTGACAGTCACTGATGAAGCACAGGAGCGCCGGGGAACACTGGAAGCAGAGAGATTGTGCAATTAATCTTAGGGCCCTTGTCACCTGCGTGGCTGTTACTGGATACGCTATAAGCATGTGGCTCTATAAGCGATGAAATACCATTATACTATCTATGGCTTTTAAAAAATTAAGATACTCCATAAAGTAAGATACACACAAAACATGTGCTCAGTATTAATAATATGATGTTTAATACACATCTGATTACATGCACCTACAGGGCTATAAAGCACAGCACTTTTGCTTTAAATGCACGGGGTGGAGGGGAGGGCAGCAGTGTCTCAATCGAGAAGATATTGTATTTGCGCATGCCACTGTGGGCCTGGCGACCCGAGTTCGACTCCCCCGGCCATGGCTAGACCTTACTGTTGAGTGACTTGTGAACCAGTCCAAGCTCCTGACCGCACCAACTCGCCATCCTATTCAGTCTACACTGACCAAGCGGATGTATGGCTTCCATCCAGAAGTTGCTTGACAAGGGACTAAAGCGTTCTCATTTTTTTTCAATGTGTGCGTCGGCTGCATCGTCTCCAGCGCGCCTCACTGACATTACATTGGCAGTAGACGGCCGGCTGCGTTTCTTACGTGTTCCCTTGTCTCAGATCACAGTTTGGGTTTAATAAGTGCAGTTTACGCACATCTCTGCCTAAGAGTAAAGGGATATTCTTGGAATGCGTGTAAAGATAAATCCATTTAACATATTTTCACTGAGTGCTAGGTGATATATGACAACAGTTTAGGCTGTGCCAGATTCCCGAACTGTTATTTTATCCCGGATATTATTTTAGTTATTAATATGTTCGTCCATACTTCACATTGTCGCTTTGCGAATGTGGGGGAGGGTACGAGGTGACCATGGAATGAGCAGTGATTGCATAAACTTTGTTTTTCCCCCTACCAACCCTATGTCTCCTTGTTCAAGTATAGTTACTGACCAATATTGACGAAATGAGGAATTTATATATATATATAGACTCGTAGTCAAGAATAGTAAAACAATATGCATACCATTTTGAGGCGTTGCTAAACCAATTGCTTTGCGTAAATCAAACTCTTTAACTTTTAAATCGCCTTGCTGCTCTCGATGCGTCGTTCGGTTTTAGCGTTGTCAGTCGTGGATGTCATTTTAATTGAATCGCTTCGTTAACGCCTTCAATCATACAAGACGTACCCTCTAGAGGCCACGTGTTGTGTTCATCAGCTGATATGTTCCAAGCTACTCAAGCCAGTTCCAAGGCAAAGCCACTTCTTTAACTTTTACCAAGCCAGCGTATTTGTGCATTCATCGACATTACTGCAGGTCATTTACTTTGTAATTAATGATTAGACTGCGACTGTTGGTGATCGTAGTAATAACAATTGCATTTCCAGAGCGCTTTTCACCCGAGGGTCACAAAGCGCTGCACAGAGCTGCGGAGAAAACGGCCGGTCAACAACGACACAAGAACGAGAAATCAGCAACATTAACCATTTTTTTTTNGGGGGGGGGGGTTTGCAACAAATCCGAGCTGTGGAGAGAACGGCATGCCAACAACAACACCAGGACAGTTAAACTGAAAGTCAAAGAGTTTAAATAAATTAAACGACGTAAAATAAGCGAAAAAAATAATAATTCTTCAACAAATAAGGAAGGAATAAATGTTCGCGAGCAGGCGCAGATCGGCAGAGAGCCATCATC
This sequence comes from Mordacia mordax, assembly GCA_036362905.1. Lineage (NCBI taxonomy): Eukaryota > Metazoa > Chordata > Hyperoartia > Petromyzontiformes > Petromyzontidae > Mordacia > Mordacia mordax. Next base: position 1,123,179 of record JAZEWT010000020.1, on the reverse strand, counting down.
TTGGCACGAAAACACTGAGCTGCAGTAGAAGTCCTGGCCAGAGGACTTGAAAGCCGTACAGAACAAGTGGGTCTTGAGATGAGATTTGAAGATGATTCCCAGGGACTCAGCTGATCGAATCTTCAAGGATCGAGTCACAGTTAAGGAAGGGAACATGCCCGTGAGGACATCAGCACAAAGATGGAACAATTAGATCAGCTTGTAAACCGGTGCGAGATGGATTATGTCACAGGATCGTGAGAGATGGGAATGCCTTGGAGAGGCTTAATCGAGCAATAGATTGATCTTGGCTGATCATAATGACGACTAATAACTTACAATCCATTGACATTCCAAAACTGTACGAAGGTCCTTGTTGAATTTATTTCACCAAGCCAGTCAATTCGTATTTGTGAAAGGGAGTTCTTGACTATTTCAAATATCACTGATCAGCCATCATCAGCATTCAAACCCGGGAGACGAGGTTTTAAGTGCAGTGCGCTAACCATCGCTCCATTTGCAATTGCTACTGTGCAAATACTTTAACGTAATTACGAGTGCATACTAAACGCCTACACGTTTTCAGAAACGTTTAATGAGTAATAATTTCGCATTGGCCACGGATTCGGATCACTGCATTAATGGCAGTGGCGATAATGACTGCTTGCAGTTGCAACGTCAGCAGCTCATATCAGCAGATCGACTGATGGGTGCACAATAGGCCTACTTCACTCATGTGGCTTTCATTGCTCAGGAATCATACATTCATGTACCCACATCCACACTGTGCCATAAATATTTTCACAGAGCCGTGTCCAAGAGCCTGTTTGAGTGTAATGGTGCATAAATCCGCAATCGTTTATGGGGTTTTTTTCTGTCCATGAAAAATAAATTCCCATTCATGGCCATAGATTTCTACATAAGAAATAAAGGCCTGGGCAGAAGTACTGGCAGTGTGTGTGTAGGTGGGGGCAATGAATTTTTGGTTGTTTGACAAGGGTTTTCCCATCTCATTCCGGACGCTAGTGATGTGTGGCCAACACGGCCATGCGGGGTGCGCAGTCTTTGTTGATAGGACCTGACGGTGGTTGTTTCAACTGCTTGTGGGCGTCGCAGATCTCCCGGCACTGTCTGCAAGTATGAGGAATGTGAACCCAAGTAATGGCCCAATTAACCACTCAGCTGTGTCATAACCCCTGAAAAACAGTCTCTTTGCATGAAGATATTAGAAATGCGAAGTATGGCGTTTGTCAATTTCATGTCTATTAAATTTTAAAAAATCAGTTTTCAACTTTTACGTGAAATGAAAACTCTGTTGTGTGCAGTACAATCGTTTAACATTCTTGTTTTGATACAGACTGTCTTGTCTTTTGTATTAAAATTGCAATATGGCCAATGGATTTCAGGTTAAATATACTGCCTTATGTTCAGTGATAAGCTCATTGAAGGTGGATTATATTAATCAGTTTTTACTTTGCTTTTAAACATCAAAAGTTCTGTTTTAAGTATACGTCCAATATTTAAAGGCACAAACCTTCATACCAAGAGGCACTTGCATATTGATTTCGGAGACAGAGGTTAACAGAGATGGGACTAAAATGTTTGCACTGAGCCAAGTTGTTTTTGCATCCGTCATTGTCTCAATCCTGAGTGATTGGGTGTGGAAAAATGTGACACTTTGGCTTGACACATTGTTAATCATTGCTCAAATGATTAGTGGCACAGTCCGTCTGGTATGCATGTGGGATTACGTGAAAGGCAAGTGGTGGTACAATGGTTACGTGAAACATGCATCCAATTATTTTAAATGCTCATTCATCCACAATGGTCATAACAAAAACTCATCATAAAGATAAAAACAATAAAAAATGCATCCGGTAAAACCATATATATTTGTCACATGCCTGAGTGTTCAGGAAAAGTCATACTCATTAATGAAAATAAAAAGTATTTAAAATCCTCAGCTCTAATAATAAAAGAACATCGGCTGTCTTATAATCATTACCGAGGAGTCTTTGGAGGCAGATTCCGGTAGTCAGGAATCCGTGTGTTGGGCCATGGTATCAAGTGTTGTCGCAGGGCTCCTATTACCCTTAATCCCTGTTTAGTCTAAGTGAGAGTCCCAGATATGTATGGGGGTGGCATTAGGTCGAGAAGGGAATGGGGCAGATGTGCAGCAGTGATGAAGTGGAGGTGTCGTGGGTCGAGCAGAGATCTCCAACCAACCAACCAACTGCTGTCGACAGTGCAATCCCAGAGTCTTAAACAGTCGAGCTTAACTTTTAAGAAAAATATAAATACAGAGTTGAAAAATGCGAGGTTGTATTCAGTGGCAGCAGTGGATTGTAAAAGCTGGAGATAGTGTGTAAGCATAGGTGTCACACTAAATCTAGGTGAGTTATGCATGGCGTATTTTTCGGGGGTTTCAGTCCAGTAGAATTTCTAAGGCGAGACATTGTGTTGCCTTAAGATTATTAGAGTGATGCTGTGTTTTTAAAAAGGTTGGCGTCCGTTGGGGTAGAGAGTCGTGGGCATTGACGGGCAGAGGTGCAGGATATGTTGGTTGGGGTGGGGGCGGAAGAGGATTGGGTAATGAAATGGACAGAAGGCTCTGTGGAGGGAAAGCTCATGCTGAGTTTGTACAACAGTGGGAAAGGGAGGCCAAGGAAGAGGGATTTGGTGCAGGGTACTTGGTTCCTCGGTTCATAATGGATGCTGTTTATCCTTAAACAAATTATGGCCACAGTGGTTAGTTGCTGAAGATTTGTTTTTGCTTCTATAAAGATTTAGACGAAAAAATATTTTATTTCGACTTGAAAGCACATCTGACGATTGGTCTTTAAACAAACGTTAACATATTTTCCCATAATAATAAATGTTTACTGGTCTCTAGTAACATTAACATGAGCAATAGCAATAATAAAACCATGAGCAAGAACAACAATGATAAAATTATCGGTCAACAGTACATGGTAACATAAAACAGCTGCCGACTCTACGTTCACCGGTGTGAATTTCAAATAAAACAATCCTTCGGTAACGTGAGAAAATGTTCACTTTGCTTTGTCAACATATTACAATGTCCACTAGGCTACCAACATCATTCTCACTTCAACAGCGTTTATGGTCACCGTCTGCTTGATCATGCGCACACTGGGTGGAAGCCAGGGCTACATTCAGGATGAGATGGCAACGCAGGGCGCTGTGGGAAACTTAGGAGATTTAACATGGGCAGCACATCTTTGGACTGTGGGAGGAAAACATGGTATTTGGCGAAAACTTGTCGTTCCTAAACATGCGGAGGAGATGCAAACTTTGCACAGTCACCTGAGCAGAGAATCGAACCTAGGCTTCTTGTTATTGTGAGGCAGGAGCGCACGGCACCACTGTGTAACCCACTTCAACATCTCTCTGTCTAACCTCGACTCAGTCTGCCTGCTCAGTTGGCATCATATATTTGACCCACATGTGAAAGGGAGGTTCAACAACTTTTAAGCAAGAGAGAATGTATTGTTGTGGTGACCGCACTTAACTTAAAAGCGTAACAAATGTAAACAAAGCGGTGTGTTTTGCAAACTGTATTCAACATGAAAGTGGAGTATGCATTAAAATTATGTTATGAAAGTCACTTGAGGTGACATCAGAGGCATTTCTTTGATATCCGCTTGCGCGATTCGTTTACTGTAACGAGAGCAAAATGGGTTCGCTGTTTGATCACGTGATACTGATAGAACAATTGGGACACATTTTTTTTGGATGGGGGGTTAAAAAAGGAAAATTGCATTTAGAAAATGTACATTATATAAGCTTTGATCATGCTAAAAGCGTCCTGGGCCAATTGGTGTTCAATGCTAGAGATTTAGCGACGATAAATATGTTAACGTGGCGTATATATAATTTGCGTATATGTAATGTTATCACCGCAAATCATTCCTCATTTGCTGCTGAGTTGGTCAACTGCAGGTGTGAGCTGCGCATGAACGTGGAATGACACGTGCGCGCACAGTTCGGCACGGCCCACGTGTGGTCTCTCCCCACAAACGCGCAGCGTGGGGCCCGCTTGTGCACTGCGGTGTCACACAGCACTCAGATGTTGGAAGACAGCGAGGAGGGCCCCATGTGAATGGGTATTATTGAGAAACAATGAGGGCGGCGCGGTGGCCCAGTGGTTAGCGCTGACGCCTCACAGCAAGAAGGTCCCGGGTTCGAATCTCTCGGCTCGGGTGCCTTTCTGTGTGGAGTTTGCATGCTCTCCCCGTGTCCGCGTGGGTTTTCCACGGGTACTCCGGTTTCCTCCCACAGTCCAAACGCATGCTCCTGGATAGGTTGATTGGCTCGCAGACTAAAATTGTCCCGCAATGCCCGGCGATGGACTGGCGTCCCGTCGTCGGGTGTATTCCTGCCTTACGCCCTGTGTTTCCGGGATAGGCTCCGGCTCACCGTGACCCTATATAGGATTAAGCGGTTTCAGATAATGAGATGAGAGATGAGATGAGATGAGAAACAATGATTCACTTCTCGTCTGTTAGGCGTTCACAACTCTTGAAAAAAAATGGAAAAACTAATTACATTCACTGTATTTATCTTTGCACTTTTTAAAATGTGAATTTAACTCAGGATTAACATCAGATTATAGGCCATTATTAACAAGTCAACATTGCATTGGCTTAGATAAGTAGGTATACTGAGTGATATTGGAGATTATACTATTGTAGCATGATTTTTTTTGTTTGGCTGGTGGGTTTAGAGAGAGATTATTTTCACAAGGAGGGAACACTGCGTTTAAATGCCTCCAGCCATGTGGAATTTCCTCATAAACTCAGTGCCCCTTGTTACACCACGCAGGCCATATGCGGCACACTTAGGTAGCAAAGTATGAAAGCAAATGGTTCGAAGACATCTGTTTAAAATGAAGATTTCAAAAACACCATTCCCACTAGTTGTGGTTATATCAGTATATATTAATAGCAGACTTGGGTGGTCCAGTTCTATATAATGGGTATAATGTGTATATTTGTAGTGATGCACTGTAAGCAGGCTTAGCGAGGGTAGCGGGGAAGGTGTTTCAACTGCTGGGGCCTCAACCTGTATATTTCGTGCTTATGTTTATTTAATGGGCCCTGCCAGCCAACATGGTGCACTGGCTGCCAAGTTCTTGCGAAGTGTTTTATTAATGTAACAAAATAACAATCTCCACGAAGTGGTGGTGACGTCACCACGGTGCCTGTGTCTGGCCATATGACCCTTGAAGCCACGTGAAGTGTCGAAGGCTCGCTGACAGGAGGTCACGGGATGGACCCAGGTGTTAAGGGTTGTCTGACAGATGACGAGCAGATGCACCACCTATGCTCCCTGCTGTGCCAACTCGCTGTGTTTTATCCGCCCGGCGCTCTGCTCGTTGTTGTGAGCATCGCTCCTCCACCCTCCGTTGTTGTTGGAGGGCGACTGCCTCCAACTGCCCCGTAGCGTCCTTCACGATCCTCCTCCTCCACAGATGTCGTCCACTCAGCTCTAGGTTCTTCTGTGCCACATAAAGTCCGTCTCCACACAGCTTTCACACAGTGGTCCGTTACTGATGAAACGATAACGCTGCCCGACTGATTCGGAGCGAGGCCTCAGCTGTCAAATCAAAACCAGCCATAATCACACTGCATAGGTATGTAAACTTCTCCACTGGCTCCACAACTGCCCCATCACTCATGGAGAGCTGAGGAGGTGGAGTTTTCGGTGGCACTAAATACGTAGACAGGTGCTTGGTTTTGGTGGGACTGGTGGTAATACCCCACCTCTTTGTGGCAAGCTCCAGGTTCAACAGCAGAGCCCCCAACTCCTCCTCAGAATGAACAGCAATCACTAAATCATTGGCATAGATAACATGGTTGGCCAATAGGGAGCCATCCCTTGATTGCACCCAGGCATCGATCAGCCTCCCATTGTACCTGCACCAGATCGAAATTTCACTGGAACATCCATGGAAAGCCTCTCGAACTACATGGTCAAAAAAAACATGTGGAATAATGTACGAGCCAGAGGGCATCCCTATCGCACCCCAAGGTGAACATGGAATAGCTCCGACTCCCAACTACGTAGCTTTACCCGGGCTTGCCCACCCTCATGAAGGTCCTTAATGATTGTGAGCAGGGTGTCAGGGATCCCGCAAGCACGAAGCACAATCTACAGCCCTGGCCGATTGATGGTATTGTAGGCCTTGACCAGGTCAATAAAGTAGAGATGCAGGTTAGGTTAAATTTTCTTACATCTCTGCTGTAGCAACCGGACAGAGAATGTGGTGTATATGCAAGACTACCCTGGCCTTAAACCACATTGGGGTTCCACAAGCCTCTCCTCAGCGTGCCTGGCAAGGAGGCGATGCTGAAAGATCCTCACCAGGACCTTTCTCGGCACACTGAGGAGCGAGATGCCCCTATAGTTATTACAATCGGTGCGGTCCTCCTTCTTAAAGAGGGGGACCATGAAGGCATCTTTCCATCCCGCGGGACCCATCCTGTGCTCCAGACAGTTTTGATGATGTCATACAGGGCAGTCTGCAGACAAGCACCACCTTCCCTCAGCATTTCGCTGGGAAGATCATCTCTGCCCGGTGCTTTTCCTGGTCTTAAGCTCTGGATCGCCTTACATACTTCCTCCATAGATGGCATCTCCGCCACTCCCAGGGTGTGGCTAATTCCTCCATTACCTGAGGTACCGTAGTCCTAGCTGGGTCACACTCATGTTGTACCGTGGTGTTATCTGATCAGGGGGGTTCCCCTCCCCCAAGACCTGGCAAAACAACCCTCTTCCTCCTCGTGGTGCCAGTCAGTAATGCTGTGGTGGCTGCTCTCACAGCTTACACAGTTGCCAAGGGGGCTTTGGACGGGTGTGGGGGGGGCTGATCCCTCCACTGATGAACATCAGTGGAGGGATGCAGGCAAGGCTGATGAGTCCGATGCCTTCTATGACCTCCTATGCCAGGTGTTGGCTGAAGTGGCCCCTCTGGATAGACTCATCCTGCTAGATGACTCTAATGCCCGAGTAGGTCATAATGTAGACATCTGAGCTGGAGGGATTGGAAGCATGGGCCAGATGAGCTCAACAACAACGGTAAGAGGCTGCTAGACTTGTGCGCAGCCCATGGGCTCATAATAACCAACACGCTGTTCTATCATCGGCACATGTACACATCTTGGGTACATGCCAGGACCAAGCAAGAACATCTGCTGGACTACAGAGTGTCAAAGCAGTGGATGCGGGTCCATGTCCTTGACACCAGGACCACCAGCAGTGGTAACATCTGCTCCTCACAGAAAAAATGATCTTTCCCGAGCAGGTTCGATCCCCGCCTTGGGCACCTTTCTGTGTGGAGTTTGTGTATTCTCCCCCTGTTCTGCGTGGGTTTCCTCCGTGCTCCCGGGTTTCCTCCCACAACTATAAAAAAATACTCATTAATTAATTGACCGATGACATCCTAATATATAGGAAGCAGTGGGTGGCAATATGGCGCCGGCAAACATCTCTGTGCTTTCCTTGCGTCTTTGGGTCGTTCTCTGTCAAATGAATACCTTCGACAGTGAAGGAATGTGCGCATTGTAAATGCATATTTATTTATTATTATTATTACTGAAGAGCTGATCTGACCTCTAACCATCGGCTTGTCATTTATAAAATCCACCTGCTATTCTTCCACGGCAGTGGTGGGCGTCCAACAAGGACCCAATTGAATCCCAGATTGGCCTGGTCTGGCTTGCTGATGAAAGCTGTAAGCGAGAACTTCACCATCGTTTGCAGCTGGGACTGACATCGTCCCCCACTCTTCCCGATGCCGAGGGGAAATGGGTGAGGTTGACAGTTGTGGCTCATGCAGCTGGAATGGCTGCACTGGGTACACGGTCCAGACCTCCCCAGAAATCCTGGCTGACGGAGATGTTCAAGATAGCTGTGAGTGAACGGCAGCGCCCACTCCCACCGTCTACAACATCCCACGCCCGAGAACGAGGAGGTTTACCGCAGCCTTCGTTTGGAGGTTCGGAGAGCTGTGCCGCGTTGCAAGGATGAGTGGTGGTCGCGGGCTGCTGAGGAAATGGAGGTTGCCTCGGTATCCCGTGATGAAAAATCAATTTTTAACTCCATCAAAAGATTGACTTGCAACGTTGTACCGATTATCCTCGTTAAAAGGGAAAATGGAAATCCGATTTACGACTCCCAGCAACAAGTTTGCAGATTTGCAGAGCATTTCTGCCAACACAAACACTCACCGATACACACACCTCGTGAGCTATAGTTTGGATGATATTTGAAGCAGATTGTATTGCCTAATTCGGAACATTTGAGTTCTATTTTAAAATTGCCATTTGACACTTTTTTCATTGAACACGTCAGTTTCAGATGACTGGGTTTTATTGTCTCCCACTGCACACTAAGTGACACCGAAAATTTGAATTTAGTTTGTGAATGCAGTCATTAAAAGTTGTCAATTTACAAAACATAAAATAAAACGCCTCTACCACAACAGTAGACGATGTGTCTGGCATTTCAACGCGCTTAATGTAGACTTATGTATTTATTTATGTGTTCATGCATTCCACTGTAAATTAGAAAATATTGTTTGTACCAATCGCTTGCGAATGTTTTACATGTGCTTGCCCCATTCCGCTTCACTCGTGCTCCGCTTGTTTGAACGCCATTCGTTCCTGTGCTGCAATCAGCACTTCCCAGCTCACATACACAGGGAGTGCCGCGTTGCACAGCACATTTTACAAGTGTAGAAAAACATAGTTTGCTGTTCATGATTGCTTCCAAAAGCTGCTTGTTTTCCGGCAGTAGCGATCGACGCTGCTGTCCCGAAAGAGCAGCTTTTGGAAAGCAATCATCATGTGTCGAGCCGTGAAAACTTACATCAGTACAAAGTTTGATGTATCATAATTGGAAACAAGTAGTTCAACTGTTGCTCTGTAAGCGTGGAAGAGTAAGCCCGAATATACATTTAAATACCTTCAGAGCCCTCTCGAGAGGAAGCCCCTTCAGTTAGTAGTGGCATGCGTAAGGAATTGCAGGGCTGCAACTTTAACCTTTCCTTAGCAGAACTTCTAAAGCCGGGATAAAAAAAAATAGTACGTTTGATATTTTTGGTGTAGTGCCTTTTTGCAGGAAACATTCCAACCCTCAAAGAATTCACGAAAGATTCCTTTACATGGTTATATTTGTCATCATAATCGGCCTTGTTTCATCCACGGGTGGATGTAGCAATCCTCTATAATTAGCGCATGAGCTGATTTCATCACTCCATCTTCACGGGGTTCATGCCATCTAATTAGTGCTCAATGCAGTATTCAACACACTTAGCATGGAGAGAATGATTCGAATTTTATATTTTTATTCCAATGGCATGTAAAATTGTATTGAAGCGGAGGGAGTTGGTCAACTATGTTTTGATAGTTGTCCAACCAATGTGTTTCTTTTTCTTTCTAGTGTAAAAAAAATAAAGAATAAAGCCAGCACAGTGAGTTACAGCTTGAACCTTTGCCAAAACACACTGGGGAGCTATTGAGTAGGGAGATGCCAGAATAATCCTGATTTGACTAAAGAAATAGAATTGGAGCCACGATTTTATTCAAGCACCGCAAGATACGGCTGTTTTTTTTTCCTAGGGTACAATTTTTTATTGTTTGTGGAACACTGCAGGTGCAGGGATGCCACTGAGAGGGCCAATGTTTATCGTCATGATTCCATATACACTAACACAGAGATATGGCAGTCTTGTCTGCACACGAGTCTTATTTACTTTTTTGTGGTTCAGTTACAAGTGTAAATATTCAAACCTCCCTTTTGGAAGAATTTATTTTCAAAAGTAATATTTACAATAAAAAAGAGCGCCAGTTTTTTAAATTCTCTAATGAACATAATTCTGTGCCCTAATCTGGTTTACAACAACTCTCACCCAGCAGTGGAAAATCTACATATTTTATGCAGGTGACAAATCTATCGAATTAGAACGTTCAGCCTTGTATTTGTGACTCACTAATCAGTGCACAGCCGACACAGTGGTTAAACATGAACCGACCAGAATATCTCCACACAATACTTTCATCGGTATGTTTCTGCACACGTGGGTTGCTTACAAGGCCAATAATTGATGGATCCCGCGGAATAGGAACAGATGCGTGTTTATCATACAGACACCGCTTTAGTTTGAAGGATAGGAAGTAATTAATTACGCATTTATTTGGATCCTCGTTCAAACCAGGGTGGAGTGGATTACGGTTAATAAAGTTTTGTTCTTGTCAGTCAAATAAAACATATCAACTGTGTCTTGGGAAAGGATGTGGTGGTTGTTTATATTGTATGTGTGTGGGCATGCTGGCAATGGCGTAAATCCAATAGTCATATATAATTTCACAGCACATGTGACCCACTTACACGATTCCATTCGATCTTCGACATTAAGCAGTGTTGAAGCTGTCAAGTGCTTGGATGGGTGATCCTTGTGAATGCCTGATTGTTGCAGGTAGCTACGGGGCTGTGCTATCTGATGGTGAGTAGTGAGCAATGCAGAAATTGCAATTGCTGCACTGTTTCTATGCTCTTAAGTCTTGTTCCTTGCCTTCACCAACCCACTGACCACCAATGTTTGGAAATGTGGTCAAGTAACCCCACGACCCCGCATCGTCTGGTAAAGCCCCCATTTGGCAATGGACTGACAAAAGTGCTGCACATTTAACTTTTTAAAAGAGCCATTGTGTTTAAGATCTAAACATTCAGAATTGGGGCTTTTAGAAATACGTAAGATTATTGCAGACAAATAGGTTGAAAAATAAATGTTCTTTAGGAGAACACACCATCCTTATGCCCCTACCAAAATTACTTCTCAGATTTTTTTTTTCAAGCAAGACATTGAGAGAAAATTAACTCGGCAGCACAAAGTGGTCACCAAGCTGGTGAGCTTTAAGAGGCAGCGTTTAAAGTGCATCTAGGTGAGACTGGAATGTCTGGGTTTGTCAAGGCAGGGGCAGTGGAGCCCGCTGGCTGTTAGGTGCGGTTCACTCGACATTTATGGAATGAATTCCCTGTTGGGGCTCTTTTGTGCAGAGACTCAAGTGAAGTGAATGTGAATTGGTACTGTAGATAGATTTGGAAACTTTTTTCCCCGTTGCTTTTGATCTAAGAGTCAAACGTTAGTGATGGGCGGCACGGTGGTCCAGTGGGTAGCGCTGTCGCCTCACAGCAAGAAGCGCCCGGGTTCTAATCTCGGCTCGGGTACCATTTCTGTGTGGAGGTTTGCATGTTCTCCCCATGTCCGCGTGGATTTTCGCCGGGCACTCCGGTTTCCTCCCACAGTCCAAAAAACAAGCTGCTGCATTGGTTAATTGGCTAGCAGACTAAATTGCCTTCAGTGCCCGGTGATGGACTGGCGTCCTATCGTGGGTATATCCCTGACTTGCGCCCTGTGTCTGCCGGGATAGGCTCCGGCTCACCATGACCCTGTACAGGATTAAGCGGCTTCTGACAATGAGATGAGACGAGACGTTCGTGATTTCTTGCTCACCAAAGCAATGGGGTGCTGTTCGTCTCTGTTCATCTCAGGAGCCAGTGGTGGAAATTCCACATTTCTCTGATGGGATGAGTTAATGCACACAGCAATGACTTCATTGGAGTGTGTACGTGAATGCGTACAGCTGCGTAAAACGAATAACCTGTGCTTTTGTTTATTCATGAGTAACGTGATATCCTTGTGATGCAAGTTGTGTGTTTCGACTCGCAGGACGTCCCATTCGTAAGCCTATTATCCCTGTTCTTTCCCTGCCCACCCGCATGGGAACACAATGGGGATATATGACTCGGACCACCAGTACTGTTCCAGTCCATTTGTGGATAAGGGCTCCGTGCCAGGATTTTGTGATTGGTCTCCCGCACCCACGGTGACACACCCTGCCCCTTACCCTCGAACGAATACGTCTCGTTTTCCTATTTATGGTTATACACAACAGCTGTGAAGCCATTAATGGGTTCGACACACTTGGACTGTTTCCTGAATGTTGCCACAATGTCATCTTTTATGTGCAAAAGCACCCCTCCCAGCGTGCCTGTGTGTGTGAGTAAGGGAGGTTGGCTTGTGGTCAGTGGCCAATGCATACCTCCATGCACAGGTGCATTAATAGTTGTCTGCTAGTGGCCACGCACGTTGTTTTAACAAGGAGTGATTGTAGACTTACAGGTGGGTATGCGGTGATGTGTTGTAAAGCTCCCAACATTTACCTTTTTTCCCTTTTTTATGGAAGTAAATTTGCTGAAAACTGTACAGACGTACCAACCAAGCAGTGATTTATTTATATTTTCATAGTCGCTCATGTGTTCATATAACGTATTCATTCAAAATGAGCACCTACTGTGAAGTATTGAAGTTGAAAGGGGGAGAGAAGGGATAGGGGATGGTGGTTAGTTACCAGTGGACAGATTTCTTTTTTGTGTAAATTGGAAAACTATGTGGCTCTTTGTTGCTCTCATCACCGGTGCCAAAAAAACCAAGACGGAGGAATTCTCGGCCCAGCAGTCACCCCGTGGCATCAGTTCTCAAGTTGCGGCTGCGGCATCCTTAACACGGCCATGGCCATCTGCGTGACTGCACAGCAGCGTTATCAGATGGACAGCAGGGAGGCTGGAACAAGGATGCGACCATTGGCTGGCAGAGTTGCAGGCTGTCGATGGGACAGCTGGCCACCCCGCTTAACTCTTGGCTAAGGGTTCAGCCACTTCTGCTGACAGTTGTCAGGACACCCAAGTAGGGCCAACATTTAGACATCTCTAAATGTTGTTTGTTCCTGCACTTGAGTGTTTCTCGTGCTAATATAATGTCATAGAAAAGATGCATTAGGAAAAAAATAATGAATGCCTTTTTACCTTTTTAGTACACTTTTTGTGTTAAGTATTTAGTCTCAGCTGTGCTCAATAACATATAATTACAATCTGTAAATAGCAATTCAGAAAATGTGCATGGTGGATGCATGGTAGCATATGGTTTGTACAATTAACTAGTTCAGATAACATTAAAATGGCCATGGTAACAGATTTTTTGGTATGAGAACCTTTTGATCTCTGGTTTTGGAAATAAAATCCAAGGCTAAATACCACTGATAGCAATATCTTATTTCCAGTGTTTTGGGTTTTCCGAAACAACGTTTGTTGTGGATGTGACCTTGTAATAGACTCTTACAGGAAACAAGAAACTAGAACTGTATTTATTGTGATTTATAATTGTACCAGGCATTCACCAGGTAATTAGCACTGTTCATTTTGGAATATGCCAATCTCATGATTGGAACTTCGTTTGGTGAACGTTTTGGAATGTTGCTATGGGGACACTAAATTACTCAAAAATGTTGGAATGTATCAACATGCTGACCAGTTTAAATCATTGCAGCTGCACATGAAGAATTACAATCGTGATTACAGTTGGACGTGTTTAGAGATCAGCTTGAATTAGAAGAACATTGATTTTTTCCCAAATTATATTTACAGTGGAGATGGCTTCTCGAAGCTTGGGCGGAAAGGTAGTGGAACCTCATTAATGACTTGTTTGAACAACTTGTATGGCTCGGTAGCAATCGTATATTCTCAATGCTTTAAGTGGGACGTCTATAAATCGATCCCATTATCTGTAACATTACTAATTTCAAGAAACGCATATATTTTATACCTTCAGTAGTGCTGTGTGTCGCTGGTTGCTTGGCATGTTGGTCGTTTATATACATCAGTTTTTTTTGGTTGTTTGAGAGTTCTCTGTGTTGATCGAAATGCCCATGGAAATGCAACAGTACAAAGCTTGTTTTATGGTCCTCGTACAAATTAATTTGCCGTAAAAGCATTGACCCAGCTGGAAGTGGTTTTTGAGCGACATCCACATGATGGGTAGGGTTCAGGGATGTGGATTACGTAAGCGAGAACGCAGGACTACGGGGCAGCCCTGGCATGGAGCACGCAATGTGCTCAGGGCTTGATTTATGTCTCCCCTCGAGCCCATATTGGCCCGTGGATTATGCAGTCGTTACTTCCAGCAGCATGAAGAGGTGTTGCGCTGAGAATAAATCCAAGGCTCATCATAATCCGTTTGCATTAGGACATTCAGCTCGGATCTTTTTTTTACAAACTAAAAGTTATAATAGCCATATGGCTATATGCAGTTATTGAAAAAAACATATATTTTACGTATTCTATTGCCCCCGTTTTACAATCCCGAAAATATGTGCCATGCATGTGACTCCTAATAATAATCATAATTTATGTTTTACATTTATATATCACCTTTCACCCAGGGCGGCGCGGTGGCCCAGTAGTTAGCGCTGACGCTTCACAGCAAGAAGGTCCCGGGTTCGAATCTCTCGGCTCGGGTGCCTTTCTGTGTAGAGTTTACATGCTCTCCCTGTGTCCGCGTGGGTTTTCGCCGGGTACTCCGGTTTCCTCCCACAGTCCAAAAGCATGCTCCTGGATAAGTTGATTGGCTCGCAGACTAAAATTGGCCCGCAATGCCGGCGATGGACTGGCGTCCCGTCGTCGGGTGTATTCCTGCCTTACGTCCTGTGTTTCCGGGATAGGCTCCGGCTCACCGTGACCCTATATAGGATTAAGCGGTTTCAGATAATGAGATGAGATGAGACCTTTCACCCAGAGGTCCCAAAGCAATGCAAAAAAGAGTTGGGGGGGGGTGGGCAGCCATGCTGACAGCTGGTGCCAACCCAGCAGACACACCGCCCCGATATATTGCTGGTGCCAACCCAGCAGACACGCCGCCCCTATATATTGATGATATTGGCCTGTTAATTAACGAGTTTATTTTTTAAGTTGCGGGAGGAAAATGTAGGCTGCTGAGGAAACCTACGCAGAATCTGGAGAGGATTCACACAAACTGCACGCAGGGCATTCTTTCTGTGCGGCGCAGACGCTGCCACTGTGCCACCTGTCACCCAGAGAAACGAGTTCTCACTGTGGCCTCTTCCTGTTGGTTGTTTGCCAGCACATCAATGGGCTCTGTGCGTCCGCACGGCGGCTCTGCCGAGGATTGCCACTCGCTGAATGTTGCCCACGCGTGCTGTACAAACGACAACGACTCTCTGACTGTGTTTCCAGCTGCATGGAATGAGGCGGAGTCTTTTTTAGAGGCATGGCAGTGCATGCACAGCTGGTTGCCATGGACTTGTGAAATGTAGCAGTGAAGAGAAGAGGAAGTCAGCCAAATAAGAGCAGTCAGTGCGCGTCCTTCCAAATAAAGCACTGGCAAAGAGCCACCCCCAGGAATCCCCGTGGCCTTTATTTATTGTTCCAAAAATAACCATAACGAGATTTCCCCCATAATAGCTATAAATAGCAGTTGTATTTTTTAAAAAAGTTATAAATCTGGCTGTGGAGTATTGGACAATATATGTCTTTTTGAATGGGGCAACAATGTAAAATATGTTTTTTGTTAAATAGTTTCTTTAATGTTTTGCATACGTTCTGTTTACAAAGTTACTTTGATTTTAACAATGCTCTCACAGTTCTCGTCACAGCATCATTGACAATTGGTTACATTTCGTGGAATACCCATGGAAGAATGTGGAAACTGACTTTGAATCTTTTATCAGTTGACATGAGTGTTTTAGCAACTGGTGGTCTCTGTGGTAAATTAAATGCTACAAAAAACGAGGCACAGAAAGGTGTGGCCAATTAGTCAGTAATTGCCTACATATGCACATTGCCAACTTGATTGATTGGGAAAGAACATTGGTTGGCAGTATTTGTTAAAACAATCTGCCTGTCTGAACCACTACAAAAAAAAGACCCAGGCCGATGTCCTCTACACGAATACTTTAATTTCCTCTTTTGCCGTGGAATTGGCGAGACTGTCTGCGGTTCGCGTGCGCTGTGGGTCAACTTCTAGCCATATTTAGTGCTGAGATGCTGCAGAGTTTGTCATACCATTGGTCTTGCGAGTACGCTGCTCTCCGCTTCCCTTGGACCTTCAAACTACAGCTGAATCTCATTTTCGAGATGACTCGAGCACTCGGCATATGCATTGGTATTTCCTTTCCGTTCACAAAGCGGCGCAGATAAAAATGTTTTGAGAGAAAAAATCTGCTCAAAGCAGTGCTAACATTTGTCTTGGGCTTGGATTCCCTTTGACAGCGAATGCCACATGCAGTGAGTAAGGAGGTGACATTTTGGTGCACGTAGAAATATGTTCAATCGAAAAAAAACTCAAATTCATAACCGTAGCATTGCATTTTGTGCACTAAGAAAATCCATGGTTTAAAAATACCTAATAATTCAGTCATAGTAATTTGGCATTGGTGCTTTTCTCATTTTCAAATGACAAGCTGCAGAACAATGTAAAGGAGTTAAATTTCGGAGAATGCATTTCATTTCGCAATCGGTCAATCTGTGTTCCTGCTTGTGTGCCTGTCGGTGAGTCTCTGCGCAGTACCCTCTGAGTTTGTAATGCATTCCAGGTGAGCAGCAAAAACTCTGATCCTCCACCTCCTCCTCCTCAACTGAGTTTGTTATTCCCAGTGAAAGCATACGTTACAAGTCTGAGTTTTATTTCCTACCTGATAAACTGAGATAAAATTGCTTTGAATTCATACTGCCATTCAAAGCGACTATATGCTTCTCCCAAATATACTCCCAATGAATATGCTCAGACATGCCCTTGTCATCGATTTTTTTTTGGAGTTAAGCGTCCTGTCTTACACCTCTTGCTCTTTCTACATTTTTCAAGGTAGCTTTGTCAAAAACATTGTATGGCACCGAGAGTGGGTTGAGGCTGTGTTTTTTTTTTACTTGGATTAGATGAAAACCCATGTGTGTAAGTATTTCCATCCAACAATGTCAGGGTTAATCTCAGGTTCTTCTGTATTATCATCCTGACACACGGTGCATTAGATAACAAGACCAAGGCAGTCGAGCAGTACTTGGTATAAAAGTAACGCGACTTGCTTGGAGTATTACACCGTTGACCTATCCAACATCAAGGGGAGCCACCTGTTCTGCATTTGTACCTCAAGTTTTTCATATCTCTTGTTAATGTGAAATGCTGATCGCATGAATAACGAAGCTCTCGAGCTATGGTAGACACAGAGTCAATAATAGTTTCAAATTGACTAGAAGAAAATAACAAAGATTAAAGAGCAGGTGGTAAAGTTACCAATAACTCTTGAACCGTAGATACATTTGTATAGTCTTCCTGTAGCCTCATAGACTTAGCAACTTATTTTGAACTATAGCATCAGATATACTGTATACAATAGGTACCACAATGTGGTTCATAAACATGGGCTTAGACATAATGCAGAACGAAAGCATGGAGAGGTAGAATCTCTGATTTACACAGAGATACTGAAAGAGGAACACGTGGTTGTAGATCATAAGCAAGGCAATTACATGATATTGACTGTTGTAAAAAGTGAGAAAGCGTAGTCGTTGCTAGAAGGGGAGGTTGGTGGTCGAGACTAAGAAAGGAATCGCAGCCATGCAAGGAAAACTTTCCAAGAAGATATCCGCTATTGAGATGGAGTAATGAATTCGGATCATGTGCGAGAGCTGGATAGATATTTATCCTATTGTGGGAGCGTGGAGAATGGTAATGACTTGAGGAGATCTTCAGCCAGAAATAGCTTGATCATGGCCAAATAATTTGAAAATCATGGTATCATACTGGGGCGGCACGGTGGCCCAGTGGTTAGCGCTGTCGCCTCACAGCAAGAAGGTCCCGGGTTCGAATCTCTCGGCTCGGCAGCTGCTTTCTGTGTGGAGTTTGCATGCTCTCCCCGTGTCCGCGTGGGTTTTCGCCGGGCACTCCGGTTTCCTCCCACAGTCCAAAAGCATGCTGCTGCTTAGGTTAATTGGGTCGCAGGCTAATTTGCCCCGCAGTGCCCGGCGATGGACTGGCGTCCCATCGTGGGTGTATCCCTGCCTTGCGCCCTGTGTCTGCCGGGATAGGCTCCGGCTCACCGTGACCCTGTATAGGACAGCGGTTTCAAACGATGAGATGAGGTATCATACTGCAGCCTTAGTCAGTTCATAAAATATCTAGCGGATATCAGGTGGACAGATGATCCTATTGGCAGCAGCAGGAGCTACAGCACCACGAGTTGCAGGGCGATGAATTGGTGCTGGTAGGTGAACCGATTCCTATGACTTGTGGAACCATATGGTTGCTGTTCAAAGCACTCTCCTCCAACACGCAAGTCACGAGGTGAGTGGCACTGCAAGGAATGCGCCCGTAATTATACCGCTCCGGCGCCAAAGGGATGATCGCTTTTATTTCTATTGGTGTGGCGATTGAGGCTGTGCAGACTCGCTCTGTGTGTGTGCACCTCTGTTACTCTGAGATCATCTCATCTCATCTCATTATCTGAAACCGCTTAATCCTATATAGGGTCACGGTGAGCCGGAGCCTATCCCGGAAACACAGGGCGTAAGGCAGGAATACACCCGACGACGGGACGCCGGTCCATCGCCGGGCATTGCGGGACAATTTTAGTCTGCGAGCCAATCAACCTATCCAGGAGCATGCTTTTGGACTGTGGGAGGAAACCGGAGTGCCCGGCGAAAACCCACGCGGACACGGGGAGAGCATGCAAACTCCACACAGAAAGGCACCCGAGCCGAGAGATTCGAACCCGGGACCTTCTTGCTGCGAGGCGTCAGCGCTAACCACTGGGCCACCGCGCCGCTCACTCTGAGATCAAACAAAAGGCAACCGGTTGGCACTGGGTCTGCAATGATTTTCTTTCTGCTCGAGTTGCTGTGAAGCAGTGAGTGAGATTCCCAGATAAACTGGCAGTTGTGAGATTTGAAATGGTCTGGACACCACAAAGGACATGAGCACGTGACTTTCGCTCAGTCTTTATATGGTGATGATACTTTTAATTAAGCGTTCATGTTATGGAAATGGAATTCCATATTAACTCCTAGTTGTTCCGCATTCACAGTGTACTACTCATAGGCACTGCATACAAATAATAATTAATGTATAATGAATGCATCTAAACATATTAATCTCCCCATGATCACAATCACATATACAATTTTGAAATTGGTTTCTAGATGTAATTAATTGTTGTGTACAGCTATAGTTAATATTGTACTATAAATTAACTATAAATTAACTTATTTATTGTACAATTATAATAGTTGCACTTCTCAAGTGCTTTTCATCCGAGGACCACAAAACGCTGCACACAGCTGTGGAGAGCACTAATAGTACAATAATAATGGTTATCTCCAACCGAGTGATTTTTCTCTGGGTTCCCTGGCAACACCACCAAATTGAGACCACAAGTACTGTTTGAATTTAGGACAGCGCATAAATTCAGCAACATTTAAGTCATGTCGAAATTGTTCATTCGTGAAGAATGTGAGGTCAATCAACATTTCCACCTGCATGTCATGCCAGCAGACTGATAAGCATTATAACTATTAACAAATCATAGATTTAAACAAGTATTTAAATGAAATGTTTATAGACACCAAATCATTATTGGGTGATTGAGAAATATATCATTTCTGAAAGAAGATAGGAAGGGAGTTGTTGAAGTGAGTTTGTTTAAGCCTTTTTTTCTTGTAAGCAATCATTAAATCATTTTCCCCCTTCCTGTTTTTGCTGGAAAGCTAGAACACAGAATTCCAAAGCATATATCCAGGTATTAGTTTCCATTCTTCATCTGGTACATCTGCCATTGAAGGTAGTGGTTTAAAAAAATATTTATATATGGTAATTTGTGCCAATTTATTTTTGCAATTATTGGTGACCTGAACATGAGACCATCTCAAACTTGCTGATGCATGGACTCTTTTAGACTTGTGCAAACAATTTTCTATTTTTTGTGTCTCGGTCTCAGGGCTTTAAGAAACACAGATGTGCTGGCTTGCTGTAACCCTTTCCTATACAGCTTTTTTTATTTAAAAAAATCGATAAACTGTTGTAATCTGATGTAAAGTATTATTGAACTTGTCAGAACCAATGAAACTGTGCACGGACTGCATAGTTTCCGGTTACTCATCTCATTGTCAGAAACCGCTTAGTCCTGTACAGGGTCGCAGTGAGCCAAAGACTATCCCGGCAGACACAGGGCGTAAGGCAGGGATATACCCACGATGGGATGCCAGTCCATCACCGGGCACTGCGGACAATGTAGTCTGCAAACCAATTAACCTATGCAGCAGCATTTTTTTGGGACTGTGGGAGGAAACCGGAGTACCCGGCGAAAACTCACGCGGACACGGGGAGAGAACATGCAAACTCCACACAGAAAGGCACTCGAGCCGAGATTCGAGCCCGGGACCTTCTTGCTGTGAGGCGACAGCGCTACCCACTGGGCCACCGTGTTACATTTTATTTAAATTCTTAAACCAACTGTGGAACTCTGAATGTATGTGCAACATAATGAAGTTTGACCTGGCTGTACAGTGTGGAGTTCCTGACACTCAGAGGTGATACATCATGCCGTGTTCTGTACCCCTTGTTCAGAAGAAAGCAATTAAAACGAACCAAATATGCCTCAATAATTGCTAAGTCAGTTCGTGATTATGTGAATTGGTATTCGGTGCTCCTTAAGTCACTCTTAATCAGATCCATGTGAGGATTTTTCAAGTTGGTCGTGCGATTGCAGTCCATGGAAAAGTGTTTGTTCTGCCATCAAAAATAGTACAAAATTAAGGCCCTATGGGCATATGCATCAGAATAGGGAAAGGGGTTCTGAGTGGGTGACAATCCATTTAGGGAGCGGGCTGCTGCCGCTAGAAGTCAGGTGGCATGGCACTGGGGGGTCGTGTGCACTGTGGTCTGGGAGGACATCTGGAACCCATTGTGGTTCATCCTTTGGGGGCTCGTGTACGTAATACCATGCAACTCATCATGGGCTGGCGTGTCCAGCATCGAATCTACAATCAAATGAATCAACATCAAGATAATTGTCTTGCTAAAGCGTGCAATTACGTGGGTAAAGAAAATGTGCAGTATAACCGAAGGTTATAATTTCTGAATTAATGTTTCCGCACAGCGTGTGCATGGTCATATTTTATCCATGAAGCCTGTGATTATAACTCCCTTCCTTCTTTAAAACCAATCCTTAATCATTAGGATATTGCAAAGAGAAAAAATCAATCTAAGTCTTGCGTGAATAAGATTAAAAGCCCTCTTTAAATACATTTAAACATTCAAACACCACTCAATAGTGGAAGCTGTGTGGCTCTTAACTCTTGCAGCAGACTAATTAGTGCGGTTCTCGAGAAAACAACGACTTTTAATGAGGCCTCTTGAGGTCAGGAAGACCAGGACTCCCTTATCGGTCGAGTCAGGGCTTTGAATGTTGAATATTTCCACTGGGGCAAAGGCATAATACAGGTGGGTCAGGGAGAAACGAATGTGTGAATATTTTGGAAGAACGGCATGTTGAGCTGCTGACATCTGAACATTTGTAACACCTTCTGTCACTAGGTGGTTATTTCACACGCGGTGAAATTGCCTCCTAGGGAATGATGTTGGGGCTTTGTGTCAGAAAAAGGAACGTTGGGAAAATTGTCTTCAAAGCGTGTGTTAATACATGCTGAAAATGGCGTGTGAGCTGAGCAGGTCAGGGGTCAGGGGCGTTTTAATCAAGCGATTATCTCTCTCCTCTCTTTGCTTCTCCATTTTTTTCTATCTCCCTTCATCTCTGTATCGCCTTCTCTCTGTGTTCATCGCTCTGCATGTCCAATTTAAAAAAAAAATTCTAGCTCGGTCTCGCTGTTTGTTGCAACACGGTGAGAAACTTGTTTTGAAGCAATTAAAACAAAGTCCTTTTCTGCTTTGAAATAAACATTACACATTAACAATGTAGTGAAGCAAAGGCCTCCATTGTAGCGTAATTGTAGGCTACATGGGAGGTCTTGTTTTAATATTTATGAGCTACTATGCAAATTTGAACGGGTTTAAACCAGTTTTTAGAAAATGGTTCAGCAGACTGAATCTTCAAAGACCAATAACATTGATAATGATTAGAAGTTTTAACCAGAAAGCCAATCCCTTAAACTTCCGAGTGATAACAATACATTTCCCCCCAAAAGACATAACTTTTTTCACAGGCTTATATAGGAACATTTCCAACACATCGAACATAGGTATTTTCACCGAATATGGGGTTTTCTTCATCACCCCCTCCACACATTTGGAAAGTGTATATTTATATGTATAGCGGAAGGTTTTAGTCTTACCACCGGCGGGTCAGTCCTACGCAGTTGCACATTAGATTGGAGACGAGTAGACATCACATCACTGTTGTGGATTCCCAGGGTGGGCAAACTCTCGCGCTCCCATCCTCGGTCTCTCAAACCTGCCTGCGTCCTGCGTGATAGCTCCCCTCTCATCTAGTGGACATGGACCCTAGATCATTTCCTGCTACTACCAGTATGTTAATTGTGCTACGACACATTATTATTGTTCATTACTATAGAGCAGACGCTCTTACCCAGTGAGACTAACATCATTATAGAGGCATCGTGAGGAAACCACAGGGAGGTGAGGCAGTCAGCTGGCGCCAATATTTGTCAGACTCTGCGTTATAGTATGATGTTATCGGCCACCGGAGAACCTGGAAGAAACCCACGCAGAGCAGTGGGAGAGAACACGCAAACTCCGCACAGAAAGGCACCCGAAGCGGGAATCCAACTGCCTAGGGCAGAACTTTCTTTTTTGTGAGGTGCAGATGTTATCACTGCGCCACCTGCCACATGGTTGTATTCGATCACTCTGACCTGTATTATGCGGGTCTGGTGCAGTAAGATGATCTTCAGTTTATTTGGCTGTTCCCTGACAATATGACAACGATTGTCACCCTATATGTTCCTGCTCCGCAAAACTGTTCCAGCTTTTGTTATGAGCGCTGACCTTTTCCCAGGCATAATGTGAGTCACAGATTTAAGAACGCTCTGAATACAAAGTTGCCTTTTCTCCAATCCTTGGGAGAATTTTATATCTCCGTTTCAAAGGAATCGTAACCCTTGTGCATTCTACATGTCAACTTGTTTGGCGTCCAGATTTATTCACCTTTGTCTTCTATAATTTTGAAGTCTTGAAAAAAGTATTCACTCCGTCATATGTATATCCCAGCTGTGATTATGTGCCTCGTGTAAAATATACATATATCTTTTTAGAAACATGAGAACATTTTTCGACGAATTTTGGCACAATCTCTAAGCTGTAGCATTCTCCAGGCCTGAATAGCATGCACCGACATAGTGTGTATAGAGAGTTGTGGAGAATTTCATATTGTGCATGGGTGGTGAATAGTGATGGAAGCAATGAATGTGCAGGCTGTGCATCTGCAGGCTGTGCATCTGCAGGCTGTGCATCTGCAGGCTGTGCATCTGCAGGCTGTGCATCTGCAGGCTGTGCATCTGCAGGCTGTGCATCTGCCGGCTATGCATCTGCACATGAGCTTATGGGCAGATGGGTCCAAGCACTGAGCTGTAGAGATGGGACATCCCATATGAGGCACCATTTCGTATTTTGATGCCACCAGGTCTGCATCAACGCTACGGCACCACTGGTAATGATTAATTTATTCCACTGTGCATGCACGCTTGCTCAAGATGAATAGCCTTTTAAATGTAGGACTAAAAATGTGTATTCTCATGATATTTAACATAACGTTTCTTTCACTCAGTATCCTGCTAGGCATCTAAGTGTATGGTAACTATTACAGCATTATGTTTGCTGTGTAACCGCTAAATGTTACTTAGCATTGAATTTTCCTGGAACTCATTGCCATCGTCTCACTAAACCCAACACTCTTGAATCTCTGATGGTTTGGTGCATTATTCATGTTGGGTTTTTTGAGCTCACACAATTGAGTCTCTCTATAAATTTGCCTATTCAACAGTAATTATAATTTGCAAGGTGAAGGCCATGGGCTTTAAGTTCAAAGAAATTGAAAAAATAAGAGAGGAGCAGCTGTTTTCATGGGTGCCTGTGTGCCTGACCCATGTTGAATTTGGTCTTCTTGGAAGGCGGCTACCCTTAGATGCCCTTTGCTTTGGGCAAGTGGGACGCGTGGCAAGGACAACCAGGGAAATCAGCTGCAGAGGCATCAATGGCTGCTTTTATACAGAAAAATCTGAATTGCTAATATCCCATTTTCCACGATGGACATTAGTGTATACACAGACACACACTTATGAACTCAGATAATGTTTTATGAATGCCACAGCTGTGCTACTGCATTGTAAGTCTGGCTTTGTGTTCAAGGTTCTGTTAAGTAAGTCGGAGTAAAAAAAACTACGTGTTTTGTATTCACTTACGCAAAATTGGAAGAGAGAGTTGGTATTCGTAGGACATTAAAAATAATTTTGAGGAGGAAATATTAATAAAACACACAGAGGGTGGAAACAAAAAAAACCCCAGAAATATCTCTGTATTTAAGGTGAAGTCGATTTGGCAGACTTTTATGTGTGGAATGTGTTGCGGTGGCGTTTGAAACGTGAGCCATCATTCACGCTGCTCTAAGGACTATAAGAAATCCATCTTGAATGGCTCTGCAAAGCTGAATGCAGAGTCTTGTGATGAGGAGCTTTTCGACGCATTCATGAGCAGTCTTGCCCAGAATGTATTAATTAGGTGATTCTGCAGAATACCTATCCCACCCCCGCAACATTTCTCTGAATAGGCTGCTCTGCACCGCAAGGTCGCGGAGAGAGAGGGGAGGAAATGCTCCAGCTTGGAAATAAGGTAGGTAAATTGAACCATCAGCACTTAGAGGTGTTATAGATTTGGCTATATTTGTCTTGGCAGGCCCGGCTGTATGTTGGAATCAATTTGGCAGTGCAGCCTCCCTTTCCAGGAGTTTCCTCTGCAGTTGCTTCAAATTGCTGGAAAATCATAGTGAGTGCACACAAGTCATAAATTGTGAGAACTGGGATGGAACGCTTTCAAAGCCATACACTCTGAAGTCTCCAAACATATCTGAAAGCAATCTGATGGTTGATCGAGACTGTAAGCTGAAGACAGCTGTAAACAATGTTTCATTTTTACTACCATGCTTGCTGCAAGGTCCGTCATGAATAACTGCAAATTCCAGCAGAGAAGCAATCTTTTATGTTTTTCTTTGTAAATAGTATGTATTTTTAAGAATGGTAGTTTTTCACATTTGCCCATGTACTGGGAGTGGTGGTGTATGAAGTATCGTGCTGTGATTATGCACCCTCTCATTTAAGTTTGATTAACACCCATGACCAATTTCATCAGCGAGTCGTTTGACCAAGTTTTGTCTCTGCTTCCCCCACCAGCCAGCCGCCCTTCACGCCTATCCAGATGCCCTGAATGTCAAAACAACCTACATGAGTGACACTGCCTGGAGATGCCCTCACCCATCACTGCATTGATAAAGAAGTTACATAAAAAAGCGTAGAATGAACGTATGTACCGTAGAGGATTTGATCTCTCGGACATAAATTGTTGCTGGACAGCTATGCTTAAAATATCTCGACAGATTGTTAGAGACTTTCTATATCATGTGTTAACACTCAATCCTCACTCCCTAAGGGTAGCCATTTATGAAGTGCAAATCTTATGCCCTCCCTTTTGTTGATGTCAAGCTCCCACTGCTTGCTGTGATGCCTTCAATCAGCTCTGTTTACATTTCTTTAACTTATTTATTCAATCTTTTCCTGAACATTTTGGAGCGATGTTGCTGTCTGTCATCTCGTGTTGCTCAGCCACTGTCAATAACCTACACATGACTATGCTGTTTACTTGATTCATTATCACGCTTGTTTACCCGGAAAATGTGTGGGTTTTTTTTAATTGGAGACATTGCTAAATGCTAACCCTATTTGCATAAGTTGCTGGCTATTTTTTTTCATGAAGATCATAATAAGACCAGCGTGTGTGTAAAATACAGTGGGTTTTTTTTATAACTTTGTATTACAAACGATGACATGGATCAGAAAACTTGACTATTGACAACATTTTACAAACGCTGGAAAGTGTCAAAGGAGTCATGGAAATGGTTGTGGTTGGAATGACTGCAAAAGAAAGAGAAACAGATGTATCAGAACATGTATAAAAGTTAGACATCATGTTGAGTGTAAATGGATAATTACATCATAAGCCTGAGATACTGCGACTGCTTAGACAGTAAGCCAGCAATCCAGCAGTGGAGTGAACATGGCTCTAAGTGATGTGTTGCTGTATACAATGCATTCAGTGTTTATCATGTATAACTCATGTTTCCACTTAGTATGGAAAATGGAAATTCTTGTAAATATAGACCATTGCTGAAATTGCCCATGATTAAGTTTTCTTAGCTAGCAGACATTTATTCAAGTAGTCTGGTGTTTCGCTTGCTTGAGTGCGTGCTTGCGTGTGTGGGTGCGGCCAAGCATATGTGTGTGTGTTTGAGAGTGTGTGTGCGTTTCTGCATCGACTATCCCTAAGCTGTCCTGTCGCTTCTCATTCAGACCCTGCTGTGGAATCGAGCTGGCAAGTAGGGATTTTGTCCAGGAATCTGAGATACGTGGGGATATTTAGGAAACTAATGGACACTGCCTGGGTCACGTCGTTTCATTTCTCATGTTGTCTGGTGATTGGTCAATGAGGAGGATGAGAAGTAGCTATTACATCGGTTCGACGTGATATATACCACCAACCTCAGATTCCTTTTGTTTTAATTGATTTTTGTTGTGTGTCCATATTTGAATAATCCCATCTCATCTCATTGTCTGAAACCGCTTAGTCCTATACAGGGTCACGGTGAAGCCGGAGCCTATCCCGGCAGACACAGGGCGCAAGGCAAGGATATACCGACGATGGGACGCCAGTCCATCGCCGGGCACTGCGGGGCAATTTAGCCTGCGAGCCAATCAACTTATGTACCAGCATGCTTTTTGGACTGTGGGAGGAAACCGGAGTGCCCGGCGAAAACCCACACGGACACGAGGAGAGCATGCAAACTCCACACAGAAAGGCACCCGAGCCGAGAGATTCGAACCCGGGACCTTCTTGTTGTGAGGCGACAGCGCTAACCACTGGGGCCACCGCGCCGCCCATATTTGAATAATGTGCCTCTTTATTAACTGGGTGGCTGACATTGCGCTGATTCTCAGCGAACCTCCACTTGTCTTCCCATGGTCATTTTTGTAATAATTCATGACACCTGTCAACTACAGACAGTTGGTATGCAGTAAAGGCAATTGTTCCACTGACGGAGTGCAGAATACAGTGGTTTACAACTGTGTTGTACAAGGGAAATAAACATTGACACAGGGCACGACGCGAGGAGGGGTAATAATGGCCACTGCTCAGAATTCATGACGGAGTGGCGGCTATGGAATTACGTTTAAGAGAGGAGGTCCACTGCGGAGACGGAGTAATTGAATCGGCTCATGTGCTACGCTGGATTTTTATCTTAGAATTTCAGATGATGAAAGCATGGGGAAGTGTTCATCTAACAATTGATCATGATTGATGATTAATGCTTAAAAATTAAGGTACATTAATATTTTTTGAAGCACGATGGCTGTTTGCTGATTGCACGAACAAGTATTTAAAAATTATTGTTGATTTTATGTTTATTATATACAGTATCATTTATCATAATTAAAGCATGCATTATAAAATGGGTAATCTGTTCACTGTTGATAAGCCGCAAGTAATTTTCAAAAAATAATGTTACACAAAATGAATGGGTAGCTATGTTCTTTTGTTCATTTTCTACCGCAATATAATTTTTCTGCAGCTGAACTAACTTTCTTGGAGGCATATTTCCATCGCTGGGGACTCCAACCAATTTTTTTTCCAAAACCACCACAAATGCTTTCAACATGAACAATCGTGCAGTCGATGCCTCCCTTGATGTTTCCTTCTGTGGTCAGCCAGTGTACAATGATCTCACTGCAACGTTTCTAGTGGTTATTGTGAACACAAACTTGAAATTCAAGTCCTGCATAAAACAGATATTTCAAAAGACCGAATCAAACGTCCCCCTGTTTTATATATATGTAACAATTTGCAGTGAGCGACATCTCAGCTGATGTCCTATGAACTATCTTTTCAGTGGCAGAGTACAGTATGTCAAGTTTTATGAGATGTCTAGTGCTCCGCTTGCAGTGCTATAATGGTAGTATGTACATGCTGTTAACCATTTGTGTATGGTTTTGTAAATAATCAATAAAGAGGTGAAAAGAAAAAAAAATCTTAATTCCTTACCTAGAAGCTATTCAAACCATTTTATTTCTATAACAAATTTCTATCGCAGCCTATATCATTATAGTCTATATCATAATAAACTGCAATCCCAACACTGCATGGATTACAGTGTATGTACTTAGGTTACTATGTATGTTAATGTAAATGACCGATGAATGCCGTGATACACCATCAAGAATCAAGCTACGTACATTGCTTGAGTAGAACAAAGTAAAAATCTTGAACCTCTTGTCAGCAGGTCCAATTTTTTTTGTTTTCCTTTACTCAATAAGATCTGAAGGAAATTCTTTATCCTGTAATTGAAATCTTCAGTGCCCTTGGCACCGAATTAAATACACATGGCTGGAATAGTTAATACACTAGTACATTTTTACTTAAATATTCTTCGGAGTAAAACACACCGATAATTATGTTCTTAAATAGGAAACAGGCACAGGGCTGATGTCTGATTTTTAAATGTGTAAAGTCCTCAAAAGACTTGGACCGGGATGACCCAACTGTGTCTGGCATTTAAAAATAAAAAGGTGGTTTGCGAGCTTTAATCTGAGCAGGAGCGTTTCACCAAATCACATATGAATGCGTCGTGTGCAGCAGACCTCTGTGCAGGATCACGCGAGCCGCGACAAGCGGCTGACACATTGGGAAATACAATTACCACATTGCCAGACTGAAACTGGAGGGCTCCCCTCCCCAGTTCTTTTCGCTGTGGTTCTCAGTGGGGCCCCGAGTGCCCCGAACCCACCTCGCATTCTCCGCCAGCAATTTCCCAAAACTCATTGGCCAGGTTTGCCCTCTTGCGGTGCACCAGAGGGTTTCATTTCTCTCAGACATAATGTACGGATCAGGCGGGGAGAAGGGATTACCTCCTTGTCTTGGCAAGTGGCCCACTTCCGGCTGTAGTGGCACGCAAAACATTGGCAGTGTTTGAGACATTGGATCGTCCAGCAATTCTGCAATGAAGGTTTTCCTTACTGAGGAGGCAACGGCAGCAATGCATGGTGCGTGCACCATTCACCACCATAGGTGCTTACTAACAGCACTTGCCCCAGCAGCCTCAAACGGCTCACGGTTGGCTGATCATTGATTTTATCTTTACAACATTTCTGCCATTATTGGCAGCACTTTCGCGAGGATTACGATACTGTTTTAGAGAGCGTCGTCAGGCAAATGTCGGCGTGTGCAAGGGCAGAGCTGAGTCACAGAAACCTGGGGCACGGGGGGGGTGAGAGGTGAGAGGTGGTGAGTGTGCGGTGTGGGGGCTCATCTTGGTGCGGCACATTAGCCATTGTTGCAGGGCGCACGGCAGGCGGTGGGTGGACTTCATGGGGTTTGGAAAATGAAAGGGAGGATGAAACAAAAAATTCCGTGAGAGCGCCTCCTCAGAAATGTTTCATTTGTCTGTCACCAGCTTAGGGAGTCCTTGGCTGGGTCACAACCACCACCTCCTGCATATGCGTGGTGTTTGTTTTTCAGGAAAGCCTGTTGATCAAAACATCGCCCCCTCTGCTTTCCTTATTAATTAAACGCGTCGCTTGTTCGGTAACTTATTTACTCCTGCACGAACAAACGCAGTGGGAAGATGCTCTATGCACAACCAACACCGCAAAGATTTTATGTATTTTTTAAAATTAGAGCGTTTGTGTGTACAGTGTGTTGAAAATGAAAATTAAAATGTACCCGTATTGTGAGAATGTTAAGCCGCGTAACCTTACAAACAACACGTGGCAAACTTAGCATGAACATGAAGTTTGTGACTTTAAAATCTTTGTCCGCTCGAGTCCTGCATGGGGGCACGGGGTGGGAGTGTGGCTTGGGTGAGGAGGTTCAGGTTGGGCCAGGGACTCACAGAGGAGACGGTGTCTCTTACTCTCCCCCACTGCGGTATGACGGGAATGGCGTCAATGCCAATCTTACAAAGTGATACATCAGCAGGCCCTGTGTCAGCAGGCAAGAGGATGGCAACGATGAGCGATCGCGCAGACTCTTTCGAGTGTTTTGTTGTTGCATGCACACGGTGCATAGCGTCTTCTAAAGTCTTCCTCCTTTACGCTTGATACACAAAGCATTTAGTTCACATTTCGCAGAAGAGCAAATAAGAGCGACTCATCTTTAAACATGCGTAGTGTCTGATGGACCGGTGCAAGATGGCCTCTAAAGTTTAAGGAATATGAATTGTAAACGATTGTCACATTTGAACACCGCCTGAATTACATGGGCTTATTGTGACTTGTGTTTTGATTGGCGATGTCAAATGCACGGCTCGCGTTTTCTCTGATCCGCGTTTGTCGATTATAATGCGGTGCAAAGTTGTAGGCGCTCAAGCTGTCAACGTTTTGGGGGCGATCACTGCTTGAAATATATCAGCGTAATTTTTTTTACGCAAGTGGGCTTTGCTCCTTCACAGAGATCAGGGTTTCTACCGGACAGTCTGTGGATAGATGGTTACAAGACGGCTGCATTGTGAGCGGTATTTCTGCCGGAGGGCATTCTTTCACCAATTTTTACTTTCCATCGTCACTTCATTTCATTCACCTGCCAAGGACACAAGCCACAGTAGCAACGTAAACTGAGATTTATATCCCAGGAGTTTCTGGCACATACACGTTGCCACACATACACACGCACGCACGAATGCACATACGCATGTGCTGACAGGCTTTCATCACGAGGAAGTTTTAAGGGTTTTGTTTAGGTTAAGAGATTCCTTATTCAGCGTTTGAGTGTACCTGTTTTTCTCTCTCTCTAGACTGTGATCTAAAGTAGAAACACGTATTGTAGTTCTATGTTTAAATGCACTCAGAGGTGTGTTGTTGGTCGCTTGTGCGTGTAAAGATGTGTAACCTTATTTCCATTCATGTATTTACGACTCACAGCAGGCAAGATAGTAGAGGTCAGCCCCGCAATGTCTTTTTTACGCTGCTATGAGTGGAAGGGTGTCCACTGGAGTGAAGTTTATCAGAGGACACCTGAGAGTATTTAACCAGACTCTTACACGCTGGCCAGACTCCTCAGAAGTGAGAGTACCCATATTTTACCCCACCACTTGTGAACGTACCTGTTTATACGACAGTACTAGGGTAGATGCTGGCGATTTAAATAAACTTGCCAATGTGTCTTCTTGACCTCTCATATGAATGCTTAGGCCTGCACACCGTCGGTGCACTGTTCGCTTTGCTAAACGTTGAATGGGTGACATCATGATTTCAAGTCCTGCTGTGCCCACAAAACGTCAAGGCGGAATTTACTGCAGAGTTGGGAACTTTATTGGCTGCATCGTTTGTTTGGTAATAATATTACGGAGCTATATTCCTAACTGCTATAGTAGGTTGCCTTAGATTGTCATGACTCAAAGCACCTTTGAATAAAGCGAGCAATTGTACTGACTGTGAATGTGCTTAAATTATAATACGTGCCAGTGCAATGTATAATAAGTTACCGGAGTTTAAGAAACACATTTCCCTTTGTTGCCTTTGCCTGTTGGGGAGTGTGTGCCGTTTGAATGAGTTGCATTGTAAGTTTTTAACTTTGAATTTTGTGGACATCCAAACTAATGTCAGGTTCTGAACGCTTCTGGGGTTTTTTGTTGTTTAGAGTTAAGCGTTCTCTGCGTGGAAACAATGTTGATTCAAATATTAGTTTAAGAAAAAAAAATACTGTAATAGTCAACCCCTAGAGAGCTGCACCTGAGTAATTGCACACCCTTCATAGTATTTTAATACCTTATATGTGGTATCCATTATGTTCAACTGAAAAAAAATATTAAGTTTAGAGGCGTCTGAACGTACTGCATATGTACATTCGTCATACGTTGCATGCTGGAAATCTGGCACGGACAAACCTGGTAGAGACTAATAAAATGTACAGTACCATATGTCGTTTCATATCAACACACATGTGCTACAGTACATAACATCTGTTGTACTAAGTTGAAATATGGTTATGATAATTTGAAATAATATTTTTTCTGTCTTTACATTTTTTAGCATATTTTCTTTGTTACCCTCTTGCTTAATTCGTTTTCACTGAATGTGCTGAAAATGTTCGAGACGACTGCGGCTGTTGTTGCAAGGCACATGGCCCTCTGCAGCCACTCCCTGCTGCCATGTTTATTATCACGCGATGTTATGACAGATGTCTTGTAAGAAGACTGCAGTCCCGTGCCGTGTGGCACAAAAGCTGCATGGACCGAGAGAGACTTTCATGAGGGGTGCTGCTGACCAGCGGTATCGACGGGAATATCTCCAGCAAACCCGAAACCAAAACACGTGTAGTTCGCTGGGATGGCGGTGTAGCCAGCAGGGCTTTTAAATGCCTTAAATAGAAATCTGATCCGCGGCCGTTGCTTTGAAAGTTGTTCAAATGGCCGCACCTGGTTGGAAATGGTCGCGGAACAAAGGCGAGATGTAACGTTGTGGAACCAGACCCTCGTCCTCACTGTGCAGTGGGATTGCTGCCTTGTTCTGCTTAACCCAGGATCATCCACTTTAAAAAAAAAAGATGCCCTGGCCAAGTTGTTATGTCTTCCACAGCATTAAACATTCATTAATAAAGTCCTGTTTTTTTTTGTAATCTACATGAAATGCCTCCCTTCTTCCCCTGATATGCGGATTTGTTTGCCACTCAAGTGATGGCAACACCGCAATGTCATCAGAGCGATGGGTACCGCGTGCGCTTGTGAGTTGTCGATGGGTTGGCTTCCTGCGACGGCGTGCACGTGGCCAGCTTCCAAGTTCAAGGTTTTGGTGACACGAGCCCCCAACTCGGTGTCACCGCACGGCAAAATGCGTCACCTTCCAGAGGGCACACTTCATATCCTTAGTGCTATTGTTTCCTTCATGATTATGGTTGTAGGTTTGTACAAGTTGGAGCTGCGAGTTTGTTTAACTGTGCAATCATGCATGTTAACTGCTTAACTCTTATGATTACTATTATAATTTCATTCATTCACAGATTGTTGCTGTCTACGTTTATTTGCCCTTTGGTTTTAAGCGTTGCTGCGTTGGACAGATCAGACGTTTGTTGCGTCACAGGAAACCCCAATCTAGTGCATACAAACTCTCTCTC
>JAZEWT010000020.1:1077418-1089914 GCA_036362905.1 Mordacia mordax | reverse complement strand
TCCACACAGAAAGGCACCCGAGCCGAGAGAATCGAACCCGGGACCTTCTTGCTGTGAGGCGTCAGCGCTAACCACTGGGCCACCGCGCCGCCCCTGCATACAAACTCACTGGCAAATTTCTGCTGTAACAATAAACATGCGTTATAATCTGAATTAATCTGCTTGCCTGCTGACATGATAGAGTTGACAAGAGTAGGCCGTTGTGTTCCAGCACTGTGGCCAAAGTCTCCCACACTTTGTTCGACAGTTTTCCAAATTCCTGCTCTCTATGTCGGGGTCATTGCCCTTTTGAACAGAAGCTGTGTGCGGCACATTTGAGCTACCGCTCGCCAGGTTTTGAAAATAAATATACAAATAAATGAACTTGCTCATACGCAATGAACTGTGAAAGGTACCTTTAAAAAAAAATCTCTCAACATTTGTGTATTTATTCACAGGTTTCTTGTACCACACTGCGACTCTAGCCTTTAAAAGACATGCTTGTAAGATGGATGAGGATTTGGAATTGCAGTTGCAATGAAATGCTCTATAACAGTAAATCATCGTGGGTTATACATAATCTTGGTGCAGTGGTGGTGTGCATCGATCTGTGCTCTTAACACTGACCAAAGTTCTGTTTTTTTACTACGGTTAACATGAATGGAAACTGAACCCCACTATGGGAGCCCCATCCTTCCCATCACCAACACTTATTTAGCAGCATTTTGAGGTATGGTCAAAGAACCACAATTTCTGACACGATATGGGGAGGCATTTATTTAGTTTTGGATTGACAAAGCACTCTACAGTATCATTATTAGTGACATTTGAAGTGTTTAGCCATAGCCTGTTATATATGTTGCTGTTAATGCACATTGTCAATGCTGCTCATAATCTCTATTAAGTGTTTGTATTTCGCTTTTGAGACATCAACCATGGTCTTGCTGGTTACATTTAAAGTTCTGCATGAATGCGTTTTACATAGTATGTTTTCCAAGGGTCGTGGCTTTACGTTCTACCGAATTGCAGTATAACAGAGTAAAAGTGAACAAGACTTTTCTCTGGTTAAAAATGCTTTTAAAAAATTTGATAATGAATGCTATGAGAAGTGTTGTAATTCACTCGGTTGCTAAAGCAAGTCGTGTTCCAAGCGTGTTTGAACCCTAATTGCGATTTTATGTCAAGAATTCAATGCAAGACCCTTGTGGCTTCATAAACTTGCATAAATGCTCTGTGTGCAGTGATGGGTCATTAAACCAGTCAGATGCAATGGAAATTCAGTGGAATTATGCTGAATGAGCTGGATTTTAAAAAATAATACTCAATACAATATTAGGTGGGCGGCGCGGTGGCGCAGTGGTTAGCGCTGACGCCTCACAGCAAGAAGGTCCCGGGTTCGAGTCTCTCGGCTCCGGTGCCTTTCTGTGTGGAGTTTGCATGCTCTCCCCGTGTCCGCGTGGGTTTTCGCCGGGTACTCCGGTTTCCTCCCACAGTCCAAAAGCATGCTCCTGGATAGGTTGATTGGCTCGCAGACTAAAATTGTCCCGCAATGCCCGGCGATGGACCGGCGTCCCGTCATCGGGTGTATTCCTGCCTTACGCCCTATGTTTCCGGGATAGGCTCCGGCTTCACCGTGACCCTATATAGGATTAAGCGGTTTCAGATAATGAGATGAGACAATATTAGGTATAAATAGTATTAAGTACACGTGCTTCTAAGTTTAATGTAAAGATGTCGAATGCTATGAAGTGAATGTGGTTCCTCGTCCGCTCATTTGTGGGTTCCTACCACAGCTGAGAGAGCATGCATGTCTTGTGGTCTTTGTCATAAAAAAGTTTATAAAATAAAATAAGGATTTCAGATGTTGGCTATGCTGTGCCCATAAACATAGTCAAACTAAATTGCATGTATAGGATTTTAATAACGTGATATTAAAATTCACTTATTGGAAACAACGTTTCTGTTGTATAGAACGGTTTCAGCTCACAACACTGCTTCACTTCACTGCTGGATAAAGGCTTCTCAGTGCCGTTTCAGTTGTGTGAGACGTTTGAGTAAACTTCATTAAGTTGCTGAGTTTAGGTTGCCGAAGGGGACGAACCCAGGACCAATTCAGATGTCACTAAATACGTTTGGCAGCCGTGGCTGGGATCCGAACTTAGATCACTAGCTTAATAGAGTGGTGCACGAACCATTACAGCACCTCTCCATCCAGAGCATTGCATTGCTCTATTAAATACAACAGTGGACATTCTGAAGCTTATGTTGCATTGATACAGGATGGTAATCCCTAGGAAATGGTCTGGATCTCGGCCAATGTGCTCTCATTAATGCTCTAGTTCTGTATTAACAAAGTGCCAGAGTTTTTCGTCCATTCATACACAACTGCGAATTGCAATAGAGCAGAATGAATAGATTGCTTAATATTACGGAATGCTGCTCAGTACACAAAATAGCCTATAATTAATGGTGTTAATATAAGTGTACTCATTCTAAAAGAAATATACCATCAGCGTTTTGCCGGTATCCATAATTCGACACAGCTGGTCAGTGATGGATTGTGGTGGGATGAATGCTGTGTTTAAACCTCGAGGACCCTTTTGTCATGCTTGAGTAAGTGATTGACGCGTGTCAATCATAAGGCTTCCCATTCACTTTTGAATGCATGTCGTTTAATCTGTGTAACATTGTTTTAAAAATGATGGCATAAATACAAATGTATATATCCATCCAAAAATGTATCGTGGGTTCAAGCAGGATGAACTTTCACATCCTACACTTTTTTTAATTTTTGAAAATAAAAAACAGGTTTAGAATGCCGTGAAAAGACTTTTAAGTTGAAATGAGTGACACATGATAGTTGTAATGAGGATGTTAACACGAACTGCAGATCGCTGAACATCAAGATGCCACTGTAAAAACGGTGTATGAATCATATCACACAGCAATTATGGTGGCCAATAAAGAGAAGGAAATGTGTTTTGGAAAAGAATCTCAGCCTATAAATAAACTTGGATTTTAATGCACTTGTGTCTCATGTCTCAACCAAACCAAGTAATTGGGTGTCCTATTTCATTTGTTAGGATAGACCCTTTCTTGGCCAGATGGCTACGTTTCCGTATATCGTCAATGTGGAAACATTTTACCATCAACTAATACATATATACATATATTTTAAGATCATATAATTATCATATTTTATATCCTATTGTCAATCCACTCCTTCAGAACGGCCTTCTCATGCTAATTCTGAGTTGTTTAATAGTACCATTCACCACTGTGAGCCATGGCAATAAATCAACTCAGGCTGTCAGGTTAGAACCACATTGTTGGAACAAGTCTCACCATCTTACCCATATCACGTTTTTCAAATGTAATTAGATGCAGAAGCGATATATTTTTAGATCAATTTCATTCATATTTTTGCCGTATTACTCATAATCCATATTATCTGCAGTCCTAATCTGCAAACATCCCTCTCGATGTGAATGTATCATTTGTATTGTCTGTTTATTCACATGTTTGAAAACTGACCCGAAAGTAGCAGGAGATTCATCATATTATTCATGTTGATCCACGAGTAACTACATGGATAACATGCCTTATTTTAGCTCACAGATGTAGATGAAAAAAAGGATCTCTCACCAGCATCATCCATATTGATGTGCATTTGGGGGATCGAACTGTAAACAATATGTCCTAAATGTTTAACTTACATATCTGTTCATTGGGGCGGCGCGGTGGCCCAGTGGTTAGCGCTGTCGCCTCACAGCAAGAAGGTCCCGGGTTCGAATCTCGGCTCGGGTGCCTTTCTGTGTGGAGTTTGCATGCTCGCCCCGTGTCCGCGTGGGTTTTCGCCGGGTACTCCGGTTTCCTCCCACAGTCCAAAAGCATGCTCCTGGATAGGTTGATTGGCTCGCAGACTAAAATTGTCCCGCAATGCTCGGCGATGGACTGGCGTCCCGTCGTCGGGTGTATTCCTGCCTTACGCCCTGTGTTTCCGGGATAGGCTCCGGCTCACCGTGACCCTATATAGGATTAAGCGGTTTCAGATAATGAGATGAGATGAGATCTGTTCATTGTGTGTGATGGCCATTTTATGCTTGTTAAAAAGCAAATGCTGCACGTAATTGTTCTATTTGGTTTTAGGGGAATAGTTTAGGCTATTTTATCTGGAGCCAAAGGTTTAATTCCACAGGGATGGGAGTTAACTTAAAATGTTTCCTTCATCACATCTCTGTACAGAGTTCCTAATAAGCTTCATTGCATTGAGAGCATTCCTGTAGCTGATCTTCCATTGCAAATGTTCCAGACATAAACTTTCCACGTATATATAAAATATATAAGCTGTATAGACAACGACCCCCCCCGTGTAGCCTCAACAGACTGTAGGGACAAGTGCCGTTAGCGAGCACCTATGAAGGTCGACATGGCACACGAGGAGGCTGAGTCGACCTAGGGGAGGCCCAGAACCGGTTCAGAAAATCGTCACTGGTGTTCGCCGTGAGCGGGATTCGAACTCGGGTCGCCGGGTTTGTAGCCCGGCGTGCTAACCGCTGGGCCAACCGCTCTATAAGCTGTATACATACACACACAAACGGTGAAAATAAAACAATTCTCAGCATCTTTGAACCGTGTAAAGCGTTTAATCCCGACCAATATCGCGGCGGGTGATGTACTACCACGAGCGATGATGGCACGAGTCGGTGTTGTGCATGAACATGTGTGCGGTGCCTCTCCATCAGTGCCGGTTTGTGAGTGAGCACCGCGCGGAGCAGGAAGCACGGTTGTGGCGTCTCCATCGCCCCTCTCGTGTGATTTACACCTCCCGCTGGGCACCTCTCTTCCAGTGGGTGATTAACGAGCGAAATAGAGTCGCCTTTATTTAAGGCGGAGGGCAAGAAGACAAATTTAAATGAATTCTTTTTAGCGAATTGACCGTCAGTGATTTTTTAAAAATTCATATGAGTAGAAAAAGCTTTGCTCAACATTTTGGCATTACCGAGGAGTGTTTAAACTCTTTTTTAAAGCGCATATTTATTAAACGGTAAATTTGTATGTGTCCAACTCTTGTGCAAGTGCATTACATTTCCTTGGTATAAAAATAAACCACTTTTCGTTTTTTGGCTGTGGTTTAATTTAGCTAGGATGTCGCATAGCCTGCTGTAAAAGCACAGAAATGGTCTGTTTGAAAATTGTGTGCATACATGGTGCGTATTTATCATTGGCAACAGATTTTAAAACAAATTCGAGCGGAATGCAGTAATCAGTTTGCCGATGTGGGGGTGGTGCTTATCACATATATGTCCAGTTCTGAGACCACACAGGACTTCTTGCATCTCTAAGAGACCACAGGAATGCATGTCATCAGCCAGGGGAAATTTCAAATGACCAGCCACTGCCTTTGATCTAGCTTTACATATCTTCGTGTCTTTATAGGTTCCCTATATTTTTATCGGAAATAATGAGCTGACAAAACATATTGGAATGAAAACAAGATAAATTTTGAGATATCCATTTGTTTTGTTAAATCTGAGGCACAGGGTGGGGAATGATTGAAAAGTAGAAATTAAGGTAAAAAGAACAAGAATTCAAAGAAAAAATGGAATTTGTCGTTTTCCAGACCCCACGCAGGGAGTGTTATGGGGAGGGTATACTTGGAAATTTCCTGACGTGACCTGGTGTGGGAGGCAGTGGTGCGTGACATTGTGGGTACTGATGTCATGAGTTTCCTCTGGGATATTATTTGTTGAGAAACTGGAAACTTTAATTAATGGAAATGACAGCAGTTCTTTTCAAGCATAAACCTCGTAAGACAGTAATTTTATGCAACTCACTGCATTCAGAATTTCCAGCTTTTAACTTTTCGTAGTAAAGCAGATCATTGTGAGAATATTAATATTTTATTCTCTGCTTTAAAAAGCCACCTACTTCAAATCAAGGACACTCTAATTTCAGCCGTTAATACCAGAGATGTGCAATGCGTGCGTCTCAAATTGCTGGAAAATACAAGTTTCTTAATGTGGCAATAAATTGTTTTGGTAAACAGTTGCCTGTGCCCAGCTGTTTAAACTTAAGCTGAACTCTTTGTTGCTATATAGCCCGAAGCAGATTGGCTCATACGAAGATTCAATTAGAGCTGATTTGTCCGTAATGGTATCTTTTTTCCCAGACAACCAAGCCCAATGGCACGCAGAGATGTAAAACAATAGTTTGATAGACGGTTCTTGTTACAGGAACAGCGAAGATAATTTCTCGTGTGCCTAAAGATGGTAGCGCAGATATTTGTCTTATTTTTTTTTCCGTTTGCTGGAATGAAATTGACTCAATATGTTGGTAAGTGGAGTAGTGTTTTAAAGAAATATGTTCCAAAACATAGCACAAACATTGAGGCATATTTGAAAACAAAAATGCCAGCTATACACACCATATGCTCCGATGTACACATTTGGAGCACATTATATACAGCTATAAATGTTCTAACTATAACCGGTACATGCATCACAATAAATCTGTGTGCGTGACATACACCCATTAACACTCCATTTCCACACGGGAAACGTTATTTGTTTTTCCACTTTCATTGAAATAAATGTCACAATTACCAAGCCATACTATATTAGAACTAACCGATATAATACAAAAAAAACGTGATGGTGAGGTATGGTCAAACGAGCCACATGACCTGCACAGTATGCAGAGGCTTTTGTCCAGAGGTGGATTGATAAAGGGGCTGTGCCGAGACCAAGACCTTCTTTGTACAATACCTGATCACTCATTTTTAGGGTAGTAATGCAGGTGTGAAGAGAGGGCATTTTACAGGTTCTTAGAAGTCCTTGGAAGGCCCAGATTGTTTTGGCTCAGGCGGACAAAGCAAATATTTACCTTTTTGTGGGTGAAAGGGACCAACCCATTAGCTTCATCTGTACACCATTGTCTCCTATTTGAAGGAGCAAAGCCCTAGATATTTATACTGAGGAAATGTTTTGAGAAGTCGGCAGATTGCCCTCCAGGGAGCTTCATGTTGTTTGAAGGCCGTTACACAGCATGCCGTTTGTCTAGAGACCAACAGTGTGCATGAGCGCAGGGGGCAATCGTGAGGCCAGAACATGCGACCAGAATACTCGGGCGAGCTGGATTGTATCTCGCTATGGCGCAGCCGCAACAGCCGTTCCTGGCGAATATTTCTAGGAAGTTAGAAAGCAAATATTAAAAGAAAGCATATAAATCCAGAAATTATGAGGATTTTGAAGTTATGGCTATGCTTTCGTTGAAATTGTACAATTATTTTTTTTGGCCAAATATTGTTGGCCGACTGCAAAACAAATGGTTCCATTTTTACTATTAAGATTATGATGGATGCCGAGTAATTTGTAACATCACTCAATGCCCCGTGTGTTTTTATAGTGACACATAAATTTAGATTATGCATTTAGAAGTCCGACATATGAAAGTGTCTTGTTACAATGAAAAGTGTGTGGGGGTGACCTCACTCTTTGTAACATAAACAGAACCTCCGATACCCGTAATGGTCAGTCGAGTTCTTTGTGAAGGTTATCCCACGGAGATATTTTGGCAGTGTGTAAAATTGAGCTCCCTGCCGTTTTACGCAAGGAAGTGCAAATCTCTGTGGGCCTTTGCCCAACTCTTACCGTTTCTTCCATGGAAATGAAGGTTACATGTGTTTTCTGCAATTTTGGAAATGAGTATCCTAGGCTACAAGTAACTGTTAAATGCTTGTGTGAACATAGATGTACGGACTTCCTTGTAAACCTCATCTCTCCCTGTCGTTACCACAAACACCATAGGCAAGAATATAAAAACTTTATAACTTTGAACAACATTGTGCAGGTTTTCATGGTGCTGCTGTGATGCTCTCTGATGTACTTTTAGGCTGCACCTTGTGTTTATTCAGTATGATGCCTGGCTATTCTCTCCCCATACTGGCAGCATCTTCTGAAACTGAAGAACATTCAGTGTCTCAGTTCCTGAATAAGCATCCTGACCAGCACACGCTATAACCTAAACACATTCGAGAGCCTTGGAAACATGTTAAGTGACTTGTCGCCATTCTACATGTTATTCAGATTTCAACAACAAAAACTGATAGTTGAGTGTGTACATTTAATTATGAATGGCTGTATATTTTTACGTAAATGAATCATTAAATATGTTTCATTTACATAAAAATAAGCCTAATCACATATGATTTTCTATCTAGCAAAAGTTGAAATTCTACATTGAACAAATCTGAGAGCCACTGGACGTTAACTAATGATATTGTTTCCTATCCTTCCTACCAATCAATTTCTGTCAATTTGATACAAATGGGAACGGGCCAGTCAGAATCTTAATTGGCAGCTCTTAAGAGCGTTGTGGCGTTTGACGTGACACATGGGTTTTGAGGGAGAGGTAGACGAGTGAGCTTAGAAGTCGTGTGTCAGCCTTGCTAGGAAAGCATGCTCCCCAGTCTCCATTGGGGACTGCCCAAAGGTCATACCAGGAATGCTGCTGGGAGCAGGCACTGCAACGAGCTTGCTTCATTAACGTAATGTTTTAGGTTTGTACTGCGGTTTAACACTTACCTCGGTTTCCCATTCCGTGTTGAGGAGAGTTCATGTTAAAAGTCTCGGAAATAGAATAAATCTGGCTGACTATTTTTTAAACATTAACGCACTTTTATATCCAAATGCACAAATCTTCTAACGCAGAGAGGAGTCCGTGTTGAGGTTCAGCCTTTGAAACGCTGCCCATGGCACTTGATCCAAGCAGCGCTGTCATGAGCGGTGATAACGAGGAGATATTTAATCAAAACATCGCCCCTTGCGCCTCACTGACAACTCCTACTTCTGCTTAGGGATAGTCATGCGCGCTTACTCTGTACATAATTGGTACCACGACAAGATGTAAACTTAAAAGCTATCATTGTTTGTAGAGGAACGGGATTGAAGGCTGAGAAGTCTGGTTGGTTTTAAGCGTCCCTGTCTCTTATCCCTAGAAGCATGCACTGCCAGAAGTTGCCTTCCTTTGCATCTCTATGAACGCACTAACAGCACCATGGATATTGTGTTGTGAAGATAAGGGAGCGCTAGAGTATACTTTGAGTTGGGGGATTAGATAAAGCCCTTTTTGGAGAGCAATTGTTGCCGCTAAAACAAACTCTTTGAGCAGGTCAGCAAGCAGCTGGTCCTTTTTTTGCGATATGAGAAAAAACATTTTTTTTTTACAAAACAAATCTACACATTGCGCTTTGCAAGCAGTGAATGGCCACAGCTGCATGTGGACAACCGATAGACAGAAATCCCTTCAGAGCGGCCGGATTTGTCCTCCATTAAATGCTGCCGCTTGCCTGCAGTGGGTTTGAGTGGGGGTTTTTTTTTTTACGGGTTGTCTGGAGGGCATCGTGGTGGGAGCGCCAGTCTTTGTGTCTCTTGCTGAGGAAATTCAGCCTGTAGACTTTAACTTCTTGTGTCTGTGAGCACTGACTGCTTCCCTTCCCTGCCAGAGACACAGCGGCTGCTTCTCGGGCTTGAGCCAGTGGAGAATAAGCAGCGCTGGCTGCTGTCATGGCGAGCCAGGTGTTGTAACGCAGACCAGCATCCATATAAACACTGAACTTGTTACTTGTTTAAGAGCTGTTTGGAAAAGTGAGATGATCTTCAAGTACAACCATCGCCAATGAGAATATAAATGCAGACGTGTTAGTCTCACCTTTCATGACCGCCTGAATAATCTTGTATATGTAATAATAATAATAATTGCATTTATAGAGCGCTTTTCACCCGAGGGTCACAAAGCGCTGCACAGAGCTGTACAGTTTTCTTTTCGACAAGCGACTGTTGGATGAGGCCCTCCTCAAATAATGGCGATCATTGAGGAATATTTAACCATACTGCACCATGCCTGCCAATGAGTATAGATATGAGAGCATAGAAGAACAGGACAACCGGTATAGTCCTGTGTTCCACTATCTCGTGTAATAAAATGGACACAACGCTTGTAGTAATGAAACTATAGTGACAATGATGAAATAAATATAAATTAGAGAATTTTAAATGGGCAATCCTGCCAAGGCACCAGCTTATTTAGTTCAGGAACTAGGCTTGGTAGCATGCCACTAGCGTACAGGTCTTGCTTCTTGCCGTGAATTTGGTTCAGTATTGTTATTGGCGGCACGGTGGCCAAGTGGTTAGCGCTGTCGCCTCCTCACAGCAAAAACCCCGGGTTCGAATCTCGGCTCGGGTGCAGCTTTCTGTGTGGAGTTTGCATGCTCTCCCCGTGTCCGCGTGGGTTTTCGCCGGGCACTCCGGTTTCCTCCCACAGCCCAAAAAACTTGCTGCCGCATAGGTTAATTGGCTCGCAGACTAAATTGCCCTCAGTACCCGGTGGTGGATTGGCGTCCCATCGTGGGTATATCCCTGCCTTGCGCCCTGTGTCTGCCGGGATAGGCTCCGGCTCACGGCGACCCTGTACAGGACAAAGCGGTTTTCTGACAATGAGTTGAGATTTTTCTAATTCTGGGCGCCACCGGTCTCGGGGCTGCACCGAGCGGATCTGCTCTCTATCGAGACTCTGGTGCCCTCTGGTGGACGATTTATTTACTTCTCAAATGTTTATGTCACGATTTACCAAAGCCGAATATAACATTATTTTTTAAAGTTAGCTCTTGCATTTTCAAAAATGTTTCTTTACAATAAGAAACGTGGGCTTGAGATTGATATTGTATGACTTAATATCTATCGCGTTAGATGCATTTTCAGTGTCACAGAAACCAGTAGCGATACTCTGGTGAGGGACGACCATCATCCAGCTGTAGATTAATAAAGGCGTATCCATTTTCTATGTTATACTCATATTGATGAAGGTATTAACTCATTAACTGTCCCGATGTTATTGACATGGCGATTTCTGCATAGCTCAGATTTGACGTTCTTATGTCATTGTTGCTGACATGCCGTTCTCTCCGCAGATCTGCGCAGCGCTTTGTGACCCTCGGGTGAAATAGCGCTCTGAACGCAATAATTACTAACTTGCTTTACCCACCAGTATAGTAAAGCTCAGTCTAACATTCCAATTGTGACCACAAGGTGGCACGAACGCAGTGGCAACCTGTCGGGCACTCCTGAAGCTGCAGGGAACCATTGCAAGCATTGAATTTCAGGAGGCGCCGTAATAAGTTGTAAACACTCCAAGTCATCCCTTGTAGCCTGGACGCACACGGGGATCTCCATAAAGTACAGGCGGCACAAATTGGGCTGCAGCATCCACACTCATTTTCTCGGCTATCCTTCAAACGTCAAATGCCAGTGAATTCCATCCTGGTGCGTG
Organism: Mordacia mordax; assembly: GCA_036362905.1. Taxonomy (NCBI): domain Eukaryota; kingdom Metazoa; phylum Chordata; class Hyperoartia; order Petromyzontiformes; family Petromyzontidae; genus Mordacia; species Mordacia mordax. The sequence continues at coordinate 1,078,607 of JAZEWT010000020.1, read as the reverse complement.
TTGATGCATCAAGGACTGCTGCACAGCCCTCTTTGGATAGGAGGGCGCTGCGAGCAGAATGATTGCGTTTTCTTATAAATCCATTGTCAAATATAAACTCATTCAACTGTGTTGGTTATGGGCGAGATGGTTTTGACCAAGATTTAAGCAGCTAAGGGAACCTGGTACTGATGTAAGCTTCTGTTGGAAACTCACTCTGGGCTGCCAGATCCATAATTATAATTGCAATTCTAGAACGCTTTTCACCCGAGGGTCACCAGAGCAATGTAACTAATCTCTGCACTATGACTTCGTTCATGTAGCATAATTATATCTCGAATCCATGATAATCATTGCGTTGTACATGTGTTTTAAATGTCCCGCAATTGATGTACTTGCTGTGGGTCATGATCAGGATCCACATGTAGCCATTCTCATTCGGAGAGGTTCCAGTTACTGTGAAATCAGCTTGTCACTGCTCCCTAGCTTAGATAACAATGTGACTTGTAAATTACTCTAATACGCCTGAAATAAACAGATGCGAAAACAATGAATACTTATCAATTAAGCATGAAAGCAACACGAGTTTGATCCAACTGCATCACATACATCACCGAAATAATAATAATTGCACTAATAAAGCGCTTTTCACCTGCACAGAGCTGTGGAGAGAAGGAGATGTCAACAACAATGACACAGGAATGGAAAATCAGCAACAATAACGGTTTTTTGGGGGGGTGTTATAGTTTGGTTTCGATATAATCTCGGGTAAGGAGATTGATACCTCGGTTTTTAGATATTTTCTGATTTTCCCTTTAAAACCTTTCTGAGAAAATGTCATCTGAGAGTAAAAGACGTGAAACGAACCTGTCTGTGAAACGAAAGCGAGTCTGATGGAATCCCAGTGTGGACCCCAAGCTTGAACGAGTTGTCCAAATTGCACAGTGCATGTGGCCATGAATTTGGTAACAGCACTTCCAAGCGCATTCGCTTTCTTAGCTGATGCTCCATTGATGATACATACGTAATATTTCTGTCTCGCTGGTTAAGCTAGCACTTGATTGCACGTTCAGAGCACATCAACTTTGAATGAATGAAACTTTTGCTCCTATTTGTTTTTACAGCCACGCGGTCTTCTCTCGTGAAACGTCCGCTACGAGTTTTTTATTTGCAGAGGCAATGGAAGGCATTCCTAAAGTGTCTCTTCCGA
>JAZEWT010000020.1:976206-1077229 GCA_036362905.1 Mordacia mordax | reverse complement strand
ACATTCGCTGAGTGCACCGCACTCGGCAATGAATGTGACGCTAAGTTAGGTTTTCTCTTGAGCATAGCATACGTACCAAGTCGACTAACTTTAGCGGTCGACTTACAACTTTCAAATCCCATAATTTTGATTTTCGAAGCTAACCATAGTGTTTCATAACACTTTGGAGCATTTTGATTCTCACGCAATTTTTTTTTTAATTAGAAAATCGGCAGGCTACCGCTTAAGTCTGCGTAGGGTCGACAAGTTTGGTGGTAGGTCCAGTATTTTTGGAGCGCAAGTGAGAGACCGAGAGTTGTGGATGATGGGCGTGTGCTTCGTAAAGCTGGAGATAATCTGCCACCCAAGGATTTCGCCTTTCTTCATGGAGTGATGCCTTGACCGAGGGTAACCCCTTCATCACGAGCCCCCTCCACAACGTGGATAAAGGCAAAACACAAACACCTCACCCAGGCTCCCCCAATGGGCAGTAGCGCCTGGGTGGGGAGAGCAGTGGAGAATCCCGATTGGAGGCTGCCAAACTCAGCATCAACTCGCACACTTGCCTAAAGCTTTTTGTTTTTGAGAAAGAAAAGGCAGTGGAGCCAATGTGCCCTCCCCCCCCCCATCAATTGAGACCAGATATAACGTGTTACTGAGGGCGGGCACAACTGAATTTAGTGTAAGTTTCAGTCTGACCTTGAGTGTAGGAGAAATGTCCGTACCTTTGATGAATAAGAAAAGTCTTTCTTTTTTAAATTTTTAACAAGGGCAGTATAATTGTGTGAAACAGATGAAACCCGGCCTTGTTTCGTGAAACGCACACCGTCCGTGTTGTTAACGGCATTAAGCTGGTCGTGAGATCAAATATCCTCACCCATAATCGAAATCTACGTAGTATAATCCGTCGTGGCAAGGGGCCCCCGATGAGCCTCTTCATGGGACCTCTGTGATGAATCTCTGGAGGGTGCGTGAGCAGAGAGGGCCAGCGAGCGTGGGTCTCCATTGGCTAGAGCAGGGTCTTGACTTAAGTGTTTACTCTTCTTAAGTAACGTGGGTAACGCTGGATGGGTTTTTTTTTTCGCGTGGGATATTACAGCGTAAATGACACAGGTGCTCGGCAACTAGTTGGAAATTATTATTTTTAAAAAATGTTTTCTTATTTTTCAGTTGTGCAGACACGTCTATAATTGGCCTTAAAACACCTGAGTGTTTGCAGTTCCGGGGCTGTCTCTAGTGAAGAAAAAGAACAGCGCGAAGTAATCTTTTAAAGTTTTCCAAACCATTGATTTCCATTGTCTGTGTGTGAATGGTGGAGCTCTTGGTTCAGGCAAGTCATAAACAAGCGGCAAGAGTTACATTTAAAAGCTCTCCTGCCATGCTGCATTACTTGTACGTTTCGCCTCGAGATTAAAGTCGCGTTGCGAACGTGACAGCTTGGTAACGTCGCGTAACATTGTTGCAAGAGGCTCGGTTTTAAAAGCAAGATCAATTGGGTGCGCGCACAATCGTTCTTTTGTGTGACTCCGGCCCTGGCTCTCAACGAGCGAGGCATGCGTGGGACGTTGCTGCCGCTCGTGGGTCTGGCGCTCGCACTCAGCCTCTGCCCCACGACCCGCGCCCAGTACTTGACGTGGCTCTGGGAGCGATGGAGCGGGCGCCAAGAGGCCACGACAGCGCCGTCTCCCTCGCCGTCTCCTGCGCCACAACGCGCCGCCACCGCACGTACCGTCGCGCCGCCTCTCGATTTCAGCGGCGCGGTCGTGACGGCCGCCACTGGCGAGGACGGCAGCGCTTTCAAATCTGCCGGCTCGGTTGGAGATGCCACTGCTGCAGATGAGAAGAAGCTTGTCCACTTGCAGCGCAAGGACTCGCGAGGTCAGCGTGAGGACTCTGCGAGCGAGAATGAGGATATATCCACAAGCAATGGTGACCTCCTAAGCCAGATCGACGGCATGCGTCCTCTTGGTTCGACAGTTAAGCCATTAGAAGATACCTTAGTAACCAACGTGGATCCTTGCTCTCCACTGCACTTGTACGGTCATTATGGTAAGCGTTATGATTTATTTTGCTCTGCCTGTTTAAACTGTTCAAGGAGCATCTTACAACACTCATCGCTAACAAGAGTAAATAATTGCACCTACATAAATACGATAGATCTTCTTTCACGGTTTAGTGCAATTAGAGTGATGTGAGAGTATGCATAGATTTCCAGAGTTAGCTTGTAGTTTAGAGTCTGTAGTTGTGATCAAGTACATTTTTCTTAAATGGGCTATGCGTGTGTGCTGGAATTTCATATTGCATTAATTTATTTGGGTATTGTGTTTGATTGCAAGTCTATGCATATCCAAAAACAATATTTTGTTCCCTAATCCAGGTTAGCCGGTCTGTTTGCCACGAATAATTCCTGCTCACTTAAGCTGGACTTTGTAAACGTAGCAAGTTCTAGTCATCTGTACAGACCGAAAAGGTCATTTCTCAAGTAGAATTTCTACTTTTCAATGCGATATAATATCTCTTCTTAAATCACTTTGCTATGGCACTTAAATGCCATGACACAAAATGACTTTTGAAGCTTTACTTTGAAATTCAGCCCAACTTTAATCGTAGCATTCCCTCATTTTTCTCTAGTTACTGTAACAGTTTATTTAGATATCGCATGTTCACTGGGTAGTGTCGTAATGCTTAGCAGACCAGGCTTGCAATCCAGAAGCTGGCTTGTTCAACTCAATCTCTGTCCATCGCACAAGATAACTGCTGCCTCCACCGTAGTCAGCTCTCTTCTCCTCCCATATCTTCCAATATGTTGGCAGAGTAGGTTCAAATAGTCTATAGAACAACGGCTCCCATCCTGTGGTCAGTGGACCTCTAAGTGGTGCGTGAGGGTATTGCAAGTGCTCCCTGAATAAATAATCTCATCTCATTGTCAGAAACCACTTAGTCCTGTGCAGGCTCGCGGCGAGCCGGAGCCTATCCCGGCAGACACAGGGCGCAAGGCAGGGAAATACCCACGATGGGACGCCAGTCCATCCCGGGCACTGCGGGCAATTTAGTCTGCTATCCACCCTATGCAGCAGCATGGGTTTTTTTGGACTGTGGGAGGAAACCGGAGTGCCCGGCGAAAACCCACGTGGACACGGGGAGAGAACATTCAAACTCCACACAGAAAGGCACCCGAGCCGAGATTCGAACCCGGGTCCTTCTAGCTCTGAGGAGGCGACAGCGCTACCCACTGGGCCACCGTGCCGCCCTGAATAAATAATAAGCAAAATTATCTGAAACAGTAATAATTGTTATTAATAATAATATAAAATGGTAAACTACGATAAGTCCTCACTTAACGCTGTCGTTCCGTTCTTGTAAAATGCAACTTTAAGCGAAACAACGTTAATCAAATCTATTCTTCCCATAAATAAAGTCGGAAGCTACGTTCTGGCATATGTAGTCACAGAAAAAGACGCAAGTTAATCAAACAGAAGAAAATACAACTCTATAACCGCAGCACCTGGGGGAGGAGGGTTCCGCATCCACCGCCACCCGTACCCCCTGTTGAGCGGCAGGGGGTCAATGCAGGGTCAACATCTACTCTTCCAGAAATTAAGTCCTGCCTTAGGCAGCTCGAGTTCCACCCTGGTGCCTTTCCGTGTTCTCTCCCTGTTCTGCGTGGGTTTCCTCCCACAACTATAAATACACTCATCAGTTAATTGGCCGATGATATTTTATGTATGGAGCAGTCCCTGGCGGGTTGGCGTCGGCTGACTGCCTGGCTGACTCCTCCCCCCCTTTGCATTTTCTTCCCACCTCCATACCCGTATCTTCTTCATGCCTAGACATAGAATTTGTGCCTGTTTTAAATTGTATCATTGTTGATGTTAAGCCGTAGTCTTCTTTATAGCTCACATCACCTTCTCGGTCACACACACACATGTACAAATGATATTCGTGATTTTTCTGGGATATTCGCGATTTTTCTGGGATTTGCGCCTGTTTTTGGAACGTATCCCACGTGAAAGTGTTTGTTGTAGTTCCCATTGAAAATCAACACAATAGCGAACCTTCAACATTGTACAAATACATATATGCCCCGACTGTATTGGAAATGATAACGTGAATAAATCAACATACGAGCGTTTACTGTGTTTGAAATATCTGCGTGTTAATACCGGTTTATATATAAGTTTGATTTCCGTCAGCCATAGACTGTGTAAAAAAATGTAAATTAAATAACTTGCGTAGGCGGCACGGTGCCCCAGTGGGTAGCGCTGTCGCCTCCTCACAGCAAGAAGGTCCCAGGTTCGAATCTCGGCTCCGGTGCCTTTCTGTGTGGAATTTGCATGTTCTCCCCGTGTCCGCGTGGGTTTTCGCCGGGCACTCAGGTTTCCTCCCACAGTCCAAAAAACATGCTGCTCCATAGGTTAATTGGCTTGCAGACTAAACTGCCCTCAGTGCCCGGTGATGGACTGGCGTCCCATCGTGGGTATATCCCTGCCTTGCGCCCTGTGTCTGCTGGGATAGGCTCCGGCTGACCGCGAGCCTGTATGGGACTAAGTTGTTTCCGACAATGAGATGAAATGAGACATTGTGATCCGCAGCAAGCTGATGATGACGATCTCGTAATTTACTTAAAAATGAAGGTGGGAATCGCTGCTCTAGAGCCCCAGGTCCAGCAGTGGCATGAGCAAGGCATTGGAGAGCTGTGTCCTTACGTATTTACTGGATTACAAGATGCTCTCAATCACACTCTGCTCACTGCCTTAACTGCCCTTGTTTAAGCTACCGAACAAAGTGGTGTGATTTAATTTTAAAAGATGATGTGTTCTTAATATGACGTGCTTAAACAGAAGGTTCTAAGTTTGTGATTCACTTGTCTTGTGCCTTAATTGACAAGTAGCGAGTGTGTGATGCCGTCCCATTTACCCTTGTCTTATCGGAAGAATAATGCTACTATTTAGGTCTGCTTACAAAACACCCGTCCACTTTGCATTCATTGCTTTGAATTGTAAAATATAAATAGTATTCTTTGTGCTGATGTTTATGTTGCCAAGTGTTGGCAAGGAATCTACTCCTCTTGTATTGAAGAGGCTATATCCGTTCCTTTCTGTAAAAATGTACATCCAAAGAGTAAATAAGCATTTTCTTTTTTTTTGCAAATGTTATTGGCAAACTCACACTCAAGCCATAACTTGTCTACCAAGAGCTGAGGAATTATTTGGACTTAAACCATTTTAATATGCTGTCGCGGTAGATTAAGATTAATAATTCTTGCAGTGGCTGCTGTGAGGTTCAGGGGTGGCTTACACAGTCATGTGTTTAATAATTCATCAATGAAATATTGTTGAAACTACAATATCAGCTTTTTTATGCCTCAACAATTTCTGCTCAGAATTCCAAGCTGATTGCTCGAGCATTAACCAAGACCTACATGAGTTGACGCGATTTCTGCTCGCAGTGACGGCAGTGCTGACGATGGGGTTAACGATGCTTTGTCGCACCTCACCCTTGTCTTGTCCCCGCCGCAGGTGAGGAGCATGAGGTGGACCTGACTCAGATCGTCGGCGTGCCTCTGCCCGCTCCAGTCTCGTTCATAAGCGGCTTCGAGGGCTTTCCCGCCTACCAATTTGCGGAAGAGGCCAGCGTGGGCCGTCCGGCGCAGAACTTCCTGCCCGAACCGTTCCCCCAGGACTTCTCGATGCTGCTCACGGTGCGCCCGTCGACGGACGAGGGGGGCGTCCTGTTCGCGTTCACCGACTCGCTGCAGCAGGTGGTGCAGCTTGGGCTGAAGCTGTCGCCGGTGGAGGATGGGGAGCAGACGCTGCTGCTCTTCTACACGGAGTCGAGTAACGCCGACACGCGCATCGCCGCTGCCTTTCCGGTAAGGGGGGGTGGCGGGAGGGCATAATGTTCGGAAGCATCGTTACGTCTGACTGTACATGACCCGAATGTTTGCGAAAACATGGAAGAAATATTTACCCCATGGTAAAAAAGGTGCAATTGCCTGAATGAGAACTCCACCGCACCTGTTCCGATTAAAGTGCTTGTGCAACGCTTAGCACCCTGAGCTACAAACAAGCATAGCCCCCCGTCCACTGCTAACACCAGTGATGATTATAAACTGGTCCTGGGTCAGCCCAAGATCAACTTGGCCTCAAATGGGTTACCTGTTCCCGTGTGTTAACATCACAAACTGGAGAGATAAAGGCGGCTGGGCATTGTACCAGCCACCCATCCCTTTCTGTGCAGTGCAGGCCTCTATAGGCGCTAGCTGGCAGCACTTGTCCCGACAAACCGCTGAGGCTATCGGTGGGACCTTTGTCTTTGTGCGTGTGGTTGTGCGGCACAGCTTCCCGTTTTGACAAACCGCTGGGTGCGCATGTCGGTGTCCGTGGACGGCGACACGGTCTCGTTTTACTACAACTGCAAACTGGCGGAGCGTTCGGCCATCGAGCGCTCCAGCAGTCCCCTGGACATCGAGGAGGAGGCTCTCGTGTTCATCGCGCACGGTGGCGACGCTGACTCCGACAAGTTCGTGGCAAGTTGGCACAGCTGCCGACGGAGCCGTGTGCCCATTCATACTGGCCGGGTCCACTTTTGCTCTGTCATCACCCAGCGGCTGCTGTGGGCAACGCGAAGCCTGAGCTCCGTGCCATAACCCCACTGTACCTCACATGCTCTCAGGAGCGTTTGTGCTAATTCCAGCAAAGAGAGCGTTAACGGAGGATAGAACATTAACACGTCAATGGATTTTGAAATAGTATAACTTTTTCACGCACATTGTAAACCTGTCAGTAATACAGTACATACGCACATATCTGACTTTCACATAGCTGACCTGACAAATATTTCTCCGATCTGCAAGTAGCATCTGTGCACACTGTAACTGTTATTTGCTATTTATGTTCACAGATGTAACATTATCACATATTATCCCCAATGTTTCAGTTCCCAGGCAGTGCTAAAGCACATTTTTGTCCTTGAAATGGCAATTAAAGCAACAGTAAAGATTGTTAAACCTAGTTGGCACGGTTGTGTTGGCAGCATCCTGGCGGTGTCACAGGAGGTAAGCAGAGTTTAGGAAATGCTTTTTGTTCGAACTTGTAGAGGCACAAGTGGAACAAATGGTTGCTTTCTTGTTGCTGGTGTGAATACAGTGGCTGCATTGAATGGCCATTTTCAAAAGGTACTGTGCCTTAGAAATTGTAAGGCCTTGTGTTTGTACAGGATTGAGCCAGGGGGCGGAGGGTGTGAATGAGGAAGGATTTGAACCTTCACATGGACCCTTACTGACAAAGTGGTTCCCAACGCATGAAATATTCCACATCTGTTGGGCAACTTTACAGCACGTGCACAATGGTGTAAGTGTTGAACATCCAGTTGGGAAGGAAGGACCGCTATTGTACGAAAAGCAGTGAACATTTTCCGCTGTGGGATTATGCTCCGTCATCCCGCCCACAAGAACTCTGGCTTTGTGCGGTTGCTGATCCCACACCACCCTCACCCCATTGCAATGCTGGGTGAGAACAGAATCCTCTTGTTAATTTGAAATCTGGCCCATGGAGAGGTGGATTTAGGGTCAGGGAAATGCATGTGATTTGGATCTCACTGCATCGGTCTAATGTTACTGCGAGGTTTCCGGTGTCTTGTTTACCTTAGTGCTGTTTGTCGGTTATTATGCTGTGGATATAATTTAGATTTTCTTTAGCATTCCACTGATAGTTAAAATGAACTATGAGGTGTAATGGCAACTGGCCATGGCATTTATGCGGCTGGGAGATGTTACGTTTTCACCGAGATGAATGATTGTGGGCTCTTGGGGGATGGGGTGGGACAAACATTGTGCCAGGAAATTTAAGAAAGTGTGAAATTTGAGATTTATCTGCAGGAGGTGGAAAGAAGAGAATGCAATCAGAGCGTAGTAATTCAGACTTTGCAGGGTGTCATGAGTTTATTTTCTCCATCCGACAATTTGTCGAAGCGGTTGTTTTGAAATGATGCAAAAAAATGTCAGTGATCTTCGTACTCGGGAAACCCGTTGTGTTGGAGAGAAGTAAAAACCTCGCTCGGTCGGTAAGCAGTGTGCCAGTGGAATGAGGAGGGACGTGAGATCGAGGAGTAGCTGGAGTGGCCGCTGCTCTCTCTGCTGCTTTGGGAGATTCTCTTGAGCTTCGTCTCTCACTCAAGCGTGAAAGAATGCTTACGCAGCCGACTCGCTTTCTGCCCTTTTATGGATGCAATAATAATTAATTATTTCCGTGCTGTTGTACGTGGTAGGTATTTATTACCTTTTCAAACATTCACTGGGATTTCAATATACACTGGCAGAAGTGTTGGAGAAACACTACTGCATTGCTAATTGTTTCGTGGAATGCTCAGAGAAGCAAACAAACGCATCCTCATTCTTCTTAAATATGTTTCAAATTGCCAAATTAAGATATCCCCAAAACATCTGAAAATGTAGTTCTTAAATACCATAGAATGCAGACCTTTAACATAATAAACATTGCATGCTTAGAGGATATTGTGAGAGGCATAGCATATCGCTCACTCCCTCAAATAGTTTGGTGTTTCAAAGTATAATCTTGCATAGCAAACACTCCAGTAATAAATACACACATTGTGCATATTGTTCAGTTAGACCACACTGAGAGCTTCTGTTTTGTCTCCCAAGTCTCACACAGAAGCCAGACGTGGGTCGAATGCTCCCCAGTATCCCTGACGCCCCTCGTGGCCACGCTGACCCTCAGCAGTAATACTCTGTGATCAACCACCGACCAGTTGATTGCCTCAAAACGAGAGCACAGTTTGAAGGGAACTCAGAGTCTTCACCCTCAAGTAGTGTGTCAACTTGGAAACCAACCGCATACTTCCTCAGCGATGCACCGATGCAGGGAATGATCCCCAGTGCCCTCTGTTTTCCCTGCTCCCCTGGGATGCATGGGTTTTCTTTCTGCTGCCCCAAGGCGTCTGGTTGTGTGTGAGACCAAAGATGGGCTACGGAAAAATAAGCAATGTTTTCTGTGTGAGCTCAGCCTCTGTTCACCAGGGGTCACCTTTTAGCCGTGATGTCGAGAGAATGCACGCTTTTGCAAAGATCACCCAGCTAATGGAAGTGCAGTTAATGCGTGTGAAATGTTACAATTTCATAGTGTGTAGCACGAGTACATCGACATGTAAAAAAAAACCAAATTGCTCAGAAACACAGCAGTATGGTGAGGCTGAATATTTGAACAGAACACAGTCTGTAACCATTGCAAACATGGTAGAATGACATATGAGCAGATTTGTTGAATATATGTTCTTTACAATTTGGAACCCTTTTGTTAATTCACTGCGATGTGAAGCCATTGTCATTTATTGACGTTATTTGGCCATACTTCACCTCACTGGTTCATGCAGGTTCGGTGAAGGTGTGTACTTAACCGCTGGGCTCCACACCCGGTGACCCGAGTTCGAATCCCGCTCACGGCCAACAGCAGTGACGATTTTCTGAACTGGTCCTGGGCTTCCCCTAGGTCGACTCGGCCTCAAATGAGTACCTGGTGCAAAGTGGAAATGTTGCCACTCGGGAGACAGAGGCGGCCGGGCGTGGTGCTGGTCACCCATGCTATCGTGTGCCTTGTCGACCTTAATAGGTGCTCGCTAAGGGCACATGACTCTACAGACTGTTAAGGCTACAAGGCTATAATTGCAGCCAATAGTGGTCGAGTTCTTGCTCGCTACTGGCAATAGCCGTGGCGAGGAGTTGAACGTCAGTGTCACAAGCAAGACTGAATACTCTCCGCTCGAACGCTGTCCACAGGGCGCCATCCAACAGATGCTCATCAGGCCCGACCCCAATGCTGCCGCAGAGCAGTGCGCCGAGGATGACGACCGTGAGGTGAGGTCAGCGATGGGGGTCGCGACCGAACTGGTCAGCCTGGCGTCCAGCGAGCTCACCACCACTGTGCACATTCGGGACGAACCTCACGGTTTCATTCAGTCATTGTGTCAATATTCACACACACACACTGTGAAGCGGACGTACGAACATACAATGCACTTTCAATGTTGCCTTACCGTGCCATTGTGAATATTAAATAATACAAATGATTTAGTAATTTACAGACCGTTGTCAATTCGCTGCAAGACGAAGGCCTCCTTCTCGTGTTATGTCTGCAAGGGATGAGTTGACTGCACTTCACCATGGTGGCCTGCGTGGATTTGTCAAAGAGTGTCCATAACAGTTTCATATTTACCACTGATGTTACCATTGGCCGGGCATTAACGTAGGTCGCTGTGTTTGTAATACAATGCGTTATTTACTGCACCATGACTCCCGAACCCAACAGCAAGTTGTCATCAGTGTTTAAACAACAAGCTATTAAAACAACAAGCGGTTCAGCATGGAGCATCACCAACAACATATAAAAATAACACCTGAATTACACGGGGCGATGCACCAGAGTTAAAAGCAATACTCCAGGCTGAACTAATACTGGAACGCACACACGATTATCTGACAAGCCGCGTGCAAATATTTGTGTGTTTATTCTGGGTCTATTTGTGAATGCAAACAGGGCTTCTGTGTTTACTGTATTCACACATCACACAGGTACTTACCTCGAGAGACACTAAGCAGGTGAGTGATGGAGGAAAACTATGGTGTGACCTCTGGTGTGTTCCAGAGCATGGTGGCACCGTGGTCTGCTCTTAGACTTTGATCCTTGTCCACTACGTGGGTGGTCAGTGCAAGTGGATTAACAACAATTGCATGCTGTTGCATTAAGATTGACAGTCAATCTTAATGCAACGACTTTGCTCTCTGGTGTGGGTTTTTTTTTAATGGTGTTAAGGTCACTCTCCTTAAACTGGCTAGGAATGCAAACAGGCCCTATTGTAGACGATGCATTTGCACAATACGTCGTGCTTGTGTCAAGAGAACATACTCCGAAATGAAGTTGTTTTGCTCAGCAAAGCGCTGGTAACGCTGGAATGCAGCGGTGTGCTTTGTGTCGCTCAGAAATTCTCACCTCGCTCCGCGCTGCAGGCATCCGGGGAGCAGGGAAGTGGATATGACGACCGGGATGGAGAGAGCGAAGAAGAGGTCGAGGAAGATGAAGAGAGCGAGCGCGAGGATGAGCGTAGTGAGACTGGGGGATCGGGGATTGTGGAGACGGTGAGCTGCTTCTGCACATAATAATTAAATCTTCTTGGGACATTTAATGTCCCGGTTGTTGAATCTTCCCCCTCCTGTTATTTTAAATAATTTTTATTCCCATGATATTTCCTCGTTTTTTCTTTACCCCAGTGGAGGCAAATGACCAATATTGCCATGTCAAATCTCTCCAGCTGTACTCTTTGTAAAACATTCACAATAAAGTGTTCTAGTGCGGGAGCAGCAGAGAGCTTTAATACAAATGCTGCGCGGCTGTGTTCCCTCGTTTACTGCATGCGATTGTGTGTATACAGTGATTAAGAAAACTCAGTGTCTGGGAAGTTAGTGCTCTGTTTATAGTGGCTATTTTAACTTCGCTTCTTTGTGAAACTTTATTTCCAGTAGGCAATGGTTTGCGTATTGTCAAGACCGTTGTATAGCCGGTGGTTGGTCTGCCTCCTAGAGGACATTTGTATTATTACGGTACCACACAGTCCTAGGACAAACACTTCCCAGTTTTATAGTTTTTGAGTACTCTACAATGTTTGGTTCCCAAGCATTACCAAATGCTGTGTTTTGCATTTAACATACAGAATATTTACTTCAATCTAATTTGACCGAAGGCTAGTTTTTCAGCCTCGATGATACAGGTACTTAACATAAATGTGCTTAACTCTGATTCGAAGGCATTCGTGACCAATGTTATCGATAAATTCCATTTTTTGGGTTAGGTGATGTAAAAATGTTTGTCGTAAACCCTCCACACCCGACAACGGCCAATAAGTAAAGTGTGTAAACGTGAACAAAACGTGCCAATTCTTTACTATCGCGGCACACCGGTGTGTTGGAGAGCAAACTCACGGTATTTACAAAAGAAATATGACGTTTCCTTGATAACTGCAGTATCCTCAGGTAAACTCGACGTTTCCATGATAACTGCAGTATCCTCAGGTAAACTCGACGTTTCCTTGATAACTGCAGTATCCTCAAGTAAACTCGAAGTACAATGTGTAAAACGTTGTGTGAGCCTTGCGTTTACATTATGAAATTACCATACCATGCAGTAAATAGCACGTGAATATTCTCTGCCTGGTCAGAGGGGAGGTGCATCTTTAGCATATTCTAATAATTATTAATTTAATAAACAGGTGACACGCCACCCCAACCAGCAGCCAATAAGACCACCCCCCACGATGGCGCCTGAGAGGAGACGACACAGACCAGGTCACGACGTCTGGCTTCGGCCGGAATCAGACTCCCGCTCCAAGGCGGAGGCTCCTCCGCTCAAGGAGGATGTACGGCCAGCGCGGGAGGAGGCCGCCATTGTGCTAAGCCAACCTGGCGAGGCACTGTTGCGGAGAGAAAAGGGGGAGCATGGAGACAGTGGCAGCCCAGGGCTGAAAGGTCAAAAGGGTGAGTGCATGGAGCTCAAGTAATCGATTTTATGGCTAAAGTTACAAAATGTTCTGGATTGCCCTGGACACTGCAGTCTCATAACAGCTACTACTATGTGAAAATCGAGATTTTGTGTTGGTTGGATCATAATTCGTGCAAAGGGTGGTGCTAGTTTAGTAGGCTATGGGGGTGGTGGAAGAGTGGGGAGCGATCAGTATCATTGAGGATAACTTCTGAGTGGTGGGGCGAGTGATAGTGTGCGTGTGGCTATGTAAAAGTGGGCGGGGCTTGTAGAGGGAGGGCCTGCCAGCCTATCCCATTGCATGGTTGAACTTTCCAAAATGTGGTAGCTCTACTTATGCCCAACATTCATCTTGTGCGCACCATAACGAGTCCTTGTTTACATGGTGTCCTTGTTTACATGGGAAACTTGTTAATTTTTCCAGGTGAACCTGGTTCGGCTACCTCTAAAGGTGAAGCCACTCCTGGGTTACGAGGCCCTATTGGCCCAATAGGTGAGTAATCGTGCTTAATCAACTCTTAGTTGTATATCTTCCATGATAAACTTTGTATTTCCGATTAAATTGTTTGAAAAATCGATGGCATTATTTCACAATAAGCTTTCAAATAAATTCAGACTGATTATCCATAACAAATCACTTACAAGCAGGCTATACATATATGCATCCTTTTTACCTTATCTTATAAATATATTTAAAATGCAGAAAATAAACGCTAAAGTGAAAACAAGCTGCGTGTGCCAGATTCCCTGCAGTTACCGGCAGTTACAGTGAAGATACTATTGTACACACAATGGTTATTTTACAATATGCAACACAATTAGTGGCTTGTGGATAAAATATGCTTAACTTTGGAAAGTGCAATGCATTAATCAATTCGTAATGGCAAATAAAGTTTGATTCAAGTTATTTTCCCTAATTTATTTTCCCCAGGAACCTACTGATTGAGGAACCGATGTTGAGAGACGTTACAATGACATCCTCCTGGGGACCTGCGTTGCACTAACTGGCGGGTGCCTTTTTCTATTGTACTTCATAGGTACTGCTGGGGCTAAGGGAGAGCATGGGAACACCGGTCCGAAAGGTGACGTGGGAGAGAAGGGTGAGCTGGGCACTCAGGGTCCACCTGGGCCCAAGGGAGAAAGCAGCTTTGCGATGGGCGACGTCAAACCTGGCACCAAGGGAGAAAAGGTACAAAAGCTAACAATACGGGATTGTTATATTCAAATGCATTTTATTCTGTGCCTATATCATTGGCTCTTACGTTTAGCCAATGCATTGTTTTTTCCCAACATTAGGAACTTTTTTGAGGATGAAAAGAAGCTGCTTGAAGTGGCAACGAATTCATCCCATGATCTGCACCGATATTTCGATAGAGATTTGAAGTGGTTCCCCAGATGTGCCCATTGGATAGCTATGCACATATCCGTAGTAGCTTCTGAAGATTAATACAAGAGAATAGGATCTCCCAATAATGTGTCAACATCATAAGTGAAGAGAGGTGTTTCGCTGTATAATATTTACATTCATGTATCTGTATCTCTTATTGTTTCAGCTGATAATGTGATTGTTTTATATATTTTGCAGGGTGACGTGGGAGAGCCTGGCTTGAAGGTAAGTTATGTTTCATCACATTATTGACTGCCAGTCATAATAATATAATATTTTAAGTTTCTAAAACGCCTTTTCACCCAAGGGTCACAAAGCACTGCACGGAGCTGTGGAGAGAACAGATGTTGTCAACAACAACATCAAAATAGATCAATTCAATAAAATCACGAATATAAATCAATTAAAGTAAAATGCCCTTTTAAATTGCATTAACAATGAATAATACGAATAGTTTAAAAATTATCTTTCACAGGAACATGTTTTGACAAAGTAATGAAGTGTCAACATAAGTGTTTCTGGAATTAAGTGGACTATCATAAGCATTATTACAGGAATTATAATCCAGTACATTTCAAATATGCTCATTGAAACTTTTGTTATTTTGATCACACCGAGAAACAATCGCTTTTAATTAAGAAAGCAACAATTAACAAGACGTGTAGTGTTACTCACCAATCAGGCAGATTAAAGGTTGTTATCTATGAAAATACTACCATCACACAAAGTTCCAGGATATTCCCTAAAGGTTAAAACCTACCGCAATAACAACTCACCAATATTAAGACGTTGTTTATGAGTAACGAACCATTTAAAATCAGTTAAAAACATGGGATTTTATGGCCAAAGCTTCCATTATCACATAAGGGTGATCTTGTTACACTGACACATGTTCCACGATGTCAATATATAAAGATGTTACCTGGACAATCCTGAAGTAACATCGTTGGTGCAAAAAGTATGTCTCAATCTTTTGAGAAAGAAAGAAAGGCCATCCATTCCAATTCGTCAACAAATGTTATAGTTGCTCAATTTAAAATAAAACTCTAATATAAAAAAAATAAATCCGCTCTATCGGTGAACTGTCATTGATACAACTATGGATATTTATAGGTATTTGTTAACCATATAACTTATAAAGCCCCTATTTTATGAAGGCCTATCCATGCATTTCGGCTTGTTTGGGCTACTGGACCATCACCATGTTAGTCAGTGGTTGGGTTTATTTAGGCTGGGGATAATAGAGTCGCCGGCGATGGACCGGCGTCCCGTCGTCGGGTGTATTCCTGCCTTACGCCCTGTGTTTCCGGGATAGGCTCCGGCTTCACCGTGACCCTATATAGGATTAAGCGGTTTCAGATAATGAGATGAGATGAGATAATAGAGTCAGCAATGGAATTTATTGCATCGCCCACTGCTGCCCATATGCAGCTGTCCAAGGCTTCTGTAGAACACAGCCGCCTACGCATGGTGGTTTCCCATCCAAATACAATCCAGGCTCAACCCACCTCCTCTTCCTTTATCTGACAAGATTGGGCGCATTTTGAACAATCTCGTTTAACACGTGTGTTTTTTACAGTTCAACTTAATGCACTGATTTCCTTTGTCATGAGTCATATCGGCATGATTTCCTATTCTCGGTACCCTTTTATGATGATGTTTCCAGGGTGGAGCGGGTTTTGGCTACCCTGGGCCAAAGGGGAGCAAGGGGGATGTTGGACCGCAGGGTCCCATAGGCCAGCCTGGCCTCCCAGGCCCTGTGACGTCGGTGGTGCCGCGAGGGGACGGCTCCATAGCCCAGCTGGTGGAAGGCCTCGCTGGTCCCCCTGGTCCACCTGGTTCAGCTGGCCCACCTGGGGATGCTGGCGAACCCGTATGTGACCACAGCACAATCGCCATCTCAGTCCTCTTTGTCATATTGCGTGACTTGATATCATCGTTTGTTGTCATTTTTTCTTAAAGTCTGTGGTGTTATATTTTAAAGTCATTACAAAAATTATTGCAAAATTTAGTTGTGATATCTGTATTAGACACGGTAATGATTTAGCATATCAGAGATGATAATATTTTTTGTAATTGGTGTCAATGAGGTGTTGTTGATTACCTTTTTGAGAAATAAGCAATACATTATTTGTTTAATTGTGTTCATTTCCAGGGGGACCCAGGAGAAGATGGTCTTCCTGTAAGTTTTTTTGTTCGTGCACATCATCAGCCTTAATTGATGTTACTGCCTCTTGAAGGCGTCTCTGGCTTGTTGCCATATCTCAGACTCATGATGCCACAATCCATGTTGCTCTATGGAACAGAATGAGCTAATTACATCACTTCTTGGTGGCCTTTCACTTGCGTGTGATTTCTCTTTTAGATGCTCTTCCATTATCAGTCTCAACCATCAGCCAACATTCCTTCTTTCAATGTGTCCTGCCCAAGTGACTTACTTTTTTAACAGACAAATGTGATAAAGAAAAGGCTTTACCTCTTTTTTTGGCAATGATAGTGTTAAGTTCTTAAAAACACCAAATTGACACTTTTCTTAAAGTGTCAAGTTTGCAAAAACCACACACGTTGGTAAAGACTGCAAGCAAACATGCTTTGATAATATATCATTGTCCTTGAAGCTGATTGGCCTGCATCAGAAACGGCTTCCTTTTTAGCCTTGTCTCAATGCGAGCCAGATGTTGCCAAAAGGCAATCAGTCTCAGGACAACACAATATGAATATCAAACTTGACACTTTTTATGAAAAGTGTCTGTTTAGTGTTTTTAATAACGTAACACTATTACTGCCAAAAAATGGGTAAATCCTCTTCTTTCTTATAACTCTACTGGCAAAAAGAATACCCATAGCAGACAAATGTAATGTCTTTCATTTGCATTCACTTTCTGATCTGTGTTTCATTCTCTTTCCGTCTCTCGGTGTAATCCCGGGCTTGGAGCTGTCCATGGTTCCTTGCTCGGTGTAATCCCGGGCTTGGAGCTGTCCATGGTTCCTTGCTCACTTCACCTTTCCTTCCATTATCTTTGCCAGTCACCATGTTTCTGGTACGCAAGTGATACTGGTGAATATATATGATTTAACATTTCTTATTTCGGCTCCTTGATATGTTTCTCTTTATTGTCTTGTTTAGTTTTCCAAAAAGCCATTTATTTATTATTTCCTCATGGTGTTCGTGAGTCACCCTGAATAATACAGGTGTACATATGTTGTGTTATTAATTTATATTCCTCCAGGAAATGTTTCATTTTTTTCTTTAGCAAAGTAAAGCTTATGCAAAAGGTAAATAAATAACAGCATCATACATATTTCAAACGAATATATGTACAAGTAGAATGCACAGTGATGTCTGCTTGTTATAGACACCTGTCAATGTTATATGTTTGTTGTATTTTTTATGTTCTTGTGCAGGGAGAGAAGGGTCCTCCAGGTTTTCCAGGAATTGCAGGAGATCCTGGCGTTAAAGGAGACAAAGTGAGTCTCGGTCTAAACAAATTTGATGCAAATGCAGTGTTAATCTCTCTTTTACCAAAGTGCGCTTTGTTAATGGGTAAAATATGTTCAAAATGTACAAGAACCTCATGAAAATGTATTCTTTTTATCACAGGGTGAAACTGGAGTGGGACAACCAGGCCTTCCTGGGCCACCAGGCCCCCCTGGGCCACCAGGCCCCACATCACGGCGCAGCAGACTTGTAAGGTCATCCCTTCCTGCCACGCTGGTTTTTACTTTCATTACATTGTGATATCTTGCAGCCAAAGTTAATCCAACGCTACCCTTGAGCCTCTCCATGTCATTTTGTTCAAGGGGATTGTTTGGACATACTTCACCACGGAGCTCATTCCTCGTTGGCAAAAGGAGCTGGCTGTATTATTTCTGATATTAATCACCGTTGATTCTAGTCTTATCTGGGAGTCCAACTCAGGTTGTTGGGTTCATATTACAGGACCCTAGCCACTGCTCACCGCTCAACTTCATCTCCCATTACAGCAAACAAAAACAATGTATTTCTGAATGTAACACGGCTTCATAGGCTGAAATGAATAAATTGGCTCATTTAATAATTGGAATTGATTGGAGCAAGTGACATGAGTTTATATTGAAACATTTCCAAAATTAAATGACTCGAACTGGGGCCTTGAAACAACTCCGACAGGCTCAACTGAGATTTGAAATTTGGCTGTGCCGAGTGCAGCTGATTGAGGAATTTGTGGATTCAAATAGGTCATGGCTGGAGTTGTGAGCAGTGTGCAAAACCTGGTTCAAGGAGGTGAGCTTGTAAACTGATTTGACCTCTGAAGCTGCCCAAGTTAATTTGTGCTAATAATTGCATTAACTTTTCTCAGAACCTCGGTGATGCCGAGGGGTCAGGTGACTCAGATGATGACGACGCAGACTCAATCCGAGTGAGGCTTTACCCTACACTTTCAATTCTTGCAAGATTGTTTGAATAAATGTATTTTGTGGGGGCCTGCTAAACGTATAAAGTGTTGGTGTGACGTGGCCAGAGAGAGGCCTGTACAGCATTGAATTCTCAAATGATATTTAACTACAAAGTAATGTTTCAACCAAGTTGTATGCTGTTTTCTCTGGCCACTGCAGAGTGCCCCACAAATGCCAAACACTCCTTTAATAAATTGGCCACATATCTTATTGTATGATCTAAAAAGGGCCTTGAGACAAAATACTCATTGAGACATCCAGTAAAAACACAACAATGGTTGGTCTATTGTTGGGTTGTGGGTCAAACCTTTGGACCATCATTCCATGTTTAATGTATTTCCTGGGCCATCATCTTATCATCAGGACTGTTAGATAAAGGCCTCCCCATACCATCCCCATCCTTCACAGTTCTCAAATGCAATAATCCGCTGAGCACATACTCATGAGCTGATCTTATTGTTTCATCTCCATGGCAGACACTCTTGGAGAAATATATTATTTTAATCAAAAAACAAATCTGTATTTCCATATGTAATGACGTCATTCTTTTCTGGCAGGGTGCCCGGGGCCCTATCGGCCTTCCTGGCCCTCCAGGTGCTCCTGGCATTCCTGGACCCCCTGGACAGCCGGGCAACTTGAGTTCCCTCACACCATTGGCTGCCGTGCCAGGATCCAAGGGGCAGCCGGTCTGTTGCCATTTGATTGAACACAGTTTTTTGTTTAATAACAATTAAAGCCTTTGTAGTCATTTGACCCCTTGGGTGGCTATTGTTGCGTGACCATTTTCTTCAACCTCCTTGCAATGATCTTCCTACTTCTTTCGACCTCTTACAACTCTGATGGCTTCCATCTGCATATATACTTCGTTTTAATAATTCAAAATAAGCCTTTATCATTATTATTAAATAAATGATAGATTATGTTATTATCTGAAACAAAATTCAAGAAATGATTTTTTGACAATGTATGCATTATTGTAGCTTCGTTGTCCGTTTTGTAGGCAATGCTTTTAATTTAACAGCAACTGTTGCCCTATATACGTCAGTACTTGACAGTAATTGAAGTAGGGCTTCTAGGGTTGCCATTCATCTTTGTTTCCCGAAGATGTCCTCCTTTTGAAGGAGCTGCCTTGGGAATTATTTGCGTCTTTGCAGGATGTTAAAAGTGCCATTTTTCTCTTAATTTCGCAATAATGTACCATTCAATGCGATGCGGTTATTGATACCTTATTCCACTTGCCATATTGTGCGATATTCCTCCTATGATCTATCCTGGGTTTTTTTTAATGCTCAGTGGTTGCAACTCCAGAGACTGGTTTATTTGTACATTTCTGTTCTCTGTTGGATCATTTTAGGGACCCGTGGGCCCTGCTGGAAAGGATGGACTTAAAGGCCAACAAGGAATGAAAGGGGACAAGGTAGGTCTTCATCTGCTGTGTGTTTACCACAGTGTGACGAGATCTTAATATGTTTGACGATGTTTCAAGGGTGATGCTGAGAGATGTTTGATTCTATTTCTTACCCTCAACAGGGAAGCAGTGGAGAGGCAGGGAAGCCTGGGCCAGTTGGGCCAAAGGTATGAAAGCCATGGCTCGTTTTCAAATATGAACACATTATTCATTACTCTGGGTTCAAATTCAGGCAGCTACCTGTGGTTAAATCGACTTCTCAAGTTTAATTAGTTGTTGATCTCGGCACGGTAACCGATGAATGCAAAAAATAACCCCATCAAATTAAACTTATTTTCTTGATTTGACTGAGTACAATAAGTTCCTCACGCATGCTAATTTTTCATTAAGAATAAAATTAGTCACACATCAGTGTAGAGGCTAATTGGAACCCAATTAGGCTCTTTATGTAATTAAACAGACAATATTTCAAGTTAAAACAAGGCACATCTTTTATTTATTTTTTAATTGAAAAGATATCTGTGTGACTCAGAGGGTAGCACTGAACTGGTATTCCTGAAATACCTGGATTCAAATTGTAGCAGATTTAATAAGTTTGTGATCTCAGCCTGGTTACTGATGACTGAATGAAGTCCATCATATTAGATTATTTGTTTTCACTTTATTTCATGAAATTATAGCTCTAGCTATGAAATAGATTTTTGACTGCCATCTAACAAGACAAAATCAATATCCTGCCTTTAACGTTATGCCCTTAGTTTTGATGGAAACTAGGGGCATAACGTTACTTACTTGATAAGTATCTTTAGAAGTAGTTCTGTCATGTCATCTTCCAGGGTCGATGTCTGTTACAGGGTTATAAACTGTTCAGTGCAATGTTCCAAATGGAAATGTGTGTTTTTTTTATTGTGGCATGGCACAGATTGCACAATTGCAAAATAACTGAAGAATAAAACAAGGAATTTTGTTATAAAAAAGGCTCTATTTTCCATTACACGGTCAATGTACCCACCTCTTGTCATCACTACAAGCGCAGGCATTCTTTCCCTCTTGTGCAGGGTGATTCTGGATCCCTAGGGTTGGTGGGTCCTCAAGGGGCCCCTGGTCCACTGGGATTGCCTGGACCAATAGGACCTCCGGGCCCACCAGGCCCTCCTGCACATACCAGAGTGAGCTTGATTGAGGTGAGCCTAGGAGAGCATGTATAAGGTCTTTGCTTTGCATGTGCCATTCATTTGACACATACCATCAGAATTTTAGTTTATACTAAAAGTGTGTAGCTCAGTGGGTAGGCTTCAAGGTTGTCTTACTAGCGTACTACCCAGAATGCCAATTTTGAACATTTTGTAAGTGTTCCTTGATAAAAAAAAAAGTTGTAAATAAATATATCCTGATTGACTGTTTTCTACTCATAATATAGAATGAGTAAAAAACCCATTTTCTAAATATATCCCTACAAATTACATATTCATACATTTACATTGTGGAAAATAAATAAACGAAGTTTGTTTTCGTGATTCCGTGCATGAGAATTTTTCTCACAAGCTGCTGTTTTAGGATAGCTGTTTTGAGGATTCCTCCACTCTCCTCTGACATTTTGCCTCCTACATTGGAGGCATGATTTGTTGTATTTACCAAGTGTGTCATTAATATGTTGTGTAGGAGGAGGAAGGCTCTGGCTTTGGACACAAATCCCGCGCTGGACCTGCAGTGAGGGGCGCACCCATGATCGCACAACAAATGCTGGTGCAGCGTTAACCATCACTGTACTCCACGTTCAGCTCAATCTTTAGACTATCACAAGGAGTTACAATCACTTAAACAAATAATAATCACAACTAATTACACAGTGCCTATGGATATAAAGAATATCGGTGTAACTGCATCTGAAGACAATACACAGAAATGTAGGGCTTGTTTATTTTTGAAGTGGTTGGTTATTGGTAGAGAGCTTTAGCTTGGGACAGGGAGTCGACAGTACATGTGGCTGGGGTAAGGGAATTGGATGGTGGCAGTACAGGAATAATGAGCCTCTTACCACTGGGTAAAAGTTTATTGGGGGCTTTGACAAAAAAATCTTCGTTGCTGAATCAGTCTCTGGAGGGGAAGTGGGTGGGATGATAGGAAAAAGGCAGGCATACGTCGTGAGTCTGTGAAGTATTTTGAAGACGTGAGCACGATCATGAAATTGCTGCCCGATTGGATTGGGAGTCATTGCATGGATTGGTGGAGTGCAGTGATGTGGTCCCCTATACAGGCACAGATGATAAATCTGGCAGCAGCATTATGTCTTCAATAATGGGATGTAGCTCAATATGAAAGGTGCTTTTAAATTCTGAGGTTGCACTTACAATAAAAAATCAAGTACCAATGGTTATTGTTTGGTAAAATGTGGTTATTTTGATACAATGTGAGTGCCTAATGGTTAATCGATGTGATAGCATCGCTCTAGTGCACTTCACTGCACTCTTGGAGAGGGAAAACTACTTGCTTTAGCTCGTCAAAACTTTGGCTTTAAGTCATGGGTATGTCATTTCGGCAGTACGTCTAGCACTGAAGAAACTCTGACCATTAACGTGTGGACTAGTGCTGTGTTATCACAACCACTGTAAAGTACACCTGATACATGCTGGGCCATTCCAATGCTTTAGGAGCCCCATGTGGCTCCATGGGTTTGAACATTCCCACTCCATTCCTTCAACTGACTCTCTATCAATAGCCAGAAGGCAGCAATTGAAAATTAAAATAAAGAAAAAATACACAATCTAATATGGGCTTGTGCTAAGTAATACTATATATGTTATTAAGCTGGTGCTATATATTTTAAAAAATAACTTTTCATCATGTTTTGTTAACTGTGCAAGGTACACATTGACTCATATAATTTCATCCTGGGTACAATCTTACAGCTCCCTTGGGAAAGTGAGGCACAAAAGCTAGTTGGTCCTCAAGATGGTCAGGGTTTACCAGGTTTGCCAACCACACCAGGTCACTTCCATGTGTTGTGAGGCCCATGGTACGGGGATGCAGTGACACATAAGATATTAACACGTGCATAAACACAGATTTAAAATATGACTTTTATGTACCATTATACAATGCTGACCTCTACTTGTTTTGTTCATGAGCTATGATGATCTCTCACGGACCCATTCTGTCAACCTTACACTTTTGAGATCTTTCTACATGAGTGAAAAGATTGAGGACTGACTGAACCATTCAACCTGAATCATTCACTTATCTCTGGAATTGACTTTTGGTTCATTTGTGTTTGAGGAAATAAATCAATTTCAAAATATAGCACAGCTAATTTAATATTTAAAACTTCTTTTCACAGGGAGAACCAGGACTACCTGGACCCGTGGGACCATCAGGACTTCCAGGCCTCAGAGTAAGTCTGTTGTGTGTATATTGCCATTGCTGTGTATAATGTAATGCTTGACTACAGTTAATTTATTTTTCATTTACATGAAATCATGCTATTGCCATGACCCCCAAGTGGAAAGCTATGCTCTGAAAATGACTAAATGGATGAAACACTGTCGTTCATAGATTTGAACGTAAATATTTTTGAACATCTAAAGTGTACACTTTGCCCTGCCGTCTCTGCAATGCGAGTAATGCTACGTCATGTCGCACATAATTTTAAGTCTGAATCTGCCTCGCAGGGTGAAAAGGGAGAGAAAGGAGACCAAGGGCCTCGGGTGAGTTTCATGGGTCAACATTCACAATGCAGCTTCGCAGCAACCGTCTACCCCCGAGTCTATCAGATTATAACTTATTTCATGACTTTTGTTTTCATTGAAGCAGCATTCACAAACGTATAGCTTAGACGTAAATTTGAACCGTCAGGTTTCCCGTGGATAGGATTATTGCTTAGATATACATTTAAACTTGAGTAGCACCACTGTTTTACAAGTTGTTTGGCCGGCTTTCAATGTTATGCAACTATCAAAGTCGTCATTATTATTAAATGACTGTGAATAAAGGGTGGGGGGGTGGGAGGGGAGGAGGAGTGGGGGCTGAGGGCTGGCGTGATGCCACAGAATTTTGGCATCTTTTTTGTAAGAAGCAGCTTAGGTTAACAGCTTAGGTTAACACATAAACAACGGAGATTCATATCCCTGACTAACACTCTGCTGTACATCTACACTGCCTTGTGCAGCACTTTTTTAACCGCGTGACACAATTGTATTGTTTTTAACACGTACCGTGATATGTTAACAGTAATGCACATGCGTTAATCGCAACGTTTTGTTCCTCTTGAAATTAAATTGATTGGCTTCTGCAGCGTTTTTCCCTCCCCGATCCCCTCAGTCTGTTAAGCTCAGGGTTAATATTCCTCGCTCCCCCCGCACCCTTCCCCCAATGGCACTGCCTGAGCCTGTGAATGTGCATGAGCGTTGAAGACGGTTTTCCAACAGGGAGTCCCAGGGCTGGCAGGACCAATCGGGCCTGCTGGGGAGGAAGGAAATCCTGGGCTTCCTGGTCCCCAGGTAAGGGTGAGACCCCAAGAAGATGCTCCATTATAATATTCACGTCACTACAACTGAAATCAAATGCAAGCAGAACTTAGTAACAGTAATATTAGATGTGTCACTGAATATACATTTTTTGTCTTTTTTTGCAGGGCCCTATAGGTGAAAAGGGCAAGCAAGGGGAACAGGTAAGGAAGAAGCTATGCTATGGATTATCGCTCTCACTAATTCTGACATAGAAAAAAAATGTCCTTGTTGCGGTGTACCACTCAACATAATGAAAACACACGGACAAACTTGGCAAGGAAAATTTGCCATGAGCCCGTAATGGTAGTGATTCAATTTGCGCTCAGAGTTATGCTCTAATTTCTGAGAGAATAAGTGCCGATACAGCAGCGCAGGGCTTAAGCGAGTTACACGGACGAGGATGGCTGCACTCAGCGTCTTCGCTCTCTCGTGCAGCGAACCTGCGCTGTCCGGCGACTGCACCCAGTCAAACAAGACTCGTTCTCGAACGCACCTGCCGATGGCGCTGCACGCCGTTTGACTCAAGCAGGCAGCGCCGTCACTCTGCGCCTGAACTATGGAGGGAGATATGTCAATCTGTCAATCGCGGGAGAACTGATCTATTGGGTGCAGTTCTTTGAGGAGGCTGTCGGCGCATGGTTCAAAATATATTGACGAAGGCTCTACATCACAAACACATTGGAGAGATGTATGGCACAATGTATGCAGTGGTATGACATGGCTTTGAATGCAACACAGGATGGTGTGTTACACATTGACTTCAATTTTAAACGTGCTTGGTACGGATTTGTAACAATATGGAGCATAATTGCTTTCTTGTGAGTACCAGCTATTAATCCTACATTCATTTACACCCTTGCGATTTGGTGACATCACAATTCAGGGTATTAACTCAACGTTGCAGTGCGTTACAGAACCGGCTAACTTTGTCTCACCGAAATAAGGAAGCACAGGGTAATGTGATTTGGCCGTGTGCACCGTATCATTTGTGCACAGTTGTTCGTACGTTTACAGGCCTTAGGTCATACAGAAAGTGGCTGCCTAGGTCACACAGAGTTGGTGCCATCTGGAAGAACAGTCATCGAGGGCAAAGCATGAATGGACAAGAATCCATGAACAAATATCTTCAGAAGCTGCATGTACCATAGCCATAGGCAGAAGCCATGATGACTCTAACATTTCTCTCTATCAATAAGGCTGAATGTGGCTGCATTGCATCATCTCTGAGAGCTGCACGAATGATGTGAACATTTTACATGCAACATATATACGGATTTTAAATATATTTTCGCACATACTGCTCAGGATATATATCAGAGGCTGATTATATTTCATGAATTAATATGACGTTACACACCTACGAGCGATGATTAAATTCCCGGTCTCGTGTCATTTTATCTCCATGTCATTCCAGGGTCCACCAGGTCGTGATGGTGAGAGTGTAATGGGGCCACCAGGCCTAACTGGCCTCCCTGGGCCTCCAGGCCCAGCCCTGCTGGAGGTGAGACTGGAATAAAGTGCTTAAGATGTGTGCAGACTGAAACATTGCAGTTGTTTTTACTGATTCCGCTCTTTATGTTTAATTCATTGATGTCTGACCACAATAAAACGCAGATGCTTTATTACTCCAATCTTAAACGCGTGTAATGGAAAGTGAGAGCATATTGCAGAGAAACAGACAGCTGCCAGAGGGCAAGCACTTAAGTGCAGGCGACTACCACTTCCGCACAACTTTGTACAGAATTAAATATTTATGCATCTTAAAGGTAGCTTTATTTCACCACAACAAAACTTAAACGGAATTATTGATTGCTGCATTTTTACCTCACGGATAACAGATACGTAACTGGAAACCGTATTGGCATGTAAACACACTTACATTTGTCTAAATTTGGGCCGTGTTCAGGGTCACGCAGTCCTCACAGGAGGAGGGTCTTCATTTTATCGCCGCTGAGACTTCATTTTGTGAACTTTCTTGAATGCCTACTGATTATACGTTAACTACTTTTGTAGAAGGAAGGCTTCTGAGTGTCATTTCGTTACAGGGGCTGAATGAATTTGAGGGTCTTCTGGGAAATATGAGAGGCCCACCAGGCATGCCGGTACGTACAAATAAATAGTTTTCTAGCACGTGTGTGTGTGTGTGTGTGCGTGCGCAGTCCTGCAAGAAGTTGTTGATTACGTGAAGCTGAATGGACATGTTCATTTATTATGAAACTGCAGCTATCTGAGTATTTGGTGGTGTTGAGTAAAGTATGTTCATGTGTGTAATGATGTTAATGAAGTATATTGGTGATTACTTGGCACATAAACTGGTTTATTTTTCAGGGACCAGAGGGCCTTCCTGGACAAGCTGGCTTTCCTGTAAGCATTAATAATCAAAGATCCAAAATCTAAACATGTTTGAGATACTCTTTATATGCCCTTGACCCTAATTATTATAATCAGGTTATTGTTATGCATATACAAATGGTTTGATTTGTTTGTTTACTATTAAATGAAAATATATTTTGAAATGTTTTAAGCATTTGGTACTGATTGAACATTGTTAACCTGTGCCTGCTCAAGAGCATCTTTCCTTCCTTTATTCGTTTTAACAATTATTTGTTATTTGATGCCTTTCATTGAATTATAGTCACTAATTAACTTAATTGACCTGTTCTGACGTTGTTGTTGATGTGCCGTTCTCTCCACAGCTCTGTGCAGCGCTTTGTGACCCTCGGGTGAAAGGCGCGTTTTAGGAATGTAAATATGATTATTGGATGGTGTTGTCTGTAGGGGCCCAGGGGACCGAAGGGAGACATTGGACTGGATGGCTCCCCAGGTACAAGTGGCATGAAGGTGAGAGGGCCTTATCACATTGTAATGCGAATGCTTTAATGCACTCAGTACAGCTCCACGTGTAATTCTGCATTAACATCAATATTCGAATTTGTATCGGTTTCAACAATAACAACAATAGTTTTATTTAATCTGAAAGCTTAATTTACGGTATATGCTCGTGAGAAATTTAGATTTGCTGAACTGAATGAATGTGAGCTTGAAGTAAACGACCACCAAAATCTATCAGTAATAAGCTGTTACTGTTCGAATTTCTCGTACACCCGTACGGTGTTGGTGTAATGTTGTAATGAAATATCAAAACTAAATCTATAAACACTTCAATGTTATAATGAGAGGACTGGTTGCTCACTTTTGCGTCTGTATATCAATGGATGTATCGTTATATTTTCACTTCCTTTTTCCCATCCTTAGTTTCCCCGACTTGATTTCTCTCTCTCTCTTGCTGACTGACCAGGGTGAGAAAGGAGATCCTGGTGGCTTTATTGCCCCTGACGGATCTCTGCTGCCTGAAATGGCTGCTGGCCTTCCAGGACCCAGAGGGGAGAAGGTGTGCATCCGTGCTGCTTGTGGTTCTCCGCTGTTAAAATCAAGTTTACATCTAGAAACCACGAGTACTGCGATTCACATCGGCATTGGAGCACAAGCACAAAGAAAACAAACTCAACACCTTTGTTAATAACACTGACCTAAAAATAAAAACGGTAACAAATGACATTTGGAGAGTGACGCTTTTGCAAAATATACATCATTGCGTATGGGTTACCACTTGTACAAGGGAAGATGGCAGTATAAACCTGATGTAGAAATCTACAAGCCT
This sequence comes from Mordacia mordax, assembly GCA_036362905.1. Taxonomy (NCBI): domain Eukaryota; kingdom Metazoa; phylum Chordata; class Hyperoartia; order Petromyzontiformes; family Petromyzontidae; genus Mordacia; species Mordacia mordax. The sequence continues at coordinate 1,049,304 of JAZEWT010000020.1, read as the reverse complement.
CTAACGTGTGAGGAGAAACGTCGCGATGGAGGGAGAGGGAGCGATAGACACGGCTGTCCCGAGAGAGCAACTTTTCAATGCAGTTATAATGTAGAAGTCTGTTCATAGCTTATTCGTATTTTTTTTAAATAGGATGTGATCAATGCTAATTCATTCACCTAAGGTTCTCTAATGTAAGTCATCACAGTCTCAATGTTGATAAAATGTTGATTCATAATTGTGCTTAATAATTAATCTCTTTTTCTTATTTTTATTTCCACAAAGGGTGACTCTGGCCCTGTGGGCTCAGAAGGCTTGCTGGTAAATCCAGAAAACAACCTTTGCATCACACCCAACTACGCCAACGCACACCACACCTGGGATGTGAGATCGCAGTTTTGTTGACCGAGTTTATTTCCCACTCATTTTCAGGGTCCTGTTGGCCCCAAAGGCACGAAAGGAGAGATCGGTCTACCTGGTCGGCCGGTAAGCCTGCTGGTTACCTATCTACGAGTGGATTATATATGGCTTTAACGTAAAATCGTGTTGTCTTAGCCACTGCCTTCCCAGGAATGTCATGGAAATGGACATTAGGTTGGTTGTTATTGACCTTATTTTTTATTTTCTGTATTGCGTGGAATTATGTATATCGAATATCCTTTTGCTTTAGACACTGTGCAACGCTTGTATGTGTGTTATCCTGAATAAATCACCATCAATAAGGAAAACAATGAAAGGATAATTAGACATAGCCATCCGTCAATTGATTGTTTTGCTGCATGCGTATATTCATGAATGACAGCTGCGCACGCTTTGACAACACACTGTGTTTACATGGACGATATGCTTTAAGGAGAGGTTTAATTGCAAGCATATTGCTGTTTACAAGAATGCGTGCTTATCTAAAAATGGTCTGGTGTGTCAGGGCCGACCCGGGATGAATGGATACAAGGGTGAAAAGGGTGAACCAGCAGAGTTTGGGTTTGGGGTGAGTTTCATCACTTTGTGTCAGAACTATATTTTATTTATTCTTAACAAAACACAATCTGACGTCAATCTAATTAGCCCAGGTGGCCGTGACCTGCTGCACGAGATTCATTTTCTGCAGTACACTAGTGTTCCAAAACATGTCTTTCTACGAATGCATTTTGGGCAAAAAATTAAAAGTGAAATAAAACTGAAAACTCCCTGTATCTGAAAGGAACAAGAAGTTTGGTTGACAGTTAACAAGGACAGTTGGTCCTTAAGTTACATTCTTCATCCTTACCATTTCAGAAAAACTATGCATGCGAGTTCCTTGAATTACTTCTGTAGGATCGCTTAAATGGCAGCATTAGTGAATGCACTATATAATTCAATATCAACAGCACATGCACCGTTATTGCCTTGTAGCACAAACATCTATGCTCGCTTTGGTATTATGATGCCCTTGACCTTATATGGCCACCACACGTGTCTTCATTGCATGTGATCACAAATGAAGTGCCATGTATGATTGTTAACGTTCAAACGCTTCAGTCTGGTCCAGGTCCTGCTGGTCCTCCTGGGCCTCCTGGCCCTCCTGGTTCCCCAGGCATCACCGTGGTGAGTTTCGAACCGATGTTCAATGTGATACTGTCTCTAACCTCAAAGAACCCTGGGTTACAATCCTCGAGCTTTTACATTTTGGAAGGAAATGCAGTACTGTTTAATTGCTGCCATATTCAAGAGAAAACAATTTGACTTTAGTAAGTGGAGGGCAGGTAGAATCGTGGAAGTATAAAATCAATAAATATATATTCTGTTTGTGGGCGTGTTTCTTTAATGAGTAAAACTTGGGAATTGTGGAAATGTACGGCGTCCCGTCGTCGGGTGTATTCCTGCCTTACGCCCTATGTTTCCGGGATAGGCTCCGGCTTCACCGTGACCCTATGTAGGATTAAGCGGTTTCAGATAATGAGATGAGATATAAAAAAAAACAAAGTGTGATCATTGCTTTCCACAGCTGTTTGTTGGGATTACTGTGTCAAGCACTGCCACCTTCATCCTCAGGCGTACTCAGTACACTTGAGGTTGCCTCAACATGGGGGTGAAATGTTCTGAAGGACGGGGGGAGGAACACTCGACACGTCTATCAAGAGTAAACAGCTATGGAATGCAATCGTCTTGCATCAACCTGTGAAAACCTACATCAGTGCAACAACAAAGACTAAATTATTATTGTTTTCTAAGATATCAATGATATCACAAGACAGGCATCAAAGCAGCGAAATGAGACAGCTGATGAGAGTCGTTCGTCTCGGAGTTGATTTCTTGGTTCTCTCATTGCAGGTGGAACGAGGGGTGTCTCTGTCATCACCACTGCACGGTAACGTGTGTTTTGTTGCTGTCAAGCTGTGTGAATACACAGTTTTTATTTACTGTGTTTTAAAGTCAGTGTTCTGTTCATATTGACTAAACCATTGCATATAAACTCTGTAATGCTGTTTTAAAGAAAAACATACACAAAAGTGACAGCCAAAACAGTTGACAAGGCATTTTACGTATGTGTCTGTATAGTGGTATAACACGACAATGCATAACAATTTTGCAGCGTGTATGACTCCGATACCATACTGTTTACACATCAATACATACAGACGGTGGTCTCAACACAGTCCCAACGTGGTGAAATATTTTAACACCAAAAACGTTGTGATCACCTCTCATATGCTTGTACCTCTGTATGTGTGTGTGTGTAGGTTTGCCCACTAAGAATACTTGCCTCAACTGTCTGTGAAGACTATACGGGAGGGATGTTTGTCTTTGTTTATATCTTACATATGTGTGATAGGTCCCAGAGGTGACAGAGGCTTCCCAGGTTTGCCAGGAACTCCAGGGACTAAAGGAGAAAAGGGAACAGCTGGATTACCCGGTCCCCCGGGTGAGTTTAATGTTAAGCTATGATAACCAATGTTCCTTTTCTTTAAACAAACATATCTCATTTCATCTCATTGTCAGAAACTGCTTAGTCCTATACAGGGTCGCGGTGAGTCAGAGCCTATCCCGGCAGACACAGGGCGAAAGGCAGGGATATACCCACGATGGGACGCCAGTCCATCACCGGGCACTGTGGGAAATTTCGTCTGTAAGCCAATTAACCTATGCAGCAGCATGTTTTTGGACTGTGGGAGGAAACCGGAGTGCCCGGCAAAAACCCACGCGGACACGGGGGAGAGAACTCGCAAACTCCACACAGAAAGGCACCCGAGCCGAGAGTCGAACCCGGGACCTTCTTGCTGTGAGGCGACAGCGCTACCCGCTGGGGCCACCGTGCCGCCCTAAACCAACATATATTTAAATGTTTTTTCATTGATCTGCAGGTGAACATATACAATTAGATGGATTGCAAAATCAGTCCATATTCAAACTCTGCACATGCACCAGACACTACAATAATTCATGAAGGCCTCACACAGACACAAATGTTCTGTTCTCATTGTTGATTTTATCTTGAGACACTGTGTTCATAGCTATTGACAAGTTTTCATTTGGTGTTAATGATTTCTTTATAAATTATAAGACGATCCTTTTTTGACAGGCCCACCATCGAATTCCAACTTTGTTGATGCATTTGGAAATTATGCTTCAAGGGTAAGCCTGTGTATATTTGTCTTTTGAGATCAGACCGTTTGTGAGGTGCATTTAAAAGATTGAATTTACAGCAAATCAATATTATACAGCTCAACTAAGTATTTAAAAAAAAACACAATCATCTGCAGCAATATGTGATGAAGAGACAGCAATACAAAGTGTGTTCTTTGAGTTTTAAATCAAACTCGGAAATATAACTTTCATGGAAAGCATACTACCACTTCTTAATAAATAATAATATAGCTTCTGTATTTTCTCATAAAATGATATTCGTGAACCTGTAGATATGATTAATCATGCCATGTGATTGCAAGAACATTTTTTTAAATTTTAATTCAAAATCTCCCAAGGTCATCAAGGGTGATGTTGGGCCCAAGGGAGAGAAAGGAGAGCCTGGTGGAGGTGGCTTTGGATTGTCACCTTTAGGGCCCGTGGGACCACCTGGCCTGCCGGGGAGACCTGGCCCTCCGGTACGAATGTGATCAGAGTGCTCACAAGTCTCACTCGGCCATCCACCATCAGACACCGGAAACTCTCACCATACACGGCTCTCTGCACAATGCAGAATGCAACACCAGTGGATGTTCATCTCATCTCATTGTCAAAATATGCTTAGTCCTGTACAGGGTTGCGGTGAGCTGGAGCCTATCCAGGCAGACACAGGGCGCAAGGCAGGGATATTCCCACGACCGGTCGCCAGTCCATCACCGGGTATTGAGGGCAATTTAGTCTGCGAGCCAATTAACCTATGCAGCAGCATGTTTTTGGACTGTGGGAGGAAACCGGAGTGCCCGGCGAAAACCCACGCGGACACGGGGAGAACATGTAAACTCCACACAGAAATCATATGAAGTGTAATTATTATTATATTAATTCAGGAGTTGCCTTGATTGTCCTTTGTTATTAGCACAGTTACAACATACAGCACATATTCAAGCCCCCGTTGAGTGAAGGCCTCTTGATCTTGTGTGAGTCTTGTGGGTTTTATTTTTACCATACCTCACCATGCCAGTCAGTATGCATTAGTGAAGGTGTTTGTTTAGAACTAGTCCACATATTACTCTTCACTGATTATAATAGGATGGGCATTATTATATTATTAGCACTCTTTTATAATTCAGATAAACCCCGCTGTTAAAAAGAAATGCTTCCAAAATTAACATCCACCTTTTAGCAGTAGCTGAAGCAGCTACGACCAGATACATAAATATCGGCTGTGTCTGTGCTGTGAGCAGAGACCCCGGTGGAAATTGTTTGTGTTTCTGTGCTCACGGAGGTTTTTTTTTATTGTGTGTGGTTGTGAACAACTCGTGCTGTTGTAAAGTCAGGATTGCGCGTCTGTAAAGTCAACGTGCGGTCGTGAAACTGCAATGTTGTGCAGTAAGTTAGTGCACAGATGCCCACTCTTCCTGGTTAGTTCGTAAAACACCTGTGTGCTAAATGCAGCAGTGAGGGAAAATATTGACATTTTGTGGTAACGATTTACAGGCATTGCAGGTATAGCAGTCAATTAAGTATGATGCATATTGTTGATTTCATATTCAGTTGCTGTCATCAACAATGTGCTTGTGCTGATCTTGAGCGCTAAGCACACGTAAAGCTGTTCAGTCGGTGACAAGCATGCACACAACAAGGTGTAGTTTGCCTTATGGGGACACATGAGGGACAATAGAGGGCAGGCATAGCAATTGTTGTTCCGCACGTGAGTACTTCCATATCTTATGCTCTACGCCTTCACTCACACACATTGATCAATGTGGTAAAGGATATCCAAATATCCCTCGTGACTCAGGTGTGGCACGGCCTGCGCCCAGCATTGCATTGAGAAAAGGGTCGGTGAATGAACATGAATTGTAATCCCACGTCTCACAATATTGCTAAACTCAATGCTCGAGTGCATTTATTCTCCCCTTGTCTCAGTCAATCGTTTCTAAGCAGTGGCCCTGTTTCTGGGCCTCACGACTTGCCCTCGCTATAAAACGCAGCAGGGGGAGCCAGACCACAAACTCTAATATAATTTTGATAGTGCTATTTTAACGAAATATAAAAACGTGTCCTGGCAATGTGGATACACACCCATGAAAATGCTTTGGGATAGCAAAAGGATACCCTCGTGTGTGGAATGTTGTTTCATTTTCACTTAGAATTTAAATTTAGATCATTGCTTAATATTTGTTACTGCATTAAAAAAACAACAATTGTGTTCAAATATTTGTTGGGTTTATATGTCTGTATAAACTAACTTAATTAGTCACCAATAAGTGAACATGAAAGCTTTTGTTTTTAAATTCACGTTCATAACCGGCTAGGTCATTAAATTTCACGACCACTACAGTGTAGTCTTCACGGTTGTGCTGTATAGCTGTGAAATGCGTTCTCAGCTTGGACCACACGTCCAACATTTCACTACAGCGAGATTCCAGATGCTCATAATTACATTGCATAGCGTTAGGTCAGCTAACCAATGCTGGATAAAAATGTTATTACCATTTTTTTAGGGACCAAAAGGAGATGCCATTTCTGGCCCAAGAGGGCACCCAGGACCCGTGGGCCCCCCTGGGCCACCTGGATTTGGGTTTGAAGGAAGACCAGGCCCGGCTGGGCCCCCTGGGCAGAAAGGACCCCCAGGGCCTCCTGGCACAACCTTTGTCGGTCAGTGTCTGTTGTGGCATCTGTGCTTGGGAGAAGCTGCAATGCGATACTAAAACACAAGACTAAACTGCTTGTGAACTGCCAGTCAATAACCTTTAAAATAAGCGTCAGCATTTGAAATGCACAAACGCTGAAAATACACTGTCGGTTATTGAAAGCAACTGTGAATTGTAGCAAGATAATATTTCTCTAACTAAAGCAACAACAAATGATAATGTGTGATAATTTGTTGGGGCAAAATGTATACATTTGTACTGTACCTTTTATTATTGTATTTGATGTTTATTCAAAAGAGCTTGAAATCATCTGACATCATAAATTTTAACTATGGAATGGCAGCATCGCACTACTTGCCATGTTCAGTCATTGCAAACTCTTGTCTGTAACTTGTCGTTCCAGAACATCACAGATCAGTTGTAGCTGGGCCTCCCGGACCTCCAGGCCCTCCAGGCCCAGCCAGCTCTGCTAAAGGGGTGCGTTTGTAAATATAACTGCCTACATTCATGTTCTTCTTTCTTGAGCACTATAACAAAATGACGTTCGCTTTAGGATAAGGATTAGGATTTGTTTTTATAGGCGTGTATGAACATCTCAGAAAACTCAGAGCGCCTTCTACCCCAACTCTCATCTCAACCATTATGAGGGCATTGATGTAGTTTGCCCAGGGAGCTGTAAAGCACAAAGTTTGAAGGCAGCACCAACCTACATGTGGGCCGCTCACAACTGAAACGGCTAGACATGCCTTACTACACAAAAATACCTAAGCGTTTGTTGATTTAGTCTGCGTTAGCAAATGCTCACGAGGTTCGTTAAACTTGTATGTTTTCTTTGGTCTCGGTTTCTTCGCTAGGCAACCGTTGTGCAAAACTTTGAGGCGATGGTGCGGTGGTCACGGGCCGCCCCCGAGGGCTCGTTTGTGTACGTGGTGGAGCGCGGCGAGGCATATGTACGCGTGCGTGACGGATGCAGGCAGCTGTATGTAAGTGTAACCCGCCCGTGATGTGGCACAATGCACTGCCCAGCTCGCTCCCAACTTTCCCATTCTTTTCTGTTTTTGTCTCGTTATTTTAAAAGGAAACAACAACGTTTGTTCACAACAAATAAGCGATGCTCTTTAGATTTGTGATCTTCAGCATCCTCTTCCTGAGATTGTAAACGCATACAGCATCTACCATCCTAATCCTCTTCGCTAATTCTATCCTTCATTCATTGCCAAGACATTCATATCCTGGTTCATCACTTCCAACCACCTCTCCATTGGCCTGCCTTTCGGTCTGTGCCCTGATACTTCCCAGCTCATTTCCCTTTTTCCCATGAGGTTTTTCTCTCATCTTACAATATCGCTCTCGCAATCGGTGTCGAATTTTTTTTTCAGCTTGTTTGAGATGGTTACCACAAATTTTAATCCAATGTGGCCTTGTTATCCCTGAAAATCTATCATCATCTTCAGTGCTGTCACGTGATGCCTACAGATTGTATTTATGTATATGTTTATGACAATATTTTAAGTTAATGTTTCTGTGTTCATTACAGCTTGGAGAAGTGTTGCCTATTCCCAGAGAAGATGAAGTTGTTGTAAGTTCCACTAAATTGTTCTAACGCATGGTTACTGTATTGTTTCCCTTGGTAGAAAATGCAACTACTGTATTTATTACAGCATGGAAAATGGTTACCTCTCATATCATCACATTGTTAGAAACTGCTTAGTCCTGTACAGGGTCGTGGTGAGCCGGAGCCTATCCCGGCATACACAGGGTGCAAGGCAGGGATATACCCACGATAGAACGCCAGTCCATCACTGGGCACTGCAGGCAATTTAGTCTGCGAACCAAAAGAACCTATGCAGCAGTATGTTTTTAGGGCTGTGGGAGGAAATCGGAGTGCCCGGCGAAAACCCAGGCAGACACAGGGAGAACATGCAAACTCCACACAGAAAGGCACCCAAGCCGAGATTCGAACCCGAGCATTTATTGCTGTGAGGAGGCGACAGCGCTGCCCACTGGGCCACTGTGCCGCTCAACATGTTTACCATAGTTTCAAAATTAGTCCTAACATTTCATGGTCTTTATAATCTGATTAATTGCTACTGCTTTTGCTGCTGTTGTCACTGCTATCGATTCACAGGCCTCATCCCATGTGCTGAACGTGATAAACCCACTGCCCAGCTTCCCAGTAGTGGACCGCATCCCGACAAGTGGGCATGCCAGCTACCACCACCATAGCAATGGCAACAACAATCTGGGCAGCAATCAGCTGCCGCCAACTCACGTGGGGCACAGCGCGGGAGGGATCGCGTACCCCAGCGGAGACCTGGGCCCACCATCACCCGCCGTCGGGTACCCACAAGCGGGAAACGTTGGCCTGACATCGGCCGGGATCGCCTACCATGAGATCAACGCCGGGCACTCGTCTGCCGGCACCAGCCACCATGGGGTGAGCACAGGTCGGAGTGGACCCGCGGGGTGACGCACACGCAGAAGAAGCCTGGGTGGCAGCGACTGTCACTGTGAGCTGATCTGAGCTTGGTGGTAGCTTGGCGAGATGGTTGCATGGTGGAGCGGGACATGGTGGAGTAGTATTGTGGAAGCGCACACATATAATGTGGAACTTAGGAGGCATCATTTGTCTGATGCCCCAAATTTGGGAAAATTCTCGAGTGCTTGGTTTTTTTTCTTCTCACAGGCCTTAAAACTAAATAAAAAATTAAGTGCTTAAACTGTTTCGATGCAGAGCTCTCGTGTAAGAGGGGACTTCGTGGATACATTGATAGAATAAAAGGTGAAGATGCAGACGAGTAACTTACTCGTGCAACTGCTGGTAAAAGGACTTGCACTGGAGGGAGCTTCATGAAGTCCCATTATAAAATACCTAACCTATTCTTCCACCACACCTAGGCATCTTGGGGAAGGTGAGAGTAGCCACACACGTGATTTATTCATTGATTAACTGGTACACCAATTTAAACTGTTGGGTGAACAGAGGCAGAGGTGAGATTATTATTTTTAAAATCTCGCTCTATTGTGTTATTTGCCCTGCCAGGAGAGTAGACTCGACCTTTGGATTGTAGGACCTGTGTGCTATAACTTTTATACCATGGCAGTGTAAATCCACTGAATAATTCATTTAATTACCTTAGTAAGGCACAATCTCCCTAGAATATTTGGCCATGTACCTGAACTCTGTAAAGGGGAGGTGGAAGAGTCAGAGGGCCAATACTCTTAAATGAAGCAGCTGCCCTACCCACCCCCATTCATCATCTCTGTCCCTTTGCTGCCCTCGCTGTCACATTAATGCTTTCAGCAGTGGTGCTGCCCCTCCCTGCGCGTATGCTAGGGGCACCACAGGGGGCCCTGGCACAATGAAGATATGAATATTGCTTTAATATGATAAGTCTCTGGGGGAAAATGAGTGTGTTTTGTTTCATTATTTATTTAGCGGTTATATATTTTTGTGATAAATGGAGATAATATTTACACTGCTTGTTGTTCACATCATTAGACAGAGATTTGCGCAGAGAAAGGAAGCGTCTGTGTTCAAAACCACGTTCATGGAGTGGTAAATTTGTCTCGTTCCAGACCCAGCACAGAAGGGATGTATTTTTCATCCAGGTCATAGCTTGATTTATTTAATGTGTCACTAAAAAAACACATCCAAGTACCAAACATAACTAGATTTTGAATATATCAGTATACAGCGTTTCCATGTCATGATACAATGTGACCAAATTTATTTTTGATATTTTCTACTATAATAATTCCCAATTTATTATTGTTTTTCTCTAATGCTTATAATGACCTATGCTGACAGACAGGCCACAATAAAGTTTTGATTTGCAAATTATTGTTTTCGTAATACACAACGAAAAAATATATAGTTTTTGGAATAAGGCACTTCTGTGTTCCTATGTAATTCATCATCGTAACATTTTTAGCCAAGGTCAATCTGCGACCAGGTGAAGGTCTTGCCAAGCTTCTGCTGTCATATTTATGAGTTCTCATAATACCTATTGATCTACTTACCTAGAATATCTATTTACTTCTCATGACTTGGGGTGGGCAGGCCACATCGCTAGTAGAGATCAGGGATGATGGAGGATGGACACAATAATAATAATGAAGTGATAGCAAAGGAATGAATTGCATCTGAGAGATCATCCACCGAGGAGATGGAGAGATGAGATCGGTTCCGGTACAGGCGCTGGATGGATTGTTGCGTCGCAGGATCACGGCAGATAGTGGTGGCTTCGGGAGGCCTTCAGCAGTGGATTTTACCATTGCTTGTGGTGATGACACATTTCTCATAGCACCCTCCGCTGTTGCCTGTCACCTGCTAAACTCCGCCGCTCTCCGCTCGTCCTTTGTCCTGCAGCTGCACCTGATAGCGCTAAATGCGCCGCAGACGGGGGACATGCGCGGGATTCGCGGTGCAGACTTCCAGTGCTTCCAGCAGGCCCGTGCCATCGGCCTGCACGGCACATTCCGAGCCTTCCTCTCCTCCAAGGTGCAGGACCTGGCCTCCATCGTGCGCCGAGCTGACCGCACCTCCATGCCCATCATCAACCTCAAGGTAGGCCCTTGGAGGGTGTGTTGTTACATGGTGCTGGGTTGGTCCTTGTGAGGGTCAGCCTCACAGTGTTGCCGATTCTCTTAAAGTGAAAAGTCTCCAAATGAACCAGAGAAATCCACTAGGTAAGGCTCAATAACATGGTCCAAAATAATCAAAAAGGTCACGACAATTTATCAAGTATTAAACGTAGTAAACTGATACCGTGTCCATATTATCTGCCTGGAATCATGTCACCAGACCAATCTATCAAGTGTCACGAGTCACTTTTACAAAATGTTGTTGAGAGTTGAAAGCTAAAAAGTCAAATCGATCTAACAACAAAATATAAGCTTGCAGTATAGTGGCCTTGCTGTCTTTGTGTACACTCCGCTCCAGTAACCAAGACCTTTCATCAAAACCTCTGCTCAGTGGAAACTCATGGCTGTGCTGTGGCCCCTTGTTGTTTGAAATTCCCAGGTGGCCATCTTTACTGCTGGCTTCTGCTTTGCTTATGATCGATCATGCAATCGTTTTTACCCCTTTTACCTTGCCTTCATACCCTACAATTTCTGATCTTCGCGTTCAGAAATGTTAACAAAAAAAATACAAAACTTTCTTTTTTTTCTTCCAGGTATGGCATCAATCTCATGGCCTTGTTGTCCATTTGTATACAAAAAAATGTGGCTGCTCTTAGACGCTTTATAAGTGCAAATAGTGATATTGTTTTTCTTCACAGACCAGATCGTGTGCTTTTTATCTTGAGAGTCAGTATCTTTGATTTAACCAGGTGAAATCCCCTTGGAGAAGAAAGCTGTTTTATAGCTGTGCACTTAATTTCATCAAACATCATGACAGCGTTAGTGATTTTGAGCAGTCACCTCCGTCTATTTATATTGATTACCAGGATGCAAATGTGCTACTTTTGCGGTATATAAGAAGCTCTCCATTCTGTGTCTCGAAAAATAAGGAAATGTTAAGTTCATCGGCCTATTCCCGTTTCACGCTAACATTATATAGCAATATATGTTTAAGCAGGCAAACTTTGGACTGGTTTTGATCTCGGTCTCATCAGTAGAGTTGGCCTTGTCACACAAGTGTTGCTTGGGTAGATGGGATTGGGAAGAGCATTCCAAATAAACTGTGTTGCTCTGTTCAATTCAAAAAGCAATATTCTATACCATTTATTCCATGGAAATAACTCCTCAAGTCACTGTTTTTTACTACACGTAATTTCAGCCAAGAAATGACGGAGTGCGGCAGTAACCCATTCTTTACCCGTTCACTCGCCTGCATAACATTCTGTAAACAGCTGAGACACTCGGCGTGTCACGTAAACCTCACCTAATCAGCCTGGCGCCGATGAGAGAGCGCGAGCGAGCGAGCGAAATCCTTCATGCCACGCACAGTTAGAGCCTATGTAGAGATGGTGAGACGATCAATTTTTCTCAACGACAGCACCACGAGTGCAACATTAGAAGGAAAATGGCTTGGCGCTTATCCTGTAACTCGTTGGCACTTGCATAATGGATTGCAGCGTTGCAGTGTCATTCTGTTTGTTTGTTTATTTACATTCCAGGGAGAGTTGCTCTTCAGGAATTGGGATGAGATTTTCTCAGGGTCTGGTGGACAAATGAACTCCAATGCTGCCATCTATTCCTTCGATGGCCGGAACATTCTGACAGATCCCGCCTGGTAATGACACCACCGTGAACAGTGCTGTTTATTTTTAAGAACGTCTTTCTTGGTTTGTAATCTAGGTTAAAGCATAGCAGTGATTCAGTGCATGTGCATATATATTGAACTGTGCATGGAGAGATCATATGTAACATAGGTCACTTATATTAATTATCGTCCTCATCAATATCATAATGCTCATTTTATATTATGAAAGTACTTTACATATGATGTCTCAAGGAACTTGCAAAATGGTTTTTTAGGTGATGCAAATGCCCACAAATCTACACACACACAACATCTTTAATTCAAAAGCTTTCGTGACCAATGTTATCGATGGATTCCATTTTTTGGATTTGGTCACGTTAAAAACGTTTGTCGTAAACCCTGCACCACCCGACGACGGCCACTTAGTAAACGTTGTCAACGTAAACACAATGTGAACAAAAACGTGCTTTGGAAGTGAACTCGTCTCAAGTTGGTACCAGTTGCCTGATGATGCTGATGGCAATTACCAGCGAAACGTCGAATTTCTTTTGTAAATACCCGTGAGTTGTCTCTCCAACACACCGGTGTGCTGAGATAGTGAAGAATTGGCACGTTTTGTTCATTTTGACAAACTTTACTAATCGGCTGTGTTGGGTGGTGGAAGGTTTACGACAAACATTTTTTACGTGACCTAACCCAAAAAATGGCATTCATCAACACACAACATCTGTTTACTGCACAAATAAACGTGCAAATAAATGATTTAAAAAACATAATAATTGTATAGTCGCATTGTACACATAGATTGTTGAAAAGAAATTACAGTTCATCATCAGTCACGGGTGCACAGTAATGTGATAGAGGTTGATTTTATTAAGAAAAAACAATCTTACAAAATAAGCACTGGGTTTCCTATAAATAAGTATAATATCGAGGCGATGAAGTGATGCAATTATGTAGGAGTGGCTTTGGGGACCTTCATTCAGCACAGGATGGAATAAGATTGAAGATGACGATGATGTTGATGATAAAGTAGAATATATTAAGTATTCATTTTCCAAAAAAACCCAAAACTCTAAATAAGAATTGTTCTTGAGAGCTGTTGTTTCAGAACAACCTTTAAAAACGTTTTTTCACATGTTGGATAAACAAAACTGCTCGCCATGACTATCCTGAGAATCAATTCTCATACATATAGCTGCAAAAACCCATGTCAATATCAAGCCATACATGTTTACACGTTGTGAATTATTACTGATGGCAATAATGATACGAATTGCAGGCCCCAGAAGTTGGTGTGGCACGGCTCAGACGAGCGAGGGCGCCGCCTGGTCACACAATACTGCGAGATGTGGCGCGTGGGCGAGACGGCAGTCACGGGCCAGGCCTCGCCTCTCTCCTCGCACCGTCTGCTGCTGCAGCAGCAGCCGCACGGTTGCGAGTCCAGCTTCGCTGTGCTCTGCATGGAGAACAGTGTGGTTCACGAGCAAGTGCGACGGCGCTGAGCGCTCATCCTGCCCATCATCATCCCCTCCCTGCCTTGGTCATCTTCCTCTCCGTCAAACCCCATCAATCTCCCTCCCATCATCGTCAAACCCCATCAATCTCCCTCCCATCATCGTATTCACGCAATCCTCTCTCCTCCACGCCTTCTCCGCTTCCATCACATTATATCACCTCCTCCTCCAACGCTTCCACAACCTCATCGACCTCCTCTTTGTCCTCTTCGTCCTCATCAAACCCTCCGATTCATCTTCCTCTTCTCCACCAAAGCCTCCTCTTCCAACTCTCACTCCTCCTCAGTCCCCTTCGCACCCGCCAGGACGGCAGAACGGTTATTGTATGTGTTTGCGTATGCATATATTTGTTGTTTAATTCAAGTATATGTGTATGCACACATATCTCTTATTACTGGTGATAGAGGTTTGTTGTTACAAAATGCTAAGTTCCCATTGCACATTTGATGATACGATCGGTCACTGTCAACTGTGTCTGCTGCTGCATTTTGATGGGGCATCTCGTGGTGTGAACCGCAGGTGAGTTATTTGGACAATGATGCACCGGGGGCCATGTGGAGCCCGGTCAGTCGCCGAAGGGGAGATATGATGTCTAATATGGAGAACGAGGTGAACATTGCCATTTTGAGGATGATGAGAGGTAGCACGAAGGGCAGTGAGATGCTTACTTATCCATGACTGCTCCAGGTGTCACTGCCATCACTGCTGACCTCTGGTCTGTTGGCCCTGAGTATCATTACACTGTAATTTATAATGGATCAGCCTTGGTGATGTCTGATACATGAAAAATTGTCTTTGTCATACTCTGTGAATTCATGTATCAAAATAATTAAAAACGGATGTTTGGACCAACTACCAGCACATTCAATTAAATGTATCAAAGTAACAATACCTATAACCATTTTAGAAAATCGTGGTGTCATTAACAATTATTAATAAGATGCCGAAGAGCTGTGAGGCATCCCCTTAACATTAAATGTTATAGTTAATGTATGCCTTCGTATGACTTATCGTTGGATTTAAAGTAACCTGAGCAGCTGTTTCTATGCACACTATTAAATGATGGAGAGGGATTTAAAGTTGGAATCTTTGTGGAAACGCCACAAAAGAACAAAGATGTAAATAGTTATGTGTTTTATGCTATTTTTTTTTAATTTGACAAATCCTAGGAAAGAAAAATCATTGTAAATTACTTTTAAAAAATCACCCTGAATTAATGGATTCAAAATCACACCGTGAAACAAATTCAAGTCATATTTATATTGGCCAAAACGTGCTCAAGTTAGGCAGCGTATTTTATTTCTCTTTACAGCTGTCGAGCTGGTTTGAGATCGGTTTTACATTTTTACTTTATCAGTCCACATTTTCTTACCAGTTATGTTTCATGTTAAGTATCATTGTAGCTGTCGGATTTTACTATTTTTACGCTTGAAAGTTCGCAGATATTTCCTAAAGTATTTCACCAATAACGACATTCAGTGTTGTAATAATACCTTACCAGCACAATGCGGAATGTACACTGCTGTATATGAAACGTGTGTGCATTGATTTTTTTTTTACATTATTTGCCACCCCATTTTTGCAATGTTTATTCTTAAAAATGTATCCAATATTTATAATCTGGGTTTTGTAGAATGGGTTTTACAATGGATTTTTTCATTGTGCAAATTTTTACCAAAAACAACGTGTTTTTTCCATAAGTATTTCTTATATGGTGCTGTATTAACCACTAGCGGGCTTGAATGTTTGTCAAAGTTGAGGAATTCATACTACATATTTGGCCGTATGTCTCTTTAAATGCCCGTGAGCGTAGTTAACTTTGAAACTACATTATATTACACGTCATGTTTTAGTGTTAATATATCAAAAACGGTATATTTTTGCAATACATTACAGGTTATAATGTGCCTATCGACTTTACATGTTTGAAGAACTTGACAACGCATGTGTAGCTGTGCAGTGTTAGACTGCATTGAGAGAATTAGAACAATTTTAGCCTAGGTTAGTGCCAAGTAGTAACCGTGACCGTCGAAGAACTCACAATGTACTTCTCACTTATTAATGCCACTACACATTATGCATTTTGGTCTCATGGTAATCCTGAAAGCAGGACGTAAGGGGGGGGGGGGGCTATCAGAATGTAGCCTTTGTTGCATGTGCACACTGACACCCAATAAAGTGTTGGGGCTCTGACCTGCGTTCGACTCACTTGGGCTGGATTGAGAGTGTGGATCAGCATCTCTGTGGTTACACCGATTTTTGTCCACAGCTCAAGGTATTGTTACTGATGGATAGGTCAGTTACTTTGTGCGTCGTGTCAAATGGCTGTAATTTGTGGCTATTTCACCCTCTTCCAAGATGTCTTGATCAGCATGGGATAGTAGGCAAGACTAAACTTTTGAGGGGTTCCCCATATTGCACTCTCGTGGAGGCCCTTCTACCAGCAGCGACGTGTACAAACATTGCAAGGCTGCATCTTTACCCAATCCAGCAAATGAGTGACTCGCACACACTTATCCTACTTCTATTTATTGTACAAAGGTTTCCGTGACATTGGGGAGGAAAGGCTCTACAGATCATAGCACATGACATCTTTAAACACAGCAAATAAAAAGGCCTAGTCTAGGATCAGCTTTGGTTTCTATTTATCAAACCCGGCAAGCGGACGCACCGCGAGTGAACCCGTGGCACAAACGCCACCTTCCACTTGCCGGAGTTCACACACGATAGCCACTTCTTCGCCTTTTTTCTTTACTCATCAGTACTCGAATATCGCGTTCATCCGTCTCTCTCCTCTCTCTATCTCTTTTTTTTTTTACAAAATACGAACCCCTGCAAAAAAAGAGTCGTTTGCGTCGTCGTGGAGCGATGAGGACGAGGCGCTGAGTGGCACGGCTGGGCGCGGGGGCAACGGCGGTGCTGCTGCCGACCCGGCACACGCACGCCACGCACGCCACGCCACGCACGCACGCACGCCACGCCACGCACGCACGCCACACGCGACTCGCTCATAAAGCCATTTAACATCGGTTTCGTTCCGCTTGCTTTGCCCAAACGTGAAAAATAACGGAAATGTGAATAAGTTACATAGTAAAAAAAACACACACAAACAAACCCATGTATACATGTTGATTTAACTTTTTTTTGTAAAGAAAGCGTGTTAGAACAGTTGTGAACAATATTTTTGTGAGGCTCTGTTGAATATAGAATTAGTTGCATCCTATATTGCTTAACTTTTTAAACCTTGTCATTGTGTTGACAACCGATAATAGAAATTGCACTTCTTGAATTCATGGCCATTGCTGTAACTCCCCTTTAAAATGCAAAACATTATTAGTTTTGTCTTTAATGGTTTGGGTCATAATTACAGGCGTGAACGCATATGCCAGTATTCCGTTAATGATTTTAAAATTCAGAATGTAGGGTTTGAGGTAACTTAAACAGATTGACCTAAACATGTTCAATCCTTCATTATGGGTTTAAAGTGATAATGTACTTAAACAATATATACATAAGCAAAGTTATCACAGTTGATAGGAGGTGCTTTGGTCCAGCTGGAGGAATTGCTGCAAAGGCATTACAGGATATATTACAGCAGAAATATACTTTTTGGTTAAAGCTTTAGCATATATAATATACACTTCCACCGTGGTAGTCTCATGCATGAGTCCTGTATTTGCCACTGCTAACCTAAGCTCATATAGTTAGGTTTAGGTACGATTGTATATGCAGAATCTTACGAAGCGATTGGCACAAGCAATGATAAAGCTCTCCACTGATGTCATAGATTAGCTCTCGTGGTGGCCCCACAGATTTTTTTGGTGGTCAGAAGAAAATGTTCTTCTGGATTCTCAGGAGTAAGTGTGGCTGTAAAATGGTATATAGATACTTTGTCTTCAAATAGCTTTCTGAGATGTATAGGAATTTCACGAGAAAATGCTTTGCGATTTTGCTATTAAAAACGGCCACTGTCATCTCCCACCTTACGTGCATATTTGTGTAGCAAATTTAAATACATCGTATGTTCATGTATGCCCAAAAACCCTCACAATACCGGTGCTAACAGTAACTGCAGGTAATCAAATAATTTCATTTCTAAACATAGTAATAATACTTATATACAAACATCATATCATGGGAAAAATGATGCGAGCAGTCCTGAGAATCTAGGTTGCTAATTTAATGCCCTTACCGTTGACTACACGTGTCTATCAGTGGGTGAATGTGGACTGGTGTGTATTTTAATTTAATTTGTATGCACATCCAAATTGAGTTATATGTACGACTTCAAGGCTGATAAGGCTCATACAAATATGCATTATATATATATTATATATTCAGGATACTGAATATATAAGCATTTAATTCATTTAATAAAAAAAGACTAAACCGATTTGAAACTACATTTACGGTTTGGCCTTTGAATAGGTGGGGTGTGCTTTCGATCAAAGTGTTTCTTTGGAAAAGGTGAGCACGGTAATGACAGCAATGAAACAGTGGCCTTGCAAAGTCATGAATCGTGGGATCATTAATGTAAAGTGGATAAAAGGATGGCGAACGGCACGAGGGTATAAGACTGCCGCTGACTGATGAACCTCGGAATTTCCAAGCGCACATCATGTGCCTTACTACAGCTGATCAATTTGTGTCTAAAAATAAACAAATATTTTTACGCTTCGTAACCTTTCACTTTGGCTTTACATCTTGTGCAAGGCAGTTTCTGATTAATGCTTTAAGACTGCCTCTGCTGCTGGTGGCAATTCTGCGATAAGAGGGACAAAGCATTAAACATGGGTGACCCTATTGGTTTCTTCTGAAATCACGCCCATCGGTGACAAAAGGCAGACGGAGCTCAGAGCAGTTATCGCCAACTGCAGTTCCGGACTGGTTGCTGGAGCGCCATGATGCTGTGAGACATGCAGCAAACTAGCTCGGACGTAACCCAAGGTCTCCAGAACGAGGATGATGCCAACACAAAGAGTCTCACTGGGCAGTCACTGTTTACAGCTGTAACACAACAGCCAGAACACATCTGCAAATGTGTTGGCAAATTGCAATGAATTAAAATATTTCAACTTTTTCTAAGACGGAATGGGGCATTCAGAAATAGCGCACGATGAACGTGCTGGGGAATGTCATTTCTCGCGATCTTCAACTACTTTGGTTGTTTAGGACACATGCGGATCTGTTCTCCCCAAGCCATCCACTGCAGGCCATGTAAGTCGCTCGCGGGCAACACTTTGGGCCAAAAGTCCATTAAGTACATTTGTCACACACTGTTATTTCTGTTTTCCGAGTACTCTTTTTAAAAAATCCTTTCAATCGCCACTAAATAACCTGATGTGCCCATTCCGGTTGGTCTTTTTGCAGTAAAGTGTGTCTAGGGAAAACCACCCTCTTGCTATTAGTGTGCCTTGTCTGAACGGATTTGGTTTTGCTAAGGTATCTTTGGCTGAGTCTTCACAATAAAGTAATTCCATTTTAAAGCTTTAACATTTCGCATCAGATATTCACGACAAGTCACATTTACATATATGCAAAGTGTTAACACATCCAACCAGATATACTGTATATAAAGCCCATTTCACTTGTGTTTTTTTCCTCCCCTCGTGTTTATGTCATCACCTATACACGTCCCATCGTATTAAAATCTGACCACACTTGTAACAATGCAAAGGCCAGACCTTAAGAAACCGCTCTTTGGGACAAAAATTGAAATACGCATAAAAGATCAAAAGTCAAACATTTCCATAAAATCCATTTGGCTGCAGTTGAAACTCTGCATAGACAATAGTAAGAGGTTGACAGTATCGTTGATGGTCGGTTACGCTTTGTGATGGCATTTCTGTGTGCATGTGATGTACATTTACTGTCAAACCAAACTGTTCCAATCAACTCGCTATACCGCCAATATATGTCAAGAACAAACCGAACGTGTTCATAATGTGCATGACAGTTAAAGCAGACGACTTTTAGAGGAAGGACATATGGTTGATAATGAAATCGTCACCTTTTGAACATTTGTAGAAATGTGTATAGTATAACTCCAACAAAGCTGATTTATCCATGTAATGCTACGAAGGTGTACCTTATCACATAATGAAACAAAACCAAAAATGTAAGTAGTTGGAATATTTCTTTTTTCCCAATAGTGGAAATCACTGTAAAGCAAAACTTTTGTTTCCTCCCGTATCTTCAGGTTAAAAAGTGATCTTTTAAATCTTCAAAAGCAAGAATGCATTCCAGTTATCCAGATGGCCTGGTCTCCCTGTGCACAATCCGCTCGGAGCTTAGTCAAAACCGTGAGATGATTCTTCCTCTGCCGGGATTTTGGTGACGCCTTGTGACGTCGCTTGTTCGAACCTGCCAGGGCCTGTTTCAGTGACTACCACCGTTGGCGGCCCGGTTGCCAGTTGCGGCACAACCATCGGTTGCGGCGTTGTCGGTAGTGCAGGTAGCGGCGGTGGCGCTGGCGGTGGCGTGGCAGGGTCGTGCTGCTTCAGCCGTTTGATGGTGTTTTTGAGCGCTTGGCGCTTATTGCAGAACCAGACGCGCACAACTTCCCGGTCATAGCACAGCCTCTCGGCGATGGCTGTCATCTCCTGCCCAGAGGGGTGGGTGTTTCGCTCGAAGTGCGCATTGAGCAACTCCAGCGCCTGTGGCGTGAACGAAGTGCGGCGTTTGCGCTTCTTGGAGGGCTCGCCACCCACGAAGTCGCTCAGACTCTGCAGGCCGGCCTGCTTGCGGGCCTCCGCCTCCTCCATCCAGCGCTCCAACACAGGCTTGATCTTCTGCGCGCTCTTCGGCGTGATGTCCAGCTTCTCGAACCTGGCAGGACATAAAAGCCCAGGGTTCAGTTCTCCTGACGCCCCGTGCGAGTGGAGAGCGCCGCTGCTATTAGCGCAAGCGTTAACTGCGTCTCCAGCTCTTGATGCTCCCAGGGCCGGCAGGAACAAGGCGGCTCGCATGAGGAGGGCGTTCCTGCCAGAGGTCGGAGAAAAAAGTCTCACTTTGGTGGCCGACTGCCTTAACAGTTTGTTTGACAATTATTGCTCTGCTTTGTGTTGGGTGAGGTTAAGTGCAGCGTTTGAAATTGGTAAAACGCATATTTTTCAAACATGAATAAGATACTGGTTGACTCGGTGGCAGTAAATTGTGACAATGTAGTATCTGCAAATAGGATTGCCTTAATATAATAAAGTGTTAAATGTATATATGTAAAATAAAAGTTTTTGTCCATTTGGACAACTACATAAATATTCATCACATCACTTTGATAACGTATCGAAAAAAAAGGGCCGAGAATATGGAATTCGTGCGTAAATAATTACAATGCAATATTTTCATAAAAATCTGAGTCTCAAAACTATTTTTCATGAGGATCATGCCTTGTGCTGTGTAACCAATTCATCAAGAAGGCTTTTGCCTGTGGGAGAAAATGATTACCCCGAGAAAGCCCTCATTATATAAGGTGTCGTTGGGTTCATAAAGCCGTATTTCATACTGCCATCTCCTGGCCACGCTGTGCCCAGTGAGTGTTGGAATTTTAGGAATCTCCATGATCCGGCAACCTTTGCAACCTAAGCACTGGACCACAGCGTGCACCACCACTCCAGTCATCAAATGCTAAAATTCTGGGCAGATTGGGTATACGCGTCTCCACAATTTTAAATACATTGTGCCGTGCCGGTGGTCGTTATTTACCTGCAGATGGCCGACTGGCTGTAGGCAGGGCCCTCGGCTGCGCTGAGTGCCTGTCCAACCTGAGTCTGCGTCAGTCCCAGGGAGAGGCGACGGATCTTGAATGCTCGCGCGAACTCCCGCATCTCCTCCAGATTCACACCGTCCACCTCTCCGCATGGGCCCTGTGGGTCTGAGCGAGCGACCGGGCACACGACCCACATTCATTAGCAACGCTTCATTGCAGCCGCGTCTATCTTGGCCGACCAGCTGGCACCACACAGTTTACCACCGTTACATTCACCGACTATACTGGAGATTAAAAAAAAACACTTCTCTTTATGACGCTATTGTCACCTTGCTTAGTTAAATGAATGGCTATATCTTCAAACGTGCTATATGATTAAAATAAAATAAAAACTGACTAAGGCTATTCTTAGCAGTGTCTATTTAGCTTACTTGTAACCCATCAAATGTATCATTTAACATAGGTATGGCTTTTAAATTAGGAATACACGTAACAGCCTAATTGATGAATAATGCTAGCAACTTCAGTGAGAAACAAATCCTCGGTGATCATGCACTTTAATGCAAAATGTAACTATTTTTGAAACCGAGTGATGCACAAACTGAGTGATGCAAATAAAGTGGGAAGCTATTGTGCAGCATGGCCTGGCGGTTTGTTAAAATGATTAACAAAGAGCGTCGCCAAAGCCGATTTCAGTGACTGTTACCAATCGCGCTGTGGTGTTTTGCTGACAACAGCAATTGAGCGAGCAGCGCACATTACTCTGAAACCTCCAGACTCCACTTCCCTCTACAGCCATTGTGTGTGGTTGGGCTGTGGAGGGACACCTACTGTTCACAAGCTGCCCGACACTCGGCGAGGAGGGAGACAGCGACTGGGAGGCAGACGAGCCGGGGCTCTGGCCCAGGCCACCCTGCCCTAGCGTCAAAGACCCGGGCCCAGGAGGAACCACGTGCAGCAGTCCGGGCTGAGCAGACACTTGTGCCCCTTGTTGTCCGTGCACCTGGATGCAGCAGCGCACGATGTTACATCATCGTTATCAATACTGGCTTTAATGCTGTCGCGGGGTGCCGGAGCCTATCCCGTAAGACAGAGGGCCCAAGGCGGGACAATACCCAGGATGTGACGCCAGTGCACTGGGGGTGATTTACTCAGCTGGCCAATTAACATGGGCAGCAGCGTGTCTATGGACGGTGGGGGGAAACAGGAGTACTCGGTTAAAACTCGCGCGGAAACGGAGAGGACACGCAAACTCTATACAGAAAGACACCCGAACCGTCACTCGTACATCTTATCCATACAGGGCACCGCTTTAAATGATCTGGACAGACTGATAGATGTCAGATCTGAAATAAGCCGAATCAAGTAAAAAAAAACTGAATGTACTATGATGGAGGTTTGATTTTAAGCGTTTTAGTTGAGAGCACTTCCATACATGGAAGGACCCGGTTAAATCATTGGTCACTGCCTGGATTCCAAAACCAGGTTTTCCTCAGCACCAGCTTAGAGCTCGGACCACTGAGCTCACCCGGCCACCTCCACGATATGGAATTCCCTCTCAATTACAAACGGCTTCAAGATGAGCCGTGCTTGTGAGCGACAATGAATGAAACGTCTCTGCGCACACGCCTGATTTAATTATCGTTGCTCAGTTGTCGCGGGTCAGTGGCTTGGTGCGCACGTGATCACAAACATGCCAGCGAGTCAATCACACAGTCGTTGTCTACTGTGTGAGTTAAACATTGTTGCTCTATAGCCGAATATATAGATGTGTTGAGCTATCTACAGTTTCGCTTCATCCAAGCCACCTTCCCCTTATTATCGACAGTCATGGAGACCCGACTAATTTTTGTTATCACGCCTGCTGAGCACACGATTAAAGGGCCCAACATGCCAAGCGGCCAGCTACAGACAGTACTATAATAGCTGTAGTTTATGAGTTAATGCTTCGAAAAATTTAGCCTGGGATATACGTACAAAAACGAATAGGGAGGGAACTGCACGGAGAATTTGATAAATATGTATTTCTCTAACATCGTCAGTCAGTGTACGGCTCTCGCAGTATTGCAGTTCAAGGTGGCCGTACCTGCTGCCCAGGCGCCTTCAAAGTCAGGCCTTGCGGGTTGAGTACCGGCAGGATCTGGTTTCCCACCAGCATTGCCACCACCTGGCCCTGGGTGTTGGTGAGGAGCTGGGGGCTCAGAGACAAGCCGCTGGCGCCCATCCCCGCCGCGCCGGTGGCTGACCCGCCGCCCCCGACCAGCGGGATGGTCCCGATGAACTGTGGGAAGATGGCACTATTGGTCAGAAATGATTGCGGCGTTTAACTGGTCACGGTTGTGTGTTTTTTTGACTTGCAGTTAACGGCTTTGGTCGTGGTTTTTGATTCTGCCTCGTGTGCCCAGACATGCATGGGATGTGCACACCACCGATACCAGAGCCCGATGATTCTGTTCCTTCTACTGCTGGATCACAGGACCTGTGTTTTACAGACTGTTGCTGGTTGTGAAAAGGAACTATGATTGGAAGATAAAGCATCGTAAGAAAAAAAAGCAATGTAATGACAGCAACGAATGTGACAAGTATCAATTAAATCTTGTTGATCACCATTTAATTGACAAAAACAGCCCAAGCGATTGCTCAATGAAGGTCTGCCGTTATCGTTATGTGACTTTCTCGAATGCACATGAGCTCATAGCTCCATCTCTGCTGTTTTGGAGATCTTGGTCGTGATGTCTCCTTTTGCTGATATTCAGTAACCCGTCCTATCCATCATCCCTTCAGCGACTGTAGCCCATGTTGTCTCCTAGCCAAACACACTTTCTGAAGTCATTGTCTCAAATTTAATTTTATTCTCCACTCCAAGTGTGTATCCGCACATTGTTTCTTCACACACTTTTCAACATATGCTCCATGTCTCGCATCCATATGCCATGTCAGGTTATATACACCGATTGAAAACCCTCCTTTCTAGACGGATTCAGATGTTGTTCTTTGTTGGGAAAGATATAATGTTCGAAAAGCACTCGGAATCTACTTAAACAATTGCCATATTTATACATTCCCTGTTGTGTTTTTAATTTCTCCCTCCAACAAATGCGTTCTTTTTTCAATCCACATTATTGCAGACTTCTGTAATCCCATGTAGGTAACTTCCCTTGGCTATTATAATCAATGTAATCAACGAATCTAAAACAAAAACTTCATGTTTACATTTACACGTAACGGATTCTGTCACCATCACTTTGCTGAGTTCGTATCCTGCATGCCACACCATCATGCCTCTGCTCTTGTCGACTATGCGTTCATGTGATTCACTGGACATGAATGCAGTTATCGAAACTCTCAATGAGCAAGGCTTTGATTATATAAAGTATAGCACATCTAATCCATTTATAAAGATGGCACAGCTATACTCAGACGCAGTTGCATTCACATATAAATGCAACGTGTATTATTTTATAGTTATCCATGATGTAAAATTACAACGAATGTCTGTTTCTATTGCCACTGTTTAATGTTCTGTAATGATTTGTATTGAAATGAATGCAAGGAAATGTATTTGAGTATAAATTACCCTTGCCTTGGTATCCGTCCATGAAACACAATTTTATGTATTATGCAGACCATTAATTAAACACCTCGCGAGGTGGAGAGAAGGAGCGATCGACGCGGCTCTCCCGAGAGAGCAGCTTTTGGAGGCAATCATCATTCATTCATAAACGTTAATATCACACACTGGACTGTATACGACATCTCTTCGGAGATAAAGTCCACGAAGCAGGAGAGAGAGTGTCGGAATTGTTTGCAGCACATGATAGTTAGTAGCAAGTGCATAACTCAGTCAGATTGCTGGGCTAGGGTTGCAGAATATATTACTCGTTGCTGAAGCGACAGTTTCATATTAAGGCATTTAACTATTTATATAGAACTAATGCAATAATCATAATCCAGTCGACGATGTATCCGCCAAAGAGCACATGTGCTGTTAAGGATTTAAGGTCGTGTTTTGTAAAAGTTAACTATTTATATAAAAGCCTTCTTAAATGGGCACATTGTTTCATCTTTAGCTGTCAAGAGTCCTGCTGTGACTTGCATGTCTTATTTATAATTATAGTTAGGACTAAAAGCACTTTATCAGTTTCTCCTAACATTTACATGTTTTTTCCCAGTTAAACCATTATTTCTTAATGGAAATTACATTACTCTTTCCAAAATTTATCTGGTTTGGAATATTTTATTACAGAAATAATTTTAGGGACGAAAACCTCAGTAATTTCTAATTTGCGAATCTCTTCACAGTAAGCAGTGTGATTTATTATTGTTATTTAATAAAATTAGCACAATTACGTCCATATTGTGTTCTGTAGTAGACTGAAGGATAAACTCCCAATGTGTAAGATTTTTAAATCCCTTTGCAATGTACAGCTATACCTATTTTACAGACTCCATGTGAATAGTAATCATAAAGATAGGGTATATAGCACATACTTTAATTCAATCGAAATTCAATTCAATAGCATGGAATATAACAAATAAATGGTTGCAGTTTTCAATAAATGCATGTGTGCCATTCATGGGCTAATGAGCAAGCCTCCATTAAGTTAATTACAAAGTCCTAAGTGGAGAGCTATTCACACTTAACGATCGATGGTCGCATAACTAGGCAGCGCCTCCCGCTGCCTAATCTATTACACGGCCGCCCCGACACGCCACTCATGTTGCCAATTACTGAGACATCACGAGCAAGAGTTAAAAGACGCAAACGTGGGCTCTCTGTAGCACTTTCTCTTAATTATAATATCTTTAATAAAATTGGCTGTGCTCTTTTCAAACCTGGCTAAATTATTGAGTACAAAAATTGCAAAAAGCACCAGTTCCTCCCCCCCCCCCTTCTCCCAATAGTGCCCGCTGCCTTTGTCAGTCACAGGATTTCGAGCAGTTTGCTGTGTCATTTAGATTGCACAGTTGGGCCATGTGGGAAGAAAATAAGGCAGGTAAAATGTGCGCATTGTTGGTTAGGTTTTATCTTTTGAACACAATACAATGAACCGCCACATATGACTTAGAGGGTTGATGGTACAATGTGCTCGAGTGGTTTACTGAAATATACAGCGTGAGCTCTACACTTCTTTTATGAAACCACATGTGTTTTATTCATAATTAATCAATAATATTGCGCAATTGAGTGCAGCAAATGTATATTTTAAGAAGAACATTCTATAATTTCCAAAAAACAAGTAAAACCTCTTTTAGTAAATCGAGAATGTGATTAACCAAGTGCACAAGACCAACATATCTTTAATTGTGACAAACTAATTAATATAACAGTTCTAATCAAGCAAAACACCAGCAGCCACAGAGCATTCATGTTCAACAAAAGGCTCAGGTCATGAATGTCTGGCTATAGGTCAAGGTAGGCACTTCTGGCTCGAGCTAATATAGACGCGCGCGTCTGACTATATCTCTGACTGTACATGAGAGCAATGCCTCGCGGTGAGTCACCTACCTGGCCCTGTGCGTTTGTGATGAGCTGACCCGCCACCCCGGGTAGGCCGGCGGCGAGCGCCCCGGCGAAAATATGTGCGCTGGGAGGCAGGGACCCTGAGGCCGCGACGGCCGCCGCCACCGCCGCCACCGCCGCAGGAGACGTGAGAGGGCCTCCCACGAGCTGCCAGGAAAGAAGCCATGCCACGCAGACCTTTTTAACTTTCTCCACTGCCCACCTCGACAACAGAGCTAGGCTCCGCGCCTCCGAGATCACGCTCGTCGCGCTACAAATTGCGTTCATTATTAGGATGTGAGCCCGGTGTGTGCGGGACAGCTTCTGCATGTGAGTGTGGGGTGCGCTTGGAATGACTGGGGCTCGGTTGCAATCACACAACACAGTGAGCCTCTAGGATTTAAACGTGGTCTCAATCCTTGGAGGCTGTTTGGTGCCAATGAATTAAAGTGATGCAGAGATCAATAATGGTTCTTTACATTGTGTCGTATCCATTGTATATGCGGGTTGCGGTGTAGTTCAGCTTACAAGAGAAAAATTTTTATTTCTCTATAAATGTCAGTTGTCTATAAGCGTGTATTACACGCAAATATATTTATGCTGTAGCGTGGCCTGATAACACTTCACGACCATACATCATCCCATGGTTATTGTCGCACAGAGAAATCATGACATTTAGGCGCGCACCCTTATTGGCGTAATGCCCTTTAACGTTAACTGCACTTATTGTCAGCTATGCGAGGAAATGAAAGGCACAATATTAAGTCGGAACCACTGTATACATTTGTAGCTGGATATTGATCGGTTACTGGAGGAACACGTTGGAACAAAACAAAAAAACCCTACAAGGACACTCGCATACGTGAGAAGGACACAACTGCTTGAACAGTGTAACAGGAAAATAATTCAAAAGTCACTTTTTGATCAGTCAGCAGGCCTCAAAGTATAACCCATTATCATGGCCTATCAATCCGCTATGTCTCAGGCCTGCTGTTGAAATATTCATCAAAGTGTTTGGTGCTGCCGTTGGACCCGTGTGAAGATGCCACAACAAATCCTCTTGCACCCACATCAGAGCAACATTACACCGCTTTTAAATCCTGGGTGTGTTACTTCAGCCCCAGAGAAAACCATTTTCAAACATATTTCCACTTCTACCTTTACAATGAACTCAATTTTCCTGCATCATTATTAAGCTGCCTTTGACCGAGATTGTTTTGCCCTTTCCAAAGTGGTCGCGGGATTCTCATCAATGTCTCTTTAGGAACTGACCACGTGAGATCAGCCACTACACAGAAGCTAACCAGCCATGACATCCAGAAACTGCACAATGCACTCGCCTCGGATCAACCCTCTTCACCCCGTTTTCCTATCCTCACCCGTAAGAAAAATGTGACCGGTGGTTTTTCCTTCCTAAACACAAGAATGCCATTAAAGGTGCTGGTAGGAAAGCCCTAAAATATCCGCACCGGGAGCACACTGCTACGCCCAAATATCGACCCCTAGCGCGGCTCAGTGGGCATGTTGATTTCTGGAACTGATGTGTTCGTGGGAAGGAGCGGAGCGTCTTGGGAGAAGACTTCTTTCTACTCGTCCAACCGCACACTTTGGGGCCAGTGCGGGCAATGTCCGGCTGCGAGTAAAGCATACGTCTGAATCTTATACATATAAATTGTAACTCAGCCGTGCATTAATGCACTGAATTGCTTCAGAAAGCATTAGTAAGGCTTTTTCATATTATGGGGAAAAAGAGGACATTTTAAATTTAGATACCTGTTACAAAAAAATTCCCATGAGCCTCACATATGCGTATAAATAATTCATATACATAAAAAACTAAACAAATGCTTTTATGTTTTAGGTATTTTAAGTGTATGGACATGCTGCCTACTACCAAATGGCGTGCGCTGAGTACACGCTCGTACCTTTTCCACTACAAGGCAACCAGGTACCAAAACTCGGGTGCGGAGAATCGCAGAGAATGCGGTGCGAAAGGAGGAGTGGGATTCTAAGTGGGGGCGGCACGGAGGTGGCCCAGTGGGTAGCGCTGTCGCCTCCTCCTCACAGCAAGAAGGTCCCGGGTTCGAATCTCCGCTCGGGTGCCTTTCTGTGTGGAGTTTGCGAGTTCTCTCCCCGTGTCCGTGTGGGTTTTCGCCGGGCACTCCGGTTTCCTCCCACAGTCCAAAAAAACATGCTGCTGTATAGGTTAATTGGCTCGCAGACTAAATTGCCCGCAGTACACGGGATGGACTGGCGTCCCATCGTAAGTATATCCCCTGCCTCACGCCCTGTGTCTGCCGGGATAGGCTCCGGCTCACCGCGACCCTGTACAGGACTAAGCGGTTCTCTGACAATGAGATGAGATGAGATTCCAAGTGTGCACTTGGGCGTGCGTTTTACGGGCAGGCTGCTGCTGCTGCTGCCGCTGCCTTGGCTGGATGGCGGCTGGCTTGGGTTGGCAGCTGACGAGGATATCCGTGGGGACGCTCCATGCTTTGTTTGCTGAGTCTGAGGCTGCTGCTGCTGCTGTTGTTGCTGCTGTTGCTGCTGCTGTTGATGTTGCAGCTGTTGTAACTGATGCAGCTGCTGGATTTGAGCGTTCAGCGAGGATGTAGCTGTAGAATGGGGAGTAATGGTAAAATTGATATAATATTAAACAACAATGATGGCAGTCATTATATACTGTATATTATAATGTACGTTTCCTTTTTGTTATGAAATTACATTAAAATATCTGCAATAAGCCAATGGAAAACAACAGTTTCAACAACACTAAGAATGTTGCACGTACAAAAGACCTCTGCCTCAACCCAAACGACCAGCTGGAAATATCTGAATGTAAATAGGACTGATGATTGCTTCGAAAAGCTGGTGGTTCGGATAAGGCTAAGATGTTTTATATATGCAAAAACACACGCTTGTGTGCTGTTAATGTTGTTTCCAAGCTGCATAGATGTTTCTATCGTGATAAGTTTCATTATCATTTGCATACTTTCATTAGCAAAACAAATAAACTGAAACGTACAATAGGATTTTAAAATATATCGTGAAGAGTATGTATGGAAAACAACCCAAGGTGGAACTAATATTGCTTAACAAGGAAGCGCAGACAGCCACAGTCAACTGGAAACTAAGTTGCCTTGAATCTCCATATTTTAGTGTGAAAGTAAAATGTACAGCCCCTCACTGGGGAGCCCCTGTCGAACATATTATGGACTAATATTCATTGGTGGCCAGACACATCTTGGAAGGGGTAAAAGTACTTATAATTTACCCCCACCACACACCACCTGCCCATCAACTAATTGGTGCATCATCTATTTGTATTGCTGGGTGGGCAGAGGTAGCGGGACTTCAGAACCTTGCCCATGGCTTCAAGTCCCTCTCTGGGAGATCGACTCAAGCTGATGACTTGCAGATTGGAAGTCCACCACAGCCACATCCGTGTATAGTAGCTGTATATAGCGCCTTCCGATCCTTGCGTGAAAGGTACTTAGACACGTTATTGTTATTCACTTTAAAATGAAACATTGTAAAAAATGGGCAACCAAGGACGCAGATCATGGCAATAATTCTAACAATATAACATTTTATAAAATGAATCACAATTCTTTGTATACTGCATTGTCGCGTTCCGTTTGCGCACACGCACGCCGCTTGCATGAGAGTAGCATCTGACGAGCGTTGCTCGCTGAGATTCACAAAATCAAGTGACTCCTTTAAAAAAATGTAACGATCTACAGCTTGTTCTTGGCAACTGTGCCCTCACAACATCAACGAAGGTGCACAGATCTGAAGAATGAGCAGCGGCGGGCGAATCCATTTCCTCTATAAATGTGATTTGGTGCTGTGAGCTGCTCTCATAACCCACAATAAACCAGCGCGGCATGCTGGCCTTGATGTAAGTACGCACTTGGCGTGTAACAATGTATTGATTGAATTTGATATTTAAGCTCACACTACATTAATCGAATTACGTGCTTGAGATTTGTATTTTATTTCGTTATGGTACAAGCAGGTTGTATTGAAACGATATTATACTAGTCATTAGACTAACGCAGGAAACTGCCAGGGAGACAACGAAAATAATCGTCAACCCTCAAAGTATCCCAATAGAGAGACTCATCTAGGTCCTTCACTTGAGTTGATCCCAAAGTGTAAACATCTATAGCATTTGTCCTCCAGAGCATCTTCTCTCTCCTTTGGCTGCCGTTCCGTTGTTATTCACAACCAATGGCCATCGTGCCTTGCTTGCAGTGTCTTGCCTAAAGCCACGTTTTTACGGTCCAAGAGATTAGTTGTGTTTTCCTCAACCGTCTTTGTTCTCTGAGAGTCATCGTCTTGCTCGGTATATTTTCAAGAATGTGCCTCTCCTACGTTTCTGTGTGTAGTTTGCAGCTTTAGTTGTTTTTTTTTAAATGTCGATGTCCACGTTTATGATCATACATCATGCATAGCAGGCAATGTGCGTGCATGAGAAGGGATTTTAGGCACATTGATATGTTGTTATTGATTATCACGTAACATTAAAGTTCTGTAACCTGCTCTTGTGCACCTCTTTCATTATGTTGTTCTCAGCCTACCTCCAGTAATTGCCCAAGGTATACAAACTCGGTTGTATTCGCCAGTATTGTCCTCTATGGTTTTTTTTTTCACATTGTATTATACATGACGTTAATTTTGTTCAAACGTATCTAGCTCAATTTTGCAACATACTTTGTCAAGCTCCCAAGGAATGCTTAAAGATACCGGCTAAAAATTAAACGTACATTATACTAGCACAAACAATAATGTCAACATGAGCAGTAAGCTTCGGTTCCTAATAGCAACGTTATAGCTACGTTTTTCCAAATAAAATTATAATTTTGAAGACTCTGAGCGTAATCTATTAAATAATCTTTCATCCCCCTCCCCAGTAAGTGGTGCAGAATCAATACCCCAGGAGGTAGAAATACTTTGCACGGACCCATCCGTGCAACATATGCTCGATGTTTAAAACCAGTTCATGTGCAACGTGGGATTTCGAATGCTTCACCAAGAGCTCCGCTTTTGAGACTGCTTGTCCCAAGAATGTTAACTGGAATGTCCTTATTATGAGCTGTAGCATGCATACCTTGCAGCACACTGGCTGAATAGATCAATTAGTTCTCTCAGTCATGAACATTTATATTACAACACAAAAGCAATATGACCATATTTTAGCTTTCTCTTCGTATACATGTCAATGTTTTGATATATATTGGTATAAGTATCTGAAAACGATGGTGCTTTGAAATTTGCCATCAAGTAAATGCTGCATAGTATTGAGTGTGATGTGCAAATGTACTGACACATTTTTTTTTAGTTTTTATTATATTTTACCTTTTTTTTATATAATACAATATTTGAAGCTTCCATTTTCACATCAAACGCACGTTGTGTGCGTATTTCATTTGCTTTATATATATACACGTTTTGCCTTAAAAATTACTGCTATTAAATGGTTAGCAGCGAGAATGGCTCTCGAAGCGAGGCCATTACCGGCATTTTACTTAACCGCTCCATTCGCCGTGATATATGCTGTTTTCATGATGTCTGTATGACAGCTGCAGTTTAGCCGTGCCCGATGTGAGGGGGGAAATCGATAGTTCTGAAGAGATATACAATTTTAATGGTGGTTAAACTGTCAGCGCCGTGTCCGTAATGGGGTCACAACGAATTTCATCATCCGCTGGAACGTGACTGAGTTATCGTTATGCAGCAGGCGCGCACTGGTGTTAGGCTGTCAGACACCGCAGACATCTCTGATGACTCCCCCAGCCATGCTGCTTTATGTGGGCTCGTTGTGGTTTGAAAGATATGAACTCGGCCAATCGGCCTTTGAGAAATGTGCGCATAAAGTGGGCTTATTAAATAGAGTACATTACAGCCATGCGAGAGAAAACGTGAGATCAAGTGGCTTTCTTTGTATGCACAACAATAAATGCAGAATATAAATCAAGGACCGCCGCATAGTTTATCCTGGTTGTGTAGTATAGCGCTGCTATGGATTTTGGGTTCTACCGCGTGTATGTTTGGCACATTGGAGAGTTGTGGCAATCAAGCCCTTAAAAGTGGGTAAAACTCCACGATATGCAACACTTATTTCGCACGGAGGTGTACTGTCGTCTCTTTGGAAATGCTGCGCTTGCAATACCGCGCTGGGAAATGTCAAAGCACTGGGGCTGTGGTTGGTTTGAGAACAAGTATGGGTAAATCTCCGAGCGCCACACGTCGACTGGTCCACCTCGGGCACTTGTATATGGAGGTGAATCACGACCGTGGACTGTGAAGGTCAGCGGCAGATGGACCCAGCACAAAGGCAATCTCCCACCACAGTGAGATGTGTCAGCAAGTGTGGATGAAGTCTGCTCACAATACCGCTCAGTGTTAGAGACAATGCAGCATTCAGACTCAAGGAACTCGGGGCTAGTTTAGCATTGGTAGTTACTGAGCTGACATGCAGGTTGAGTTGCAATGGTAAGGATCAATCTCGGTTCCCTGTGGGTTAGCACAGCCATTCCCAACCGAAAGTCGCACGCAAATGTTATATCGGTGTAAATGACCAAAGTATTTTCAGCATCATTACGTCGCTTAATCAAAAATTATGCTTGTCTTTACAGTACATTATTACAATCGTTCCCAATGGACACATCATTATTTGATCATTTTAGTGTTTATTAATTGCCTTTAAACAGACTAATCTCACCGATGTGCACGCAGCTTATGTTGAAGATTGCTTATTTTTTATAGGGGCTGATGTCCAATGGGTGAAAAGTCTACTCTCAATGTATCAGTGTTTCACAGCTCGGCGGACAAATCTCGACCCTTTACATAACTGCGGAGGAAGAGGCAAAAATCCCAATTCGTTGTGTTTAAACATTTTAACATGAGCGCTTACGTTTCTCCTCCCGTGTCTCAACATTCTTTCAACCCGCACGGAAGAATGACAAGGAGACGCAGCAAGTTGCCCGGAGGCCCCAGCGGTTGGCGGTGGGGCCCGGCAACGGCACACGAGCATGTTTCGTTCAGATTGATCCCTCCCTTTCATTACCCTGAGTGGAGCAGACAGCTGATTACAGCCTTGCCCACCCGTGGCACCGTGCCTGTCAGCCCCACACGCCCTGCATCACGGCAGAAGGGCCTGATGCATAATTTATTCCCATAGTGCTTTTTTTTTTCCGCCCGAAAAGGCTGTAGGATGGCGGTTGAGGCAGGAGAGAAGGTGGTTAGGGTTGTGGAGGCTCGGGTTGGGGTTTTGGGCTGGGGCGATGCGGTCTTGCAAGTGAATGGGTGAGGTGTGGTGTGGTGCGGGGAGGGCTTGGGATGAGGAGGTGGATGAGGGAGGGAGGGAGGAGGGAGGTGGTGGTGGTGGGCGGGAAGGGAGTGTGGGAGCAAAAGGAAAGAGAAAAATCGATACTAGCCCTGCCCGCCGCGAAATGAGTTCTGCGGCTGACGGGGTCGGCTCCCGAAAAGGGGAGCGGTGGTGCATGTGTGGGAGGCATGGCTCAGCGGAGGCTGCTGGCGCGGTTTGTGGTTTTTCTTGTCCTTTTGCAATTACTACCTTGTACTGGAAGCAATGGGCGGGTAAACAAAAAAAAACACTCTCTCATCCTGCTCCATGCGCTTGGTAAGGATGTTTATGCTTTTTAATTTACCGGTGGTTTTTTTTAGGTATGCTTTTTGTCTTCAAATTGCGAGCAGCATGTAAAAAGATTATTAAACAGAAGTGTGAACACGCACAAGAGGACACCATCAATTTGAGCCCTTTTTTCTGCAGGAGGGGTGGGTTGGGGGGTATTGTTGTATGACCAATTTACACGGAGCACCTTGGGAGGTGATGCTGTAAATGGTGAAGAATGAGCAGGGCTTCTAACCCACTGCCTGATCGCCCCCAGTCCCCACATCCACTCTTCTCCCCAACTCCCCCAGTGCCACTTAAGCAAGCACATTGTACTGAATTCTTTTCTTTAGATTGTACGTTTCGTTTTAAAACGTATGTTCTGTGTATACTTTATACGTATACTGCATCAACCATTAAAGGTAATACAATACCTTTATAAATGTCCTGTATTTTTTAAACAATTGGATTTACACGTTTAAAAAGACCACTTTGCAATTTACTTGTACATTGCACTTATGGCAAAGGCTTGTTATAAGAACAATAAACGAACCAGTCACCCAGCTGTCCAAGTGTAGCTTTTCTCCTGACGCAATGGAACAATGCTGGAATTTCATTGTATCTGTTGATCCATGCATGCACACATGTATGGAGTACAGGCTGTTCTAGTAGACACTGAATCACTGCATAATATATTTTTTTCCTCCTGAATATATCGGCCTTTAAAAAAAAAGTTTTATTATCATCATCAGCTGTGATCTATCCATTCTCGGACAAAGGCTTCCCTAAGACGCGACCATTATCTCGTAGTCTTACAATGCAACGATCCATAAAGAGCGGATTTCCTCGCTCCATCTCTGCACTGGGGTAGGTTCCCATCCTTTAGCTGCTAGCCATGACGTGGAATGGCCAAGCTCAATGTGTTAAACAGTCAATGTGATCGCTCTAACTTACCCTGTTGTGTCTTCCCTTAGCTGGGTGTTCCTTTCCCCTTCTCGCAGTAATTCTAAGTATGTACATATCCTCACCTCTTTTTACACTTTTCAGCTTTTGTTCCAGTAGTCTAGCAAGGTGTTTCCGCATTTTAAGACTTCATAGTATCCAGCCAATATTAATTGTGAAGTTCAGCACATGAATGGCGGTGTAATAGCGCATTTAGACCAGAGTATTTAAATCACACGGATGTGTCACCTGGGATTTCATCGTGCATGCATTACCAAGTAGTGGTAAAGAACACTTTCGCACTCCCTCTGCCATATGACAATAATGTGCATCACTGGACAATCAAGTGGGTACTCAAAGTATCAGAATTGATGAAATTTAACCGTATTAAGTGCTGAACCAAATGTCATTATTTGGTGTATACGTGTGTGCAGTCATAGGTAAGTGGGCTGAGACGACAACCTGTCTACATATGAGACCCCAGTTTAATCACGAGCAGCTGCCTTGACTTGAACCCAGTCTCTCGGTAGTGTCAGCTCAACGCTTTGACTTCTAAGGCGCCCAGCCACTATGTCCAACTTGTTTTAAATAGAGTTGCCGTGGACGTAGCCTTTTGTTGGCCCTGCAGCATTCGCTGCGGCCCCTGCAAGCAAAGGCAGAGAGAGAGAGAGCTGGGGTGGAAAATAGCGGAGACAGAGGTGGGACATGACCTCTGCGATATTCTTATAGCTCTTGGAGGAGAGCTGTAATCATCAGCGTGCTCCCATCAGACCTGTCTGTTGTTTGGACATCACAAGCCTCCCTCAAATCGGGAAGCGCACAGCACACGGCGGTAGTACTGTCGCGATGATGGATCGTGGGCTGTCTCTTATCTCTGCTACAGATGGCCTCCAATAAATAAAAAGTACAGTGAAATGCACAGAGTTTGAAAAAAAGTGAATTGTTAGAGTGGTACAAAATCTTTAAAAGTTTCCTTTGATTGATTTCTTTTGCCTTATCTTCCCAATTCTAGCACATCACATTCCTTCTCAGATGTTGACGTTTATCTGCATGTTAATGCATTACTTACATGTCTATTAGGGATGTCTATTTCATGTGATACTCAAATGCACAGTCTGTGTAAGGAATGTGCAGTATAGCTTAGGCGTAAAAAAAGCAGACTACATTGGATCATTTAAAAACAACCTTTAAATAAAGTTAGAAATATAAACGTTGAACCCTCCTAACAAACTATTTTATACATGTGTACGTTTAAAACACCGATTACACGTGGAGTAACTTAAATTACACGAAGCACTGAGTTTATTTCGAAAAATATGTTGCGGCAGTATTTTCAATTGTAACTGCGCTAAATTACAACTGGGCGGTGAAGTGAGCATTACACGCCTTTGGTTCACGCACAATAGGATTGAGACAGCCTGCAGGACGAGACGTCAGTTTAACACCATTGAGCTAGAGTGAAGTATATCCTTAACAAAATGCCGAGGGACTCGCCAAAGTTAATTTGGTCATGAAGCAGACACACCAAGGACATTATGGGGTTTTTTTTTACACCAGCAAGAAAGCGCAGAGGATCTTACCCTCAGTCCTATCAACGGGTATCACGCTGTTTACTTTGGGAACTGTGACTCGAACATGTTACCATGGAAAACAAGGATGCACCCATGTTGTGCCTTTTATCCTTCAGCATCATGACGATCGTGAAATCTGCAGAGTTTATCCAACCTCTAAACTGAGATTAATTATTCAAAAGTCGATGAGGCCAACAGTTGCAAGGATATTTTAAAAATCTACCTTTATTTGTAGGAAATAAATGTCCTATTTTTCTGCTCGTTTTTTGCTCTGCTGAAAGCCTCAGCTTGTTTGATTGAAGCATAGAACAGCGGATCTTTGAAATTCTTAGAAGCTGCACGTATAGGGTGGGATTCGTGTGGCACTGCACTCATGATCATCGCAGTGAGTAAAGAATGCCTGCTGTTGCACCTTCAGATCGGTACAAAAATATCCCATACCGTGTGCCTTTCTAAAGTTGAGCCCACTTAAGTGGGAAATCTTTCCTGATGTATAATATAGTAAAAGAATATAAATAGCATATGACAGCATATAGAACACACATGGTGTATATTTGCAAGGGTTCTAGTTGGTGTTTGAACATGTTAACACTTGTATTATTGACAGATAGGGTAAGAACCTTTTTCTATTTTTACAGAACACACTTCTTTTTTATTTGAGCATGAGTTTTGACGTTAACGCCATACTTTATAGGAAGTGCTGCTCTTCCCATTTTTAAAACTAGAGATGTGCCTTTGTTGTACCTTTGTTATACAGTGAAGTCACAAAATAAAAGTGTGTAACGCGCTTTTGAACGTAGTAAATACAAATTTACTCCTGGGCCGCCAGCGTTGAGTGTCTCCTGATAGGCACGAACTCAATCTATTTGTTCTGTTGTTATATAAACCAGTTCACCATAGTGCATGCTTGGAATGTTCCGTAAATATTGATTTGCTCTGACTTGTATTGAAGAAATTACAAAAAATCCCCTTTATATTTAAAATATTTATATTCGAGAAAGTGGATTTATTTTGTCAAGCATTACCTCAAAGAGCCTTGTCAGGTCCAGTGTTTGTCTTTGCATCACACTCAGCCAGACACCTTGAAAGGCAATTGAACTAAACTTTGCAATTCACTCGTGCAACAGCGACTCTCCGTGAAATGTATATAGAGCATTGCAGCAAGTTATATTAGTGAGCACCTATTAAGGTTGGCACAGCACGTTGAGGAGTCGCTTAGGTAGCACGACACCTGGCCACTTTTGTATTCCTAGATAATGTTGTTACATTTAATTTTGCAGACGTTCCTGTAGATATGGTATGCAATTAATTGCTGAATTGTTTTTGGACCGAGGTACACCAGGGATAATATGAAGAGTTATCTTTGTTTTGAATTCAGAATTTGGTATATTGCAGCAAATGCAAAAAGATGATGGCAATGATTGAATGTGTACATGCTAGTATGTGCAGTTCCTTGGAATAAGTACACATGGGATTTAAAAAATATATGGTATCGTATTGTGACTGCTTCAAGCACACCTGTGAAAATTTGCACCAGTTATAAATAATTTTATTTTTGGCAGCAACGCACTTCCTACTACAAACCACTTTGTGCGCGCAAAGCTCTCTGCGGCAGGGCTGCCTGAGTGTTCGCCCGCAGGACGTATGGTTGAGGCCGCGTCGATCAATAACCCCCCATTTAACAGGCAATTAATTTGAACGCTAATGCGTGCGGTCGGAAGAGTGGGTCTTCGACTTTCATGGATGTGGACAAAACTTGCAGGCTCTGCGCTTATACCCAGGGGCGAGAAGTAAAAAAGCCTCCACCGCTAACGCTCATCCGTAAACGTTGAAACAGCAGAGCGATCTGTTACTCCTAATGGCAAATTTGTTACCGCAGAGTGGTCTGTAACGGCTTGATTTTCTCTTAAGTCTTTTGAACAACAAAGTCATTCAAGACACCGTGGTCACCTTCAATTAAGTGGTGTGAGCTCAGACTTGGCTTTCACACCAATAAAACCAAAAGCCATTCAATCAGTGCCTGTGCATTCAGTAGCACTGGCAATACCATTGATGCTCATTTTCTATCTCACTTTTAAGGGTCATTTGGCTAATACTGCTGCCCTTTGTACGCTAGCGAGCCTATTTTAATATGAGAACGGTGCAGTCAGCTTGTGTTCCTGCAAGGGTGTCGTTAACAAGACTAGTACTGGCCATCTCTTCAGTAAAGAGAGAAACCACTGGCTCGAATTTCTTAGAGACAGTTCCGTTATGTCACCTAAGGGGAGCTTTTCTGTACATTTATCACAGGTTCCTCAAAAATTCCACCATGCCTCTGATAACAAGCAGCATGTGACTATAGACCTTGAAAACACGCACGTTATCATAAAATACTCCTACGGTCTATCTCACTCACTGGCAAACATCAAGGTGCTTAGGGCAGAAGCTCAAGCAACAGAACAATTTGGAAATTATACATTTAACAGATATACTAGAATACTACCGTTATTGTTTCCCTCAAACATAACCACTGTTTACTATTTAAGTCGCCAGCTGTGGCTTAAAAAGTATAGATAAATGCCAAAACCATTTGGAACAAGCATGTGTAAAATATAATCATATGGTAATGGAAAGCCACAGTGGTACAAATTACATTCATCGACTTTATCCAGGAATTTGCCAAGCTCTACCCAGGCATGTGCGAAGCCTGCGGGTGTGTTTAAAATAAAACACCAAGCTTATCAGAGGCATAATTGATAGTATGGAAATGTACCCTGCAAAGAGAAGCTCCATCAGCTGTAGTGTTCCGTGAAGAGACTGCCTAACCTGGAAACTTAAAATGATTCCTCTTTGTCAGTCTTTCTTAGTCTAATTATATTGTTCTTACTCAATCTCGGTTTTTTTGTTTTTCTTGTAATTCAAAATGATTATTTGTACCTGTTGTTTGTTTTTGGACCATTACTAGTTCTCTTAGCTTGACTTTGAAACCCCGCGTGATTTAGTAATGATTATGATCTTTGACTACACATGATGGACTGCATGATAGCGAGTAACAAAAAACACATTTTATATTTATAACTGTTGGTTGGAGTTGCTGT
Source organism: Mordacia mordax (assembly GCA_036362905.1). Taxonomy (NCBI): domain Eukaryota; kingdom Metazoa; phylum Chordata; class Hyperoartia; order Petromyzontiformes; family Petromyzontidae; genus Mordacia; species Mordacia mordax. The sequence goes on along the minus strand of JAZEWT010000020.1, from coordinate 1,008,897 downwards.
GCTGGAACATGTAACTCATATACACAATCAAATGTTTATCCTAAAATAAGCCACTGATTTACCCAAAGTTAGACACTCCAGTGCCAATATTTTGTCACATATTTGATTGCATATTTAATAGCAGGTATTTGAAATCGTGTTTTAGTGGAGGATACGGGAGGTGGAGGGGGTAAGAAAAACCCGTCACACTAATTCTTGCGTAAAAAAAAATCCCTTTGACCTGTGATCCCCGTAGAACCCGTAATCCGCGAAGCGAATGGAGAGTAAGCTCGCGCTTGTGCGCGTCTCGTCTCTACGCCGCACGCGTCCAAACAGACATCGGGACAGCGGACGGGCTCATTCTGCTCGCGAAACGCCAGTGTTTCCACATGCCGCTCCATTTCATTTGATGTGGAGACGCACGGTGGGCTGTGGGGCGGCTCATGTTCTAATGATGTCACATCTCAACACTGGCCTAAAAGAACCAAGAGTTGGGCCACAACCGTTAGTTTCCATGGCCGCGGCTGTCAAGGGAATCCTGCTTGAGCCAGAAATGCAGTGTCAGGTACATTTATCCCTGTTGCCAAGCCAGCAATGAATCGAGTCAATATATATATATATATTTTGGGCGGAGGGTGGGGGGGGTGCTACATTTGATGTGCAAGGTGGGGTTAGTCGACTTGAAACGCCTGAGCAACTTTCATTCTGAAAAAAACACAGAGACCTTCACACATGAGTATAGGATTTCCTGGACCAGATTTGTAAGTTTTACAAGCTGTCCCAGGTATCGCGGAGTGAGCGATATGAGGAAAGGAGGTTTTATATTATTTTAGAAGATTGGCAAAAGTATCTATAGATGCAAATTTCAAATTGATACTTTTTGATATTCAAATATTACCGTTTTTTTTCATGGCTATATTTCGTTCAAAGCATATAATTATTGCCCCTTTCCGTCAGATAAAGTTGCTCTTGGAATGCACCTACCATGGTGTGAAATCATATTTTACGCCAACTTTTGAAAAACAACTCATATTTAATATTACGCATCCTTGTAAAACCTTAGCCCTGCAGAATCTATGCAGACAAACTAGTATAGAAGAGAATGCAGTAAAAATCTCCAGAAGAGAGTATTTTTTTCAACAATACTTATGAGACCAAATCACATTGAATGCACCCGATTCCATCAGAGGTTTGAGACTGAACATTTTGCTTGTGTAGCGACCTGAAAAAACAGAGGTCTCTGTAGAGGCCTGTTGAGACTCGACTAATTTGATGGTTTCCCTGCACTTTCAGGTTACCCACGAATAGTTTCCGTTGGTAACAGACGAAGGAGGAATAACTACTCTGGCGCTTCCCCCCAAGGGGTCATGGTTGGTAAAAGCCAAGGTCGAGTGGCCTCGGCGGAGATGGGGGAGAACCGAAGGATGGGACCGAGGAAAGTTCTTTCGAGTGACGCCAGATGGAAGGCAGGGTTGTGATTGTAGTCGGGAACCGAACAATCCCCATTAATAACCCACGTTATAACACCAGTCACCCAGTTATTGTTACTGCTCGCCATAAGCCCTAAAAAGTCACTGTAACACATGGTGTCCCTAATGTTCCTTTAATCAACGTCTCGAGTTCAACATCGCCTGAGAGTCATTACAATGATGGCAGTGGTGGGATCGAAGACAAGATCGACCCGAGCCATGAAAAGTAGAGAGTGGAATGGTGCGCAGCAGACAGAGTAGCCGGAGAAGAGAGACTCGAGCATGGGAGGATGCAATTGGAGAGCAGACTGGCAGCGGCGACCCCTACCTGGGACACCCCGAGGCCCACTCAGGTCGACTCTGGCTCACTGGGGAGCCAGGGAAAAGATGAACCGCATCCTGAGTATGGAGCTCGCTGACCAGCGAAGCCTGGAGGAGAAGAATGCTGAGATGGGAGGCTACGTCTGGAAGGAGAGTGCCTCGAGAGAATCCTGGGTCGAAAGACTCGCATTCGGATGCACCCTGGTCTGTGTTGTGTAGCCGAGAGAGAGATGCAGGGAGTCTGGAGCAACGGACAATGTTGGGACGAGGGGTAGCCTGGGGCAGGGAGACTCGGCAGGAACAGGGGTGGCGGTGGACGCCGTGGCAGGAGGCACCTTGCTGCGGCGTGAGGAGAGGAGGCCCGAGAGCTAAATGCCCAGGCTCCAAGTTCTCCCCGAGCTCTTGAGGGGCTGGGAGCGCCATAGGAATACCTTAGTGTGAAAGTCCAGGCCAAGAAGGTGGCTGTACTGGGGCCTGCGCTGTGCCCCATGCTGGGAGCCCCACAGGAAGAGATCAAATGTGTTTTTGCCCGTGTCCAAGTGAAGTCAAGAGAAGGCCCAAGTACCACCGAGTAGCAGCAGAAGCCAAGAGAGAAGCAGGCATATGTGGATCCCAAGAATTGGACAGCTAATCCGTAATTGGAAATGTTAAAATATGAAAATGCTACGATTAAAAAGGCGAATTTGGTGTTGTAGCATTGATTACGAACGTTGCCATTGATTGCTCATCGGTAGGGCGTTGCACAAGCAGCACTAACAGTTGCTGATAATGTCCGTCATTGTTAAGTTAGTGCCGTGTGTTGTGTTGTAGCATTGATTGATATTGTGATGAGTGTGCGGTGAGCAAACAGTATTGTGCTACAGTGAGCGTGCATTTTTGTTTACGTGCGAGTTATGATGTTCCTGATGTTGCGTATGGAATGTTGGTGTCTGGTAATATAGTGGTAGCCACTGCAAGTTTGATAGCCGGAGCGCGGGCTGGTTGCTGAGGTTGCGTTGAAATGCTGTTTGTATTTTAGTCGTGACGTTGTTAAGAAAGTTAAATTGTGCCGGAATGATTGTCAAAATTGCGGCCTGTCGTGTTGGGCAGGGACAGGGCAGCCATCCCGGCGAGTCGTATAAAACATCCTTGAGTTGCTGATTGTGATTGTTCAACGTCAAAAAAGAATGGCTGCAGAGCGAAAACTAATCAATGTTGCGCGATGATTTGATTGAGATTGTTAGCCATGTGCTTTGGGTTGATGATGTTGATGTTAAAATAACGTATTATGGCACACTTTGAAAGTGGGTTTTGTTGCGGTGAAATGCGTTTGTTCGAAGTGGTGTGATCGGTTCAATGTGCCATCAGGTTGACGTTTTTTTTTTTAAATGCTGTTATCGTGGCGTGCGATGTGGATGCGAGGGAGTACCACCGTGTTATCGTTGTGCGCTATGTTATGGGATTACTGTAATGGTGTTGTGCTGGAGATGTTCATCGGTGGTGCGCGAAAGTTGTTTTAATTTGTGTGAAATTTGTTGTGCCGGATTTTGGAAATCCGTTTGGAAATTAGTTTGGCCGGTTTGTTTTGCTCGATAGGGCCGCATTTCTTCTTTGTTGAATTGGTTGCTGTTGGAAAGTGAAGTATAATTTGGTAAAGCCGTCGATTGCTGCTTTTTCCACCGGGGGAGGTTTGATGTAACCACCTGAAAACAGATCTCAGTAGAGGCCGGTTGAGGCTCGTCTAGTCTGATGGTGTCCCGCCACTTTCCGGTTGTTTCCCACCACTGGTTCTCTTTGGTAACAGCGCACACAGAGGACGGATGGGCTAACTGCCCTGGCGCTTCTCCCGAGGGACCATCATTGGTCAAGGCCAAGGTCGCGGGTGGCCTAAGGTGGAGATGCGGGAGGACCGAGCAGCGGAGAGGCTCTTCAGAGCAACGTCAGACAGAATGCGGAGTCGTCGCCTCGGAATCAATCCTGCCTCGGTAATAACCCACGTTATAACCCCAGTCACCCAGCTATTGCTACTCCTAGCCTTAAATGTTACCGACTATTGTTACACCTGGCGTGGCCCTTAAAAGTTACTGTAACACATGGAGTTACTCGTGTTCCTTCAATGAACGTCTCGAATTCAGCACCGCCTCAGAGTCATTCCACTTGCAAGGGCGACCGCCGTGCAAACCACAGGACCTTGCCGCCCGCTGCAGTGAAACATGTGTCAACAGAAGTGAACACCATTGTTGTACTTCAGTACTCTCTCACATCTATGCTCTCCGACAGACACTAACGCACAATGATGAGCATGGCGAAGCGTGATCAATAACTAGCAAGAGTGTGTCTGTGGCCCTCATCTAGCAGTGGATAATCAAAAGGGCTGTGCGTGCTAGGGTTGCTCTGCGCCGCTACCTTGCATGTTGTGCAGCGGCAGGGCTAGGATCCCGCTGGCCGCCGCCGCCGCCAGCCCCTGCATGTTGGCCAGGCTGGCGGCTGGGAGCGTGAGCACCACACCACCCTGCTGCGGTCCCACGCCAGCTGCGTGTCCTGCAGCACCGCCCAGCGCCTGGCCCACACCCGCCATGCCGAACGGCAGCAGCAGCGGGGACACCAGCTGAGGATGCCACCACACACACCGAGGGGGAGGCTGGCACGGCGGCGCGATCCCACGTGCGTGCGTGTGTATGTATGGGGACATCATTCACATGTGTGTGAGAACACAGATGAATGCACTGCGCAAAGATGTGTTAAGATATGCTAAGGCCATCCAGTCTGTGCGGTGGAGTGCTGGTAACATTGGTTAGTGTCAATGTTCTACAAGTTCGGTGACTAGAGTTTGAATGAAATGTGAGTGATATTTCATTGGGCCCTCAGTACTGCTCCACCAACTCGCGTTGACCAGTGGTGGTGGTGGTGACACACGTTCATACACCCCATTGACCGAAAGCACGAAGGCAGCTTAATCCAGAATTGGATTGATAAAGGGCTGTAAAATTTGGCTCTCAGTCAATTAGCTTGCACTGAATAAACAGCAAATAAATTCGGCTATTGGCTGGGTCGATGTGAAATGTAGGTTTGTAAATTTGTCTTACGCATCTGATTGACCACCAAGAGCAAGACAAATGTTTCTCACTTAAGAAATGCCTTTCACCAACATTGCTACAGGAAGTATAACGTTTGTTAGCTGGACAATCGTCCAGTCGTTGGGTACCTGTGGGCCTGTTTGCTGGGTTGGAGGAGCGTACTGTCTGGAGGATGATGTTTCTTGCTCTGTCTCTCCTCCTGGGTTAGTAGTGGCTCCACAATCTGTTCATTACACAGAATACAAGAACATGCTAATATTCATGGAAACTAGTCTCATACCAAGAGAAAACCCACACGGTCACGGGGAGAACATGCAAATTGCACCACATAGAGAGGCACCCAACACAGGCATTGAACCGCAGTCCTTCTTGCTGTGAGGAACCACGTTACACGATGTGATTGAACACGTGTGATGAGTATAGAAATCAAGTGCAAAAGCCATTAGATGGATGTTTATTATTGAAGCAGAAAGTACCCAATGTCCTTGGCACGTTCTGGATGAGGGGTGCCTGCGAAACTGACCAATGCAGCCGTGCGTACTATGGAATGGTAGATAAACTTACAGCAACAATCAGATATATATAAACTATAACCATAACCATTAAGTAATCATTAACACTTCAGATAATAATAATATTTGCATTCATAAAGAGCTTTTCATCCGAGGGTCACAAAGCGCAGAGCTGTGGAGAGAACGGCGTGTCCGCAACAACATTAGAGTAGATCACGTAAGTAACATAATGACTATAAATCAATAAGGGACATCAAATAATGACAATAAAATAATTGTTAAAACAAAAAAGTAAAGAAGAAGTGTTCCTGAGCAGGAACGTGTCAACATCGTGTCATCATCGAAGCACACAGCAGCGAACATCATCAACAGCTCTGGTTAGACGATTTCAAAGCCTCACGGAACAAGGGAGTCTTGAGACGGGATTTGAAGATGCCCAAGGACTCTGCTGATCGAATCTCTAATGGAAGGGAGCTCCAGAGTCTGGGAGCAGCGCGCGAAAAGGCTCTGTCACTCATCGAGCAGAGGTGCGATCTTAACTTAACAGATGCATAAATAGACGAGGCGGCTACATGTAGGCCACATACACAAAGACACAAGACATAGGCTTATACATAAAGACAAGTGGTGCCCAGGTGGGGTATCGCTCGAACGATAATTAAGGTCGTCGGAGAGAGCAGTTCGTACGTGGCAAGCAGCACCACATAATACTAGTGCGGGCATTGCTGCCTGGACTAACACCAATTTAAGGAGAGTGGAAAGTCAGTAATTCCAACTTCGGTGGCGTAAGATCATCGTGTTGTTGAGATAGGTTGATGTGCGCCAGTTGAAGCACCGTGAGCGTTGATGAACTGAGGGCCGAGATCACCCTGGACCAAACTGGTCGAAGCTAGAATGGTTGAGGCGAATATAAGTGGGGACAGGAGACATGGGGGAGAGACACTGAGGAGGGACCGGAGCAAAGACCAGGAAGAGAGTCTGCGAAGATGTGCCGTGACGACAGCGAGACAGTAACAGTGTGGGTTCAACAGAGCGTGTGGTGGAAGTCAGTTGAAAGCTCCTGCAAGGGAATTGCTTGGCAAAGTTACGTCAGAACACGTGTGGCTGAGCAGTAGAGCACGGGGAGTGGCAGGAAACCAACACCCACTGAAGGGGAACCCGAGACAACGGGGGACATCTTGAGATTGACGGTGAGAGGGGCAGCAGCTCTATAGAGGCAGCGTAAGCTAGCAGCAGACCGAGCTTGACTCGGGTGAGTGGCGCTGGATGGCAAAAACACCATCCGCAGTAGCGACTACCAGTGTGACCCGCACAGTTGCAGCAGTGGCGGCTGTCTCAGCGTGGCACACAAGCCGGTAGCCCTGGGGACAGTGCCGGAGACATGGAGCAAAGAGAGCCGTGAGGCTCAGCACGAGCAGATGTGAACGAGGGGAAGCGAATGGCTGTGGACAAATGTTATGTCGCTAGCCGTGGCAACAGCTTTGCAGCAAACGGACGAGCGAGGTAAAGTGCCAGCGGGATAACGCTGCAGGTAGCGATCAGTGGGTTGGCTTTGGGCTTCTTTCACCACCATCGGGAGGCTGTGAGCAGAGGGTGACTGCGGACTCCACAGTTCCAGGCTAAGACCCGGCCAGGTGGCGTACGGTTTGTTGGGTAATGGTGCAGTGGTGAGTAAAATATAAATGGTAAACGTTATGATTCGTAGGTGGTTTATTCATGCGATTGGACAGTATGTGGGAAGCGATGGAGCATACCATTTTGACGATGATTTGAGTTGTGATGCCGGTTCACTCGGGTGGTTAAATTTGCACCGTATAAACAGAGCTGTTTCGTCTCGTTGGTTGACTCTCGCGCAGTGAAGCCATAACTCTTCCCTGCACAGCCGGCCGCAATCGAGCTCCCGGGGCGAGCTAACCCCTTACGATCTCACAAAATCTCTCCCTCTCCCACGACATTGGTCACGCCTGTCCGTACCCATGGGTGGCCATGACTAATGCTACGTGCCAACACGATACATTAAAAAAATCCTTTCTGAACAGCGTTTCGTTCAGAAAGTTTTGATGCAAACAGAAAAAAACACAAATTGATATGTGGTGTTACACAGTTACATTTATATGCAAATGTACATCTATGGTGTCACGTGTCATGTAATGAATACACAATGATTTCAATTAATTGTGTGCAATATTTAAACGTGTGTGTTTTTTTTAGTAACATGATGCTAGCCAGAAATTATATTTTCTCACTAAACATTTCAGAGCAAAGCACAATAATATAAACAAAAATAAGTATAGAATCCTAAACAATTAACCATCCGAGGAATACCTAACAACTATGTTAAATTTGCGGGCAGTTTTGCAACCTGCAATAGTAGATGAGAGTACCTTGTTCAATTTATCACACTTTCCCAGCCTGTACACTTAAACACTGAAAAAGTGAACTTTCACTTCTTTTCTCCACCCACAAAAAAGCAGTCTAATGCTCCGTGAAATGGGGTGGCTTGTTAATGGACCCACTATCGAATTATTCATGTTTTCCAAGACTCATGTCAAGCCAACTTAAGTGTGTGCACTTTATTTTCTCCTCCGCTGACCAAGGGTTAAAACTAAATCAAAGCTGTTTCAAATGCAGCGGCCATGCCAAAACAAAATGCAATGGAAGAAGGGGATTTTAGGAGTCCAATAATAATAAAAAGACTGGAGGAATAGTTAAAACTGTTTAAAGCTTAGTGGGAAAAACTTTTGCAGGCAAGGCATTTCGAGTGCCAAGTTTTCATTGCAGGGTCAGATAATGTGGCGTGACTTCAGTGCGTTTCTATACGTGAACAAAAAAGGGCTTAACATGAATGCAATGCAAATGGGAATAAAAAATATATCTCATGCAAGTCACTGATAACAGAGGTGTGCAGTCATGCAGAAAATTATCTGAGTCTTCATTCACATAGTAATGAACTCTTGGTTGAACTGAGAATTAATGTTATTACATGTTGTCCAGGATAGCTTAAATGTCGAGCTGAAAATAATATGTGGTGTAATATATTTATGGTTTTTACAAAGGTCAGCGTAACTTTGCGTTTGGCTAACTTGTGCCAATCCAAGGTTTGTGGGGAGGATCACTGGGGTGTGCTCTGTGTTTGAATCGTACCATTAATAGTTTTGTCAATGGCTTGCATCAGGTCAGGTAGCCCTGCTTAATGATGGCATTCTGCAGTCCACAAACTGGCCAATTGGGCATATGACTGTTAAGTCAGTCATGACCGTATACGCTATTTCGAATTCAACGCTGTAAAAATTTCATTTACTTCAGCATTTTTTCTCCCAAACATGAATTGAGCTACCCCATGAATTCCCTCACCCATGACCTGAAGAACACTTTCTCCTAAGGCATACGAGCCTTCCAACATAAACCACGACATGAAAAGTGGGAATGTGGTTCACATTAAATGCAATGAAATGTCAGTCTACTTTATAGTGAAAAGATGAAATTTGTTTTTGAATCCTGTTGTAAATTATAAAGCACTCATTCTGGCTAATAAGTTTACACCAATGAAACGTTGAACGCAAGAACACAAGATAAAATAAATCTGCACAATTACTTACGTAATAAAAAAAATCAAGGAACACATCATAACTATCCATATGACCACAGGATATAACCATAAAAAATATACATGAATACACTTAATTGCAGAAAGGTAGTCACAACTATTTTCAGACTGCATGACAGTGCAACTGCAGGTTTGTGAAGAATTACTTTGAAGTGTGTTTTTTTGTACATATATATTAAACTCTTCAAATCTAGTGCCGCTTAGGTGTTCTCATTATCTTTCACAAACCATTCTTTGTTGGAGCTTCAGCCTAGAGTAATAGACTTGTGGTTGTATCTGGTGGCCCCTAGTCTGACAGAAAAGAGCCTTGCAGGAACAACACTGAAAATCTGATATGACACAAAAGCGTGAGGCTGTAGAACAACAGCTTCAAGCACGAATTACCCAGGGGCTCAAGCTATGTTTCAATGCCGGTGAGCAGGCTATAGTTTGTTGTGTTTCCTTGGGGTAGGATTAAAGAGAGACTTTTCTTTATCAGAATGTAAACTAGAATAGGTTCACAAGGACTTAGATAGTGCAAGGTATTGCCTTGGCATTGGCATGCGTTTTAAAGAGGAACATTTTAGAAGCTCAGCCATATGCATCGAGCCGTGAAAACCTGCATCAGTCTAATGGGGTAATTGGTGGTAACCAGGTTGAAACCACCGATCCACTCGTGAACAGTGTAATCACAGGCAGCTGCCCATATTCAAACCCAGACTCTGAGTGGTGCCAGCTAAGTTCTCTAACGTCTCAGCCACCTCGCCTGCAACATTGTTTCCAGTTTGATCGGATATTTCTTGATATCGCATCTCTGCAGCTCGGATTTGTAGCAAAAAAAGCAACAAACATTATTGTTGCTGATTTGCCGCTCTTAAGTCGTTGTTGTTGACGTGCCGTTCTCTCCACAGCTCTGTGCAGCACTTTGTGACCCTCGGATGAAACACGCAGTATAAATGCAATTATTATTATATCGGGCAGTGAGAACTAAGGACTTCGTCGTTGGTCTACAAGGAACAAGGTTGATCATTGTTACGCTTTAATTGCAATGGTCCAATTAATACTATTTAAACAAAAAAACATATTATACTGTACTTGAAAATGCAATACCGTGAATATAATGAATCACACCAAAACCATTTTACTAAACGAAGATCAACATAACAGCATTCTCTATGTAAACCGTGCCCATTAAATTCCTTTATTGTATTTAAGACCTAGAAACCATACGTTTAACCTCACAAAACGGGAACAGCTTGGTGAGGGCTGCCAAATTGTCTGCACGCCACAACTTTTCATTTTTAAATCGCTCCCGTGTGCCCCCTCGGGGAGTCATAACTCGCGGTGCTTACTCGCCGCAGAAGTATGCAAAGCGAAGTAAAGCGCTGGGCGATTGGAAAATCAATAACGATCGAATGCCCCCTGACAGCTCCCGCTCCATAAAGCAGAGCGCGTCGGAAAGCAGGCGCTTGCATCAAGCAGAGCTCCACAGAGCGCGTTTGCCACTGCTCTTCACCAAAGCAACTCCAGGTCCAGTGCACTGACATGTTGATACGAGGAGACACAGAAATGCAAATAGGTGTGGGATTTGTTTTGGCTGTGTAAACCGATATTTGCGCAGTACACAAGCACTAAAAAAACCCCACCAGATTTGTAAGACAACGTTCTGCAGACTTTGCTTCTCGATTTTATTTAATTAAAGTTAAGTATGGTATGTAATAATCTAACTTTTTTTCCGAGGTACACCCACTAGGACATTACATTGAGAAAGGCAATATGTAAAAATATAGATTTTCATATGACTAGGATGGGAAGACATAAAACATACATTATTGTTGGCAGCCTGGATTTAAACCCAGGATCCCAGCTGTGCGATCCCAGTTCTCTGACATCAGCCACCTGGCCACCTGGTCACGGTTATGAGTCGCGTTCAATAGCAGCACCACATTTGCGATGTGATTTTTTTTTTATTCCACGCAGACAGAATTCCTCTATAGACGGAATTATTTTTGTTAGCATTAGAGCCATACATGTATGTGCCTCTGTGTGCGCCTGTGAGTGTGCATGTAATGTGTATGCGTGAGGAGCGGTGGCTCAGCGGTTAGTTGGCTGGCTTACAAACCTTGCGACCTGAGTTCGAATTACGCTCACGGCCAACACCAGTAACGATTTTCTGAACCGGTTCTGGGTCTCCCCTTGGTCGACTCAGCCTCAAATGGGTACCTGGTGCGGTGTGTCAACATTGCCACTGGGGAGACAAAGGAGGCCGGGCGTGGTGCTAGTCACCCACCTCCTCCTGTGCCGTGTCGACCTTCATAGGTGCTCGCTAATGGCACTTGACCCTACAGTCTCTCAGGTTATACGGGGATGTCTGTCTTTGTAATGTGTATATACAATGAAAAGTGATGTTGCCGGGCAAGCAATTACACATACAGTAAAAGCTGGGAAAGGAAGCACAAACACTTCGCTCCAGGGTCATTTCACCGTGCTCCCACATACGGTCACACTTTCCTGCCCACATGTGGCTATTTTACATCCAAGGTCCTCGCGATTTTCCTGTCCCCATTCACAACCCGTTTGGCCTTCAGTAAAGTTCATCACTAAGAGTATGGACGCAGCCTCGGCATTTTTCCGCATAAGCATTGCTGTCTCCTATATTGAAAGTACTCATTTCATAAAATGGACATGAGTTTAAATATTTATTTTATCAGTTTTTTTTTTAGCAAACTCCATCAGCCATACATTTTCGATGCCTTTTGTGTTCTACCTGCTGGTATTCAGTTAAATGTAGCACTTAAAGTGAAATGAATCGTGTTTTCCCCCATGTCCTTTCACTTGTGTCGTAAGAAAACGATTTTTCTAACGTTGTGAAAATCACATAAGGGAAGGTATGAAAACACATGATATAAAGCTCCATTGAATTGGTATTATGACGTGCAACTATTTTAGAAACCTAACAAATATGTTTGTTGCAAGCAATAGACGTATTATAAGTTCAGTGATATTTCATGCGGAAAAGCCATAAAGGCCGTTATTTGTCCCACACTCACCTGTGTCTGGTGTCATGCTGCCGTCTTGGTCGCTCTCATCAGATCTCGTTGCCATTAGCGATGAGTCATTCAGGTGCAAGGGAATCTGCTCGGACTCGTGCCTGTCCCCGACCTGTAGAGCCGTCGCACTGTGGCCCTCGGCAGAAGCCGGGCGGCACCGAACCACCGTGCTGCTTCCCTCACCGCTGCACGCCAGGATCCTCAACTCCTGCTCCAGGCGACGTTCTGCCTCCGCTCGGCCCTCACCACTACTGCTGCCACCGCCGCCTCCGCCACCAAACAATGGATCTCGCGGCTCCATGAGACAGCCCGCGAGCAATGCTCGTCTCTCAGCCTCCATTGCCAGGGCAGCAGGGCCTTCTCCCTGCATGCCGAACACCACTCTCCTCTCGGCGGCAGCGAGCAGGGAGCTCTGGATTTCAGCACCTGTGAGGCCACCAAAGATGCTCCTCCGCTCCCCAGGCTCGGATGAGAGAAGCGAGGAGCCCAACGGCAAGGCTTTCCTGCTCAGCTGCTGCTGCTGCTCAGATATCATGGCATCCTGTAGACACAACACGTGGGGATGAACGTGCCCTTTACAACTTGCAGTTCCATATGTACTGAGTGGTGTCTGTGCACCAGAATTGACTCAGCAGTAATACTATCAATTGCTTAGTTCGTGTATTTGAGAAATATGGCATTAGGTGACTGACCTGAAATATTAGACCTTCCTTTATGCGACAATCATCTATATTAATGGATACAATTATAGGTTATGCTGTATTGTTTTCCTGTTTAACAAAGGTCACACAAGAATTTGCATTGGTGATACCCTGTCCGGGACGCCTCTCTGCAGACTCGAGCTCGTCCCGCCGCCAGTCTATCGGGTTTCGACGCACGCAGGAGAACACGTGGGTGGGCTGCTTGAGAAGTCGCTCTTACCAGCACCGACAGCACACGCCAGCATTTACTCCAGCGAGCAGACTGGAGGCTTCTGATTTTTCGATTCTTTATTAAACCCGAACTAACGTAACACTACACTCTAACGATGGGTAACACCACGCACTGTACCCTACCCTCCCCGCGCTTCGCGCTCTAACCGCTCAATACTCAGCTACATCCTGACGTGGGCTCCTGACCGTCTCCCCATCGAACTCTCTCTTGCACTTGCGCACACCGCTATAAATACTGCCCAAGACGTCACCTCATCACGTCACATCACTCCACATCTTCTTCAAATCATCTCCAAAACTTTGTTTTGTTCCAGCCACATCTCCAGCCCACGTGATGCTTTTCCACTCAGCGAGTGCCATCTTCGCTGTCCTCACCTGACCCCCCGTTACCCTGGGCGACCCTAACCCCGCCCACGATATGCACCTGCCCTGGCACGGCACGAGACTCGACACCACACATTGTAATGCAAACTAAGCCAAAGAGTTAGTGCATCTTTTTGCATTAAAATTTGTATAATATCATTAAAATGTCATACTTCCAAAGGTTGCCACTGATAGCTGTAACATCTTCTAAAAATTGAAATGCTTTATCTGACAAAGTCAATAACGAAATCCCACTTGAGAGGCATAATGATGAATATAATTTTATTACATCTTTATATTTTTTTATCCAGCACTCCTTCTCATGGCAATAGCCAAGAAGTCCTGCGTTGATAGATCAATCAAACTTTATTGCATCGGCTCTCCTAGTAACTCACAAATATCACACGGAGCGGGACTTCTGGCGTTAAGCTGTGTACATTGCAGACTTTTTTTTCTCTTATGAGTGTGAGAAAATAAAGCAAACTGCTCAATAAATGCAATCTTCAAATATAATAAGTTCTTAAGCTTATTAAAACCATTTTGATTTGCGATGAAAGGCATTTGTGTTTTAAAATAAATGTGTTATCGATATTTTTTATTTATACAGTACATACTATGTGTGTATATATAATTGTTATTTAACATTCACTGTGGTACATACATCTGTATTAAAACGTATTGAAATGAAATATCATCTAAATTATTAGCGTTGCATTCTGAAGTGCCCAAATGCCATCGAGATTTATGTTTGTTCCCTCAACTATGTGTTATTTCTTCTTTATTTCAGTGTATTTCCAAGCGTGCACTTTCCTACACTTCTTTGTGCCCTTTGCAGATTATTTTCCAGCATCGTTGAGTGTACCAATGTGTTGGAGCCATATATCACAGTGAGCGGTATGCAATGACTGAACACTTTATATTAAGAAAAGTTAGTCGGCTCGCCCAGGAGACTTCACGCGATGGGATGACGTCTCGTTGATGAGACTTAGGAGAGACTGGCTGCCAAAAAAGAGACAGCGTCCAAGAAGACAATAATCATCTCATCTCATTGTCAGAAGCCGTTTAGTCCTGTACAGGGTCGCGGTGAGCCGGAGCCTATCCCGGCAGACACAGGGCGCAAGACAGGGATATACCCACGACGGAACGCCAGTCCATCACCGGGCACTGTGGGAAATTTAGTCTGCGAGCCAATTAACCTATGCAGTAGCTTGTTTTCTGGACTGTGGGAGGAAACCGGAGTGCCCGGCGAAAACCCACGCGGACACGGGGAGAGAACATATAAACTTCACACAGAAAGGCACCCGAGCGGAAATTCGAACCCGCTATCTTCTTGCTGTGAGGAGGCGACAGCGCTACCCACTGGGCCACCGTGCCGCCCCAGTTCAGTCTCAGTACCGACTTAATCCTGTACAGGGACGCGGGAATCAGAGCCTATCCTGGCAGACACAGGGCGCAAGGCGAGGCTATACATAGTATATGACGCCAGTACATAGCAGGGCACAGTTTTTTTTTTGGGGGGGGGGCTTTACTCAGTAGGCCAATTAGGCGTGCCTTTGGATGGTGGGAGTAAACCGGAGTACCCGGTGAAAAGCCATGTGGACACGGGGATAACATGCCAACTCAACATAAAAAAGCACCCGAGCCAGGAACCGAACCTGGGACCTTCTTGCTATGCGGCAATGGCTAGTGAGGAAAAGTTGTTCGTGCTGGCTTATCTCTAGAAAACCCCCCCACAAAAAAAGCGTTGTTGTTGCTGATTTTCCGTTCTCTGTTGTTGTTGTTGATCTGCCTTTCTTTCCGCAGCTCTGTGCAACACTTTGTGACCCTTGGGTGAAAGGCGCTCTAGAAATGCAATTATTATTATTAATGAAACAAGTTCAAGCTACTTTATAACATTATTTAGTTTGAGATTGAATGTTCAGTTTAAAACAAATAACACGTTTTATATGACTTAGGGGGGTACAAGAGCTGAGTTTTCAGGTAAAGTCACGAAGCAACGTTTCACACGAGTGCATTTACAGTCTGTTCCTATAACCCCCCCAAAATACCAGAAAAAATAGGTACACATTGCCTGGAGCCCTGGATTATAGCATAACAGGCAGTCTCTACCTTACTCCACTGACAAGGACAAATGTACGTTATACACCATTATGCCTGTGGTTTATTTGGCTTAACGCGCGTGCCGGCCAGGTGGATTAATATGCATTGCTTAGAAGTCAGTTCAATGCCCTTATTGCTTGTTCATTAATATATGAATCTACGTTTGCCCAGGCACGGGGAATGGTAGAGGAAGCAGCTAACAACACCGTGCGTGAATCTGGAGACCTGACCGATTCCCAACCACAGTAAGCATCAGCGGCGAGGAGAACCGCACCAATGCTCGGTCATCCCCTTACAACTCTCGGTACTGAGCAGCGTCATTGGATAAAGTGGTAGTGGACGAATAAAGGATTACGCACTTAACGATTATGTTAACAACCTTAAACTTACGGTGTGAGAACATGTTACGTCTAAGGATAGGCTGCTGGTGTTGGAGATACATGCAATGTAAACAGAGGCAGAAGCAGGAAGTACATTTTTTTTGCAGCGACAGACACCTAGCCCTGGCATTATATATATATCTTTACAACTGATGACCTTCTGTCGATAGGTCCTAATTTCAACAGTGCATCGTGATCAGAAGTTGCCCGTCCCGCGGTACCCCTCGGAGATGCCTACCAGCCTTTGATCCCAGGTCCACCGTCCTCCTGGAATGCTGGCGCCCCCCCCATCTCCCAGGGATGTGTACGCCTGCACTCGTCGTGTCGCGCAATCACATCGTCTGCGGTCAGCTGCACGCTCGAGATCGTTCTCTCGCCATTGGTGAGTGCCCTTTGTTTTACCGGTGGATAAAACACACCGATTGCGAGACACATTTGGTGATGCCACATTGTCAGTGGCACTCTTCTACAGCTAATAAAAAACTCACTCAACACATTCGTCAATAAAACCGTGGCCTTTAAAGGAAAATATATATAATAAGCAATATTTCGCGCAATGGTCCTTTTTCATAGGACATGAAATGCTGTGCAATGTTACGTGCTATGACAAAGGGCCATTGCATGAAACGTCATCTATTGTAGATCTCTCCATTTGAAGAGAATGCAATTGAGCGTTTTTGCTCATTCTCACACGTGAAATATTGCCACTTTGCAAAAAGCACATTTAGAAAATGTCATGCTGATTAAACATAAAATGTACGAACTTTTTTTAAAAAGAGTGGTGTATTACAAATTTAAATAAGTACAATTCTTATAGAGTTACCGTCTTTTTAACAGCATAGCAGATGAGATCATATATCTATAATTTCACATCATCTAACATTTGGTGGAAACTTAAATGTGTATCATCGTTTAACGCGGCCAATGTGGACTCAGACGATTGGCATGCAGTTAAGATACCCACTTAGCCAACAGCAAGTCATGTGCATCGTGATGTTTGTGTAGTACCTACCATGTGTATTACCAGTCAGCTGTGGCCTCATCAACTACCTCTGAAACCGGGAAACTGAAAATGAAAAAGAAAGAAACAAAAAAATAGATCAATAAAGACAGAAATGTGACTCGTAATTCTGGAAAATCACATCAACACCAACGTAGTTTCATGCTACATTGTCATGCCATCGCTATGGATACATTTCAAAAAGGAAACCCATTATTTTCGGTGGTTATTTGGTATGTGATGGGTCGTATTTTCTGCCAGTTATTGGGTACGATATCCGATGTTTCACACTACGTGCCGGAAGCTTTTTCAGGAACTGGACTGGAAGCTCCCAACATGTAAATCGAAACGTTAAGCGTTAGGCATCGTGCCACATATAGGACAACTGTAAAACACAGCAGAGAATCATAGCAGAACCGCATAAACCTCATCTCATCTCATTATCAGAAACCGCTTAGTCCTGTACAGGGTCGCGGTGAGCCGGAGCCTATCCCGGCAGACACAGGGTGCAAGGTAGGGATACACCCTCGATGGAACGCCAGCCCATCACTGGACACTGCGGGCAATTTAGTCTGCAAGCCAATTAACCTATACAGCAGCATGTTTTTTGGACTGTTGGAGGAAACCGGAGTGCCCGGCGAAAACCCACGCGGACACGGGGAGAGAACATGCAAACTCCACACAGAAAGGCACCCGAGCCGAGATTCGAACCCGGGATCTTCTTGCTGTGAGGAGGCGACAGCGCTACCCGCTGGGCCACCGTGCCGCCCGCATATACCTAGACAGTAATAATATAATGAAGGTGATTTATCTGTTGATGCTGCTCACTGCTGTGTGCTTGCTTCTTCCTTCCTTTATTCGTTTCACAATTATTTTATTTATTATTGTACGTCGTTCATTGATTTATAGTCAGATTGTTTTACTTAATTGATCTACTCTGATGTTGTTGTTGACGTGCCGTTCTCTTCACAACTCTCTGCAGCGCTTTGTGACCCTCGGATGGAAAGGGCTCTAGAAATGCAATTATAATGATCACATATACAGTGCTGCAATTGTACTGTATATAAACACGTTTATATATTTCGATTTATTCCGGTTGAACTCATTTGTGCAGAAAAAAATATATATCAACGCTTTTCAGGACTACAAGGTTAACGACCCCGGTGGTGCCACCTAATAATGTATATCTACAGCCGAGAGCAATTTCTTCAACGATACCTCGTTCTGCTCACTTAAACATCTCCTTCCCACTGAGACGGAGGCGCAAAGAGTAGAGCTCCTCACAGACACTACTCTCAGGTTAAGCGACGGGAAAGCGGAAATGCCGCTTGATCAAAACTGCGGACAGCACAGGATAGAGAAACAAAAATTCGTCCTCACATCCCCCCAAAACTTTCCAACCCTCCTAGCAGAGTCGATGAAGGCTTCTCTTGTGGATTTCGTAACCTCCTGACAATGTCACATCGTCTGTATCAAGAAAATCAATGTTTCTTCTTCTCCTCCTCCCGCTTGAATAAGTTATGCGCGCGTCCCTGCTGCTCTGCATTTATTTTCGCAAAGCCCTTTTTTTCTCACGATATTTGCCACACCATCTTGTAATCCAGCGAGACAGGATAAGTATATTATGGATAATGCGCCTTTGGCTGAGCGAAAGCGGGCCTGGCAGCTGAAAGGTTACTCGAAGGATCACTCCCGTTGCTGTGACAGGACCCTCATGAGCATCCGCATCCTTGCATCCTCTACCGCAATTAAAAGGCGCTCACAGACGCGACGCATTGAGCCGGGACACAGTCCGTTTGCGAATGCGCACAAATTCTCTCCAAGAATGCTTTGCCGGCAGGAATAGAAGCTACGTTATCATTTAAGGAGAAAATGATAACGTAGCTTTTAATTGCTTGGCAGTGTTTGAAAAGATATGTCAATAATCTATAAAATATACTGTGCAACAACATTCAGCTTGATGCTATGACAGGAATAGACATTTCAGCCACTTAGCATTATGTCCAAAAGATATATGATCGGGGAAATAATATTTTTTAAACATTATTACCTAGATCAAATATCAATGTTTAAAACGATAGCAGTTTTCAATGTTATGGTTGACACACTTTATATAATGAATGCATAGTAGTTAAAATGCGGCACAATTTAGTTTTTTAAGCATTGGTCTCCTATCATTAGACATAATTCTTTGGTCCTAATAACTGACAATTATACAATTTTGAATTGCTAATATGAATAATTTCAAATCAGCTCATGTGCTGGGAAGGTACGGTAATTGTCAAAGGTTTCAAAGTTAAGGTTTAGTGGCATTTTCCCCGTGCTAGATACATATATACATATATATTCAATATTTATATTGCCACAAGAACGGCGTTATTGTAACTATTTTTACATAATGAGAGAAAAGAGAAAAGTCAAAGAAAGTGGTCCACATTGAAATGCCACCCAGTGTAGCGCCACATATCGGAAGGTTACTCAGTATTGGGCCTCGAGGCAGATGATGAAGGCGATGGTAATCTGTAAGGTTAGCCAGTGAGGATTAAAGAGAATACGTTCAACCCTATTAATGTGAGCGGAAAAAAAGCCATATTCTTGCATCAGCACATCAACTTCACGTTTTCCGCAGAACAGACGGTAGCAGAAGAAATGCGGTTACTGAAGCCATGACGACACCGTACTTTAGCGGCGGTCTGGTTGGTGGTGATGGGAGTGCGGCGTGCGGCGTGGTGAGGAGAAATGAAGAGAGAGAGAGAGAGCGAGCTCGCCAGCAGAGCGCACACCACATGTCACACGACTTGCCCACGGGGCCTGAGCAGGATCAAACGGCCCATGGCCCACATGCAGTGTGGCATGTGATAATCTATGAAAATGTTAATCGATAGAAATAGTTTAAGCTGTCGTGAAATGCGTCCTTGAAAGTCAATAACAATTTCGCTCCCAACAATGTCCCGTGCCATTAGGACCTTATTTATACAGCACTTAAAGACCTGACAAATGCACATAATAGCTGCCTTTGCTAAACTACAGAGATCTATTGTGCTCTTGTCTGTAAACACTTTTGTTGTTGTTTTTTTTACATGACTTACGTGAACAAAAGTGGTGCTACGTACATTCTTTTGTTAAATTGGAGCTCTTACGTATTTCACATGCGTGCTGCTGCGCCAGCCTTTTGCGTACCTTTCTGAATGTCAGACAAGGCCGCGGAGAAAGACAATCAACATTTGTTCACCCTGAAGATATGTCACCAATAATTCTCGGTGCCTAATTTTTTTCCTTAAGCTGCATCAAATGTAGCACCTCAATTGAGTCTGTTCCTGTGGGAATGGCTGGTTCAGACCTCTCATCTCATTATCTGAAACCGCTTAATCCTATATAGGGTCACGGTGAGCCGGAGCCTATCCCGGAAACACAGGGCGTAAGGCAGGAATACACCCGACGACGGGACGCCAGTCCATCGCCGGGCATTGCGGGACAATTTTAGTCTGCGAGCCAATCAACCTATCCAGGAGCATGCTTTTGGACTGTGGGAGGAAACCGGAGTACCCGGAGAAAACCCACGCGGACACGGGGCGAGCATGCAAACTCCACACAGAAAGGCACCCGAGCCGAGAGATTCGAACCCGGGACCTTCTTGCTGTGAGGCGTCAGCGCTAACCACTGGGCCACCGCGCCGCCCTGGTTCAGACCTCTGCCTCTTAATTTGTGCAGTGAAGTTGTGCCACAGCTGCACCAACAATATGAGCATACAATGTTTATAGCTTATTGGACCAATCACTTTGAAGTACTGTATTCCTGTGCACTAGTCGGTGTGGAATTTTGAAAATACATTCACAAGAATATTTGACCTTGACATTCGCTCATGAGAGCCTACTCTTGAAAGTCACACTATGAGATATTTAATGTTAGCAGTTAACATTGACATAAAGACAGCATGCATCCGGTGAATAGGAATGACATTGAGTAAAATAGTAGGTAATTACGCAACATTAATTGTAACAGTATCTAAAATTAGAAAGGCTGGCATGCTGTAATTACAATCACGTGCTGGTATGTTATGGATACGCCATGTAAACTATAGAGCTCCCTGTTCAAACCTCTTATTGAGTGAATACACTTAATAACATTACATTTATGCACCCACATTCATGTGGTGCTAACTTTTTTTGACAGGATATATGCCAGTGTTGATAGGCCAGCTTCACAAGCGCTGTCCATGTTGCACCTCATTGTTGTCAATAGAAAATCCATTGTACATGCTGTCAGGTCTTTAAAGGTATTATAAGTTCTACAACAAAGTGTATTACACACACTGTAGTAATTACTCCGTATCTGGACAAAGTTTTACGTCTATTAGGTGGGGCAATTACTCGACAGGACGGTTAACGGTTAATAACTGAAGCGTTTCACCCAACAGTTACTACACTGAAAAACAATTAATATTTGAGGTGTATTCAATCGTTATGTTGCATGGACTGGCAAATACTGCTCATTATATCTAGGTTAATTTGACATTCTAATTCAGTAAAACATCAAACTAAGTGTAACATTAGCAGACAACAGATCCACGGTTCCATAATTTTCACGAGGATAATAAAATGAGGCCTGGCTTTGTACGCTTGACAGGCAACAACTTGGACAATGTTTTAGATGCACTTTTAATATATTTATCAAGAAAGAGGAACCAAGAATGTCAGTAGGCTATATAATTGATTCCGTAAATCATATTGCTTTTATATAGTGTTCCAAGCAATGGTTAGCACCCGAGCATCCATCAGACGTACAGTGATGACCATGCCAGCCAATGGCAGCCCCCTTCTTAGCATTGTCATGGCAACGCATGATATAAAATCTCAGGCGTCAGTCCCTCTTTGGCCCACCTTTGACCTGGTGTGGCACCAAACCCCGCACCCCTCACGCCATGGCTCGACCAGCACTGTATTAGCTCATGGATTACTAAAGCAATGTGAGATTGAAGGTAATGTCTTTTGAGATTCCACTCTGAGCTAAATCAACCAAAAGCAACATAAATATGTTATATTTTATTGTTAGTTAAATAAATTACGGATAGCACTGTCAATAACAAGAAGAAATAATAATACGAATATATATTTATTTTATCCATATTCAAGTTCTGCAACATACACACACACAAAGTGATTACATTTGCACTATGATACAGAGTTTTCCATAGGTTTATTTAACATATTTACTTCGGTGGAGCAGTGACACAGTGGTTGACGTACTGCAATATCAACCCGGTGACTTTAATTCGATCTCAACCGTGGAAAACATCAACATTGATTACCAAATAATGGCTAACTTTGGTGGTGAATAATATTAGAACCAGTTCTGGTCTCTCAGTATGATAATCTTCAAGCTGCAATGATTAGCACAGTTAAATGTGGTGAAGCAACCCCAAGGCTGACAATGTGGTGGGTGGCCAACATCTAGCATTGGATTGAACAGTGGCTGTGAAAATATAATTGTTTTAAGAATTGATCAAATTTTAAGTAATTCTTCAGTAAGAATAGGCAGAGCTGTTACATGCAGGTAAACTTAAAATTACGTAGATACATTTATTTTTTGTTATGAAATCACAAATAACAATTTTAAGCACACATGTCCATCACATATCCATAACTAACTTGCTGCAAAAGTCTTTCAAAGCTTGCACTGAAAACTCAAATTTCAGAAAAACAAACGTATTTTTCATCACACCACGACAGCAGACAAAATGCACTAGCTCACAAATATGTTGCACCAATATCTAAAAGCATGTATACCGGCACAGACCATAATGAGTTTTAGCAACACAAATATGAAACAAAAACATGCTCCTCTGAAACATTTCTGGCCAACAATATCGAATATACTATAATCCAAGTGCTCGATGGGCATTGTCGAATTATTTAAATCGTCACAGAGATGGCACCAGCACAGACCCACGACGAAATTGAGTGGAACGCACGCGCCTGATGGGAGCTTGCTCTGATCCCATCTGACAGCGTGCCTCCTCTGATTTGTTTCCTTGCTTGTAACTGTGACCCGCTACCTGCACTGATCGTATTAATCAACAGCAAAACCCAAGACAAAATCAAAGCAAAGAAGAAGGGCCAAAGCCATTTCTTCACATTCGCTGACCTTTCGAGAAGTTAATCTGTTGCGCAGCCACCACACTCATTCATGTGCTAACTTTGCCTTTTAGATATTATGAGTACCATTTTCAAAAACGTACGATGAGCAACAGGAACAAAATAAAAGCATTATCGGAATGCATTCTATTTCCTGTAATGGAAAATGTATATCGACTGTGATAATTACTGTATTATTTACAGCCACATGAGTGCCATCTAATTCCTGTTACATATTGTAGACAATACATGGATTGTTGCTGCAATATATGTGACCTATTATAGCTTCATTACGTAGTGATTCCACTATAAGACTGTCTATGCCAGTATACGACTTGGCCAAAAAATGAGGCCATCATCGTAAATGCACGTTCAATTTTCATTACTACTTTGATTAAATATTGTCATTTTCTTCATTGTAGAAACATGTATGCAGCGTTAAACTGAAATTTAGAGATAGCATTCGTTATATTTTGATTATGTTCGTTCAGTTTAGGATCAGAATGTCGTCTTCCAGCAGTTTTTAATCTCTGATCTGCTGACGCAAAAAGGTACGTAGGAGTATCAATTATGAATATTCTCATAGGAAATATAACACGGGGCTCGTGCCAGACCAAGGACATAATCCACTGGACACACTTTCCAAGCTTATTGCTTTGCTCATATAATAGACACAAGAATTACACGTCCATTTAAAAAACAAGGCTAATCAACTGTATTACTGTTAAAAAAAACACGCACATTTAATGATAACAACCACCCAATGACGAATATGATTCTTTTTTGCCGTGAGTTCCCTGACAAGTCGGTACACACGATTCAACAGAGATATCGAATAATGTTGTAAGTTACACTTATACAAAATACGTTGCAACATACGTAGTCTTCCATGCTTACAGTTTGGTATATTGTATTTATTTTTATTTCAGTCGGTCAGTTTTTATTTATTTAAACTGTTAGGAACCGTTGAGCTTTTTCGCTCTTTTTAACAGTTGTCCATCGGGAGGGGTAAATAAGATACATTTCTGAGCAAATGTATTCATTGTCAAATGGCTAAACGTTGATCGCTTTCCAAATCTGTTCTTTCGGGCTAGTCGTGTTGATCGCTCCCTCTCTCAGTCTCAGAACGAAGGAGAGAGAGGGAGCTATTCCGAAAGAACAGCTTTGGAAAGCAATTATCACGTATCAAGAATTGCTCAATAATTATATATGCATCAGTGTATTATGGTTACATGTACGCAAGTGGCTCAGTGATGCAGTCAATGTGCAGAAAGAGGTTATGTAATTTCAAATCATACTATATGCTTCGGGGTTTTTAATAGTTGTTGTGTTTATTAAATCTGAACGAACTGGCTATTTTTAAACCATGTGCTTTGAATTTTCATGTTTTTTGGGACTATTCCTGTAAGGCAAAGCCTTGCAACTCAACCCTGAATGGCTTCACTGCGTCCAAGAGATGCCTGCAGAAAAAAAAGAGCAATGCACCGGCACCATAATAAGTTTTAATATGAACTGTCTTGCAAATCATTTTAGACACTAAATGCTTGTCCTGCAACTGTAATTGAGTGCATTGCTGTCATTAATGAATGCAATAGTTCATCTACGTATTTTTATATTTACTGTAGCTATAATAAAATAAAACGTTACTTACAAAAATAAAAATTAGCAGAATCACTGCATATATTTTGCAGTGCGAACAATGTTTTTGTGGGCAATGCACCACAACGAACACAAATGTATTCAAAGTTGGCAGCAGTAGATGTTGAATATTGAAATCGTGTTTTCCCTCCACCACAAAAAATACCAATTACATGTGGGCAAAGGTGGTTTCACGCAGAACATCTGTGACATCGCGACGCTCCCTCCGATTATATTTGTTACTGCTTGCAGGAACAAAATGGCGTCTATGTTGTGTGGCCACGGTGGTGGGGTCACGATTGGTGCCCATGGTCGGCGCTTCGTGCCCACCGCCAGAAATGTGCGTGAGCTCATGGTGACACGACTCGAGCGAGCCGCCGCAGTGGAACTGACCCGTGCGCCTGCGTGACAGTGGAACGTGTGTGGCTCGCCCGCGGATGTGAAGCCCTCCACTCTGGCATGTGCGACAATTTCTGTTCACGTGGGTTTTTCTGGCCACCTTACAGCTTCTCGACTGTCAAAAGTGAGCGAATAGTAGTCACTAATATTGCACCAACCCGAGGTGCCCAGCACGGTCAAGTAACGGTCAAAACAATCCCAACGACCGACACAATGTGGAAAGGCCTTGGTCCCGCAGTGGAACGACAATGGGTTGTAAATATTAATAGTACAAATAAAACATTGCACATATCTATGATATTCTCTGTTATTTAATAGTTATAGACTTTCACGAAATATTGCACTTGTGAACTGCATCAGGAGTTGTGCACATTAAATTCAGACCAATACATGGCATTTCACTCAAGCTGTGAACATTGGTACAAAAACACACGCTGAGATAAACAGCTTGGATAACGAGTCAACAAAACGTGTTGCAAATTGACCGGAAAGCCAGTTTAATTACCTCTTTGACATGACTTCCGTGGGAAGAAGCTAAGGTTGTAAATGGTATCTACTGTATATATAGAATAGTAAAACACCCCAACACAATTGTCTATTTACATAATAGAATATGTGGATAAACAGCATACTAGGCTATGGGTACTTTTTACCAGTATAGAGAGATATAAAAAAGGAGAGACTTTACCCGTTTTCTGGCAAAACAATGGAGTGTAAGATCGTAAAGCACCAAATAGACGCCTTTCGTAAAATGTCAGGTTTGCAATAAGCCAACAGTTGCAAACTTGCCACTTTACGAAAGGTATTAATTTAATGTTTTAAGATTTCAACACTGTATTATTGTCAAAAAACGGGTAGAGCCTCTTCTTTTATAAATAACGTTCTATTAAAAATGTATTTATACATCATCGTGTATTTTATGTAAGTATGTACACCAATAATCGTTTCAAAACTATCTACTCTCAGAATAGGCATGACTATACTATTACAAATATTCAACTGTTATGCACATTCGTTATACATGTACAAGCCAAACGCCTCTAAGCGTAATCTGTCACCTAGCATTTACATTTTTAAGAGTTTTATATTCACATGTTCTCGCGTGGTCGATTTAAAAGATTCATTAAATTCAGCACCAGGCCTCCAGTAACTGCGTTTAAAATGAAAAAGTCGCCCAAGCATATCGTTGGGTATTTAAACCCACAAGAAGGGGGGGAATCGCTGATGTGTAAGTTGGGGAGGGAGCCCGTGCTTAGAGGGAGAGAAAAACGCGAAGTGCACCTGGCCTGGTTTCTCGTCAGTGTGCCTTCCTGACACTTTAAGAGACAATTGACGATCTTCAATAGACTGCATGCACATTTAGAGGGATTTACTGTTTCGTATATCTCAATAATAGTGCAAAGCACTACACGTTACACAATTTTACAAGCACCTAAACTGCGTTGTTAATGTATTACGCTCTGACGCTAGCAAAATTATATCACAATGTTGTGAATACGAAGACAAATAACACACAACATGAAACAACAAATCTCACTGACATTGCTTAATTCCGAAGCGCTCGATGCCAAACAGGTAACGAATCCCAAGCGACTCTCGTTAAATAAAGACCACTTTTTATTGACGAGTGACGGCGGTGCAGCAGTTGCGAGCGCACCGTTGCGTCGCGAACCTGGCATCCCGACTTTCGCTACCTGGTCACGACAAACAATACCGATCGTGCGCGAGTGCCCTGTGAGCCGCTCGTGGGGCCCGTCCGCTCCACTCACCCGCACTAACCGGTAGGTTTTAGTGACCACGGAACCCGCAAGGCTAACACGGCGTCGAGAAGCGGGGCATTCATCCGGAAGTTGATTAACACGAGGCTGAAACGAAACGTTCGATTACCGCTTACACACAAATCTCTACACTCAAAAGAAAAGACCACGGCATGGGGTGTATAACGGATAGCAGCTGTGCTTTTAAGCGATTTATTACCGTATTTGTGTGAACACGGTCTTTTCAAACGTTACAACAAAGTTGCTAGCATCACGACATTTCTTGGTTATTTTTATGCGCCCGTGTTTATAGCAAAGCCACGTAACGTTATTAATCCACGATCTGTTTTTTTAATAATATTGCACCCTTTGGCTTTGGCATTCCTCCTCTAAGCCGCCGGCGTAGACCATTAACTGCACCAAAACATCAACAGACCAATTCACACATCTCGACTGTGCTCTGCATGTATTACAAAAAACAACAACAACGTTATTGTTGCTGATTTTACGTTCCATATGTCGTTGTTGTTGGCGTGCTGTTCTCTCCGTAGCTCTGTGCAGCGCTTTGTGACCCTCGGGTGAAATGTGCTCTAGAAATGCAATTATTATTATTTTGTCCTTAATCAACGGAAATCGTACAACATAAATCACAGTAGCGATTGTGGCCATGCAGTCCAAAATACAGACCACACAGTAAATAATAATACGTTGAATTTCTAAAGAGCCTTTCACCGGATGGTCACAAGTAAACCACTGCAAGCCTTCAACTAGGGATATATAACAAAACTAACGAACGCTCTCCCGAAGCCCTCTCTATATTAATATTTAGCTTCTAAATATTCCGCCATACGCAAGAATAGGATATTCGACGAGACTTACAATCGGCGTGGCGCATGCGTTGCGAGAGGGGAACGCGTAAAGTCCACGAAGCTCATTTCTCCAAAACGCTTCGCACAACACAACCAGAAACGCTTATTCCACCGCCCCTTGCCTAAACTCAACCCCTGCTCACCAACACCCTCCCCCTTCCACCCCCATCTCTCTCACCCCTCAAAAAAAATCAATACAACAAACCGCATTAATAATCACAAATGCTGAGGAAAATAAATCCCAGAAAATGAATTAGAGGACCGTATCTTAATAGACGCTGAGCCATTCTAAAGTCATGCACAATGTTTATTAATGAGAGGGGTCGTGATTGTGTATAAATAATAATAGTAATAATGCGCTTTAGTCCAGTAAAGCAGAAAATCCATCAGTCATTCATTAAACATAAATATTAAATGCGAGCCTCTTACCATGCGGGTTAAAAGGTTGTGTGTGTGCTTTGATTAAACGGGAAGACGCGTCCAGCACGACTACGTAAATAAATACATATTCGAACATTACACCGGTTATCATGAGCTACGCCAAACTTACACAATCCAGTTCGACTGCATGTTCAAAGAGCTACATGAGATTGTAGCAAAAAGCGTGAGTGGTCCAGGCACCCGCATGTCCGATTAGTATTATGTAAGTAAATAAAGTGTGTACCTTTATACCCTTATACATACATTGACTTTCATCCGTGTTCATACTTTATTGCACGAGTACAACTTAATTACTACCTGAACTTAATTTATATCTTACACGCATATACACACATTACTTAATGTGCATCCGTGCAGGTCGCACGTCACGAAAGTCATTATGGACATCGCACCAACACGCCAGTCAGTAATTCCATGGTAACCTATCCATTGCTGAACACGCGAAAAGCGGTCCTGCTTTACGTTGCTGAACGCAGACTTGATTTCTATGCGAGAGATAACAAAAGGACCGAGACACCTCGCTTCGTACCGATTACCTACATGCACGCCTCGGCGCACGCTGTCAGAAATTTCAGCACCGTGGACAGCGCAGGAGGAGCGCAGTTGTGATGCAGACTCCTAATGTCAGAAGCACGTGATAGCGAAAGTATCTTAACGATTAGAATAATGAAACAACTGCATTAATACAGCACACACACACACACACACATATCGCGCGTACACACACGCGCACACACACACGATCTTTAACAAACGACGATCAAACGTGCCTTTCTTACCAGTCAATGCTCCTCAGCAAGAGGCGTCCGGTGCGATGAGGATGAGGTGGTGTTGGTGGTATGCGCTGCGAGAAAATTGTGTCTTTCCAATTGAGCTCCAGTTCTCGAACACGGGTGAGCCTCTGTCTTGATCAGCTGAGTGTAGGGGTAGGGGCTCACGGGCATAAGAGGGTTACTAACCCCAGCATCTCCAGCCTCACCCGGCACTGCTGGAAGCGCAGCCCCCGCCCCCCCCCAGCCACCACCGCCACCTATACCCTGTACCTGTTGCCTTTTATATGGACAGCCCATTCACCATGAAGACGAACTATACATACGTACACGCGTACAGACGGTCTCGCGTGTGTCTGCACGTGTGTATCTTGCATGTGTCCGCTGTTAGCTGTTGGCAAATATTATTTCTTAAACATTTAGAATCGTTATTGCTTGGTTTGTCCCACCTCTCCTAACACCTCTTCACTTACTCGTCTCCCTTAAAACAGCCGTGCGTGTGGTGGGGCCAGCACCACTCATCCCCCGTGCCACCGTGGCAATACTGTGTGTATAGCAATTTCTCAATGCCATGCGTTATCATCATTATCATAATATATGTCGCGTAAACTTGCCGGTGCGGGGGTCTCCCCATAAATTATGTTAATCGCGCCACGCGCACCACACCTCCGTCGCGCTCATTAACATAATATTTGCGGGCCCCGCCCCTCGCTCCCCCTCGTGTATCCGTGCGCCGCTCGGCGGAACTATGTGCAGCGGTCAGCTGACGAGGTCGGGGGGGAGACGGGGGGGACTACTTTCGCAGGCACGTGACCGCGCGACATGGCCGACATGCACAAGGTAGCGCTGTCTCTCTGTGCGGCTCTCGAAACGCGGCGGCGGCGGGCGGCGGGCGGCTGGCGGGGGGGGGGGCCGAGGACCTCCTTAACCCCCCCCCACCTTCTACACCGGCCTTGCCTCTTACATTGCCAGCGTGTGCGGGACGCTTCGCCGACACAGCGTGCCGAGTCCAGGTGCACCTGGCCTGGCACACGCGCAGCGCGCAGCCTCACCGCCGCTCACAGTGGCGGAGGGCGGTTGTTGCTGCTGCTGCTGCTGTACACTTTGCTGTCCATTGTAAACGATGCCCCCCTCCCTTGCCGCCGTACTGTGTCTGGCACTGTTCGTGGTACGCTCTGTACGCGGCGGTGGTGCACTGTGTTGTACTGTAGTTGGTACAGTGCGTACAGTACGCCGAGTTCAACATTGCGAGCGCAGTGTGCAGGGACTGTACTCTCAGTACTGTATGTGGTAGAAGATCGCAGTGTGCAGGGACTGTACTCAGTACTGTATGTGGTAGAAGATCG
Source organism: Mordacia mordax (assembly GCA_036362905.1). Lineage (NCBI taxonomy): Eukaryota > Metazoa > Chordata > Hyperoartia > Petromyzontiformes > Petromyzontidae > Mordacia > Mordacia mordax. Next base: position 978,795 of record JAZEWT010000020.1, on the reverse strand, counting down.
CAGTGTGCAGGGACTGTACTCTCAGTACTGTATGTGGTAGAAGATCGCAGTGTGCAGGGACTGTACTCTCAGTACTGTATGTGGTAGAAGATCGCAGTGCAGTATCTCCCTTATGTACACGCAACGCACGGACGCTCGGGGGAGGCTTCATAGGCGCTTCCGTGTTTGCCGGGCACCGTCAACAGCGATGTTTATGAAGCTTTTGCACCTCAAGGCCCGCTGGGTCCTGGTCTCCACGGTCCCACTTACTAGGTGGCGCTCGCGGGCCACTGATGGGTCGCGACCCATCAATTGAGACTGGCCCCTGTAATCCTCAACGCAGTACTGTGTACGGTACCCATGCAGAAAGTGTACAAGCACCGAACTCCGTGAAAGTATTTATAATGCGTAGTACACTGCGCGCATCATGTGCATTGCTGTGTCAATGGTTAATAAGATTAAGCGGTGAATGAAACACACCTACATCAGTACAATGGTTAATTTGATCAGCGACGTTCCCTCCCACGGCTCTGCTTCTGATGCCACTTTCCACTCTCACATGGACCGGTGACCCAACAAGGGGTGGCTGCCCAGACCCACTTCCTCCTGTTTCTTCAGCATATACACCACGCTCTATTTACAAGTCGCGTGTGTTCTCCAATCTACGTCTTGCTCTTCAGGTTTAGACCGCAGACACACGGTTACATTCACGCTCAAGTTGCGCTGAAGCACCCCCGTGCCTGCAGACATTGGCCGCTATATCTGCACAAAGGACCTTCAAATACACGGTTACGCTTGAGAGTGTGTAAAGAAAGTGACATAAAATACAACGAGCCAGACAAGGAGATGCACTCTCATTTACGCTAATAAAGATAAAGTAATATATTGAGCAACATCCATCGCATTACGTTAACGACAGAGCCATTATAAAGATCGGATCACAAAGCATAGCCAAGATAAATATGCGCAAACTGAAACTAGTTTAGAGTACAACACGTTGTTTGGTAAGAAAAAATGCGATAATTTCTGGACGGACGCAGGCACACGCGTGTAAATCGGCTCGATACGGGTTTGATTAATGCTGCTGTCATCCCACAGTGGGTTGTGAAGGGGATGTGAACAGAAACAAATGTAATGGACAAGCGTTTCGTGCAGTGACACTTTTCTGTAGAGAGCACAAACATCGACGAGCCATTACAATGTGTGCCATGAAACAGCAACGTGAACACTGTTGAATTGATTAATGAACTGTTTCTATGTTAACAGATATTGAGCAGAAACAAGCCATTAAAAAGGGATACATAAACTATTGAAAATAACAATCACAAAAGCCTGTACTGTGCTGCTATCTATAAAAAAACGTTCTTGTTTATCGACCTTTTCGGTCAGGTGGCAGAGTTTTTAATTCATGCCAGAAAAGTGTATGAGATTGAGTATTTGCATACAATTAAGTTTTATACTTGATTTCCCATTACTTTTTAACACAAACTGTTTATTGCAATGTTATGCGTTTTTAATCATGCCAAACCATGAAAGGACGCGCATAAATCAGCATGTGGCTTAACAAGAGAAGATTTTGCACTGTTGTTTATCATATTTTCGACACGCTTTGAGATGTGCCGATGACAAACCAAGTGCATATCAGGCAACTGTTACTTTGATGAGAAGAGACGAGGGGAGACACAGCCAACACACACACACAGCGTTGTGTTCCCGCGAGTCTGTCGTGTGAGATATGGAGACATACAATGTAGTGCTTGAATATGCCATGCTGTTCTTGGTAGCCTTTTAACTTCACAATACATTACAGTACTACATATAACATATACTAAATAAAGCCGACATATAACACAACCAGTATATAACCTAATTGAGGCCCAAGTTTCGGGTCCAAACAGCCTGGTATTTTGTTAAAATGTTAGTTGGTTATAGCATTATTTAACACGTGCACATCGTAGGCTAGGAAGAGTAAAAGACAAGAAAGTTTTAAACATTACCTTAGACCAAATAGTCAGCGAATCTAAATAGCGAGTAAAATATTCTCGTGTTACCTCGCTGTTTTTACTTAAGCTCGAAGGAACGCTTGAGCTATGTAGCGATTATTAACGGTTGTCCAGCAGGGAGAGGTAAGCAAGTTCCAACATTTCAATACACGGGGGGGGGGGGTATTTTAGTCAGGACGATGAACCTGGTCTCTGACCTGTGGCAACAAACCGGAAAACCCGCACAAAAAACTCAGTGAGAGAGCTTGCACGCCACACATAAACCCAAGCCGGGGATCGAGCCCAGGCCTTGTTCCTGTGGGGCAGCAGTGCAGCTCGCCGTGCCAATGTGCCGCCCCTTGTTTGACAGCTGGTTTCACGTGGCTGTGCGATGCTGTTCCTCGTCAATGTCGCTGACCACCTTGCAATGATGTGGTTACATAATTCACACCGTCTTGTCAGTCCACTGGACGAAGGCCTCCCCACACAGTGTTTATCAGTGGTAATTACACCGTCTCACGTTTGTAAATGATTTAATTTACATTATTTTAATTTTCAGCCGTTCATATTTCTTATTTACAGGTATCTTACATAATGCTAAACGTCTTTGCTAGCAACCCTTGCTCCT
>JAZEWT010000020.1:952469-975566 GCA_036362905.1 Mordacia mordax | reverse complement strand
AGTGTGTGATGAAACGAGGAAACGTCACACAATTAATTCCCAAGACAAATAACATCCCTATAAGTTGCAACCACACTTGGCCCGTAGACAAACTATTCTTTATAGCAAACATTGACAGTTGCTCTGTGCAATTACTGTAAATATATATTTTTTATTTAGTGCTGCTCTGTATTATTGCTATAGAGTAAATACCAGGGATGAATTGTAAATTATTAAAATAACTCTTAAATAATTATGAAAATATAGACCCTCCAATACAGCAAACGTTGTATAGCTGTTATCGGTAATGTTACTATGATTTAACGTGTGAATTTTGTTTCTCAATGAATAGCTTTTCAGTGTCAGTGACAAATGCAGCGTTTTTTGACCTTTGCGTGAAAAGTGCTCTAGAAGTGCAATTATTATTATTAAATGCACATCCATTTTTCAGGACAATTTCCCGAGATGTGGATCACAGTGCTTTGTTTTCTGTAATATGTCGGAATGATATATATTTTTCAGATGTGCTAAGCAAGAATCTAACGTAGCTTCTTTAAGCGTTATGCCATCAAATGTTAATAACAAATGTGATTAAATGCACAAAGATAGAATTAAAAAGCATGCCGTTTAATAAACATGTGAATATCTTTCACAGGAAACCTTTAATACTGGCGAGTCTGAGGATGACTCCGAGGTAAGCTGCTTCTTAATTTTCAAAATATTGTTTCTAATGTTGTTTTTGTTGACTAGCCGTTCTGTCTGCAGCTCTGTGTGGTGCTTTGTGACCCTCGGGTGAAAAGTGCTCTATAAATGCTATTATTATTATGTTGAAGCATGTTTCCATTAGTAATAAGTATTCTTCAGTGAGAATCATCAGTTTTGAATTCCTTTTAAATCTTCTCCAAGGATGGCCAGGGTTATCCATAAATTCAGGTGTCCTCCAGTTATTGGAACACATAACAGAAAAAGTTGAAAAGTATCGTTACGTAATGTGCTTCGTTTACTGCAAGGACACAAAGGGCCATAAAACGGTGAGGTTTGTGACATTGATTGCCTTGGTGAAGCCCATGAAACGCCCAGTGATTTGAGCGAAAAGGATGCCCGATGATGATTTTTGAGGTCAAGAGCAGGAAAAGATGAACATGACACCAATTTTGTCAAATCTGTGACTGCACTTAATGCAATCTGGAGGGATGAGAAAAGATTGCTTTCAAGTCAGGGTGCAGCAGTCAATGAGAGTGTAAGATAAATGTGATCAGTTAACAGCTTGTGCCAGCCCATGAGCGCTTGCCAGCAGTATAAGCTTAATAAATCTACCAAACAATGGTGCTACATATAATTTACCAACTGAATTCATTTAACTTAAAATAGTGCTATCGTTGTTGGTATAATTTTCTGCAGTATGTTTTGAGATGTCTTTTCATTGCAGTGGTAAACTGTATTTTTATCTATCATTTCCCAAACCTCTGGGATAAGAGTTTAGCACTGTGGACAGCGGTAAGGGTGTACTGTGGTAATGGGATCATACAGTGACTTGACCACAGATTATAGGTCTGGGCAACGTTAGCAAAATAACAGTTGCTCTGGAAATAGAGATAGTAAGGACTTGTCTTCAACATGTTTACCATATGGGGTTCTACTCTGTTTCGTGAAACTTTTGTTACTTTAAAAATAGCCTTTGTTTAGTCACTAACCCTTTTACTTGAGTGTTATTCATGTACATGTCAAGCACTTCAGAGTATATCTTTCAGTCATTACTGCTTAGAATTACAATGTAGAGCCACTCATTTTTATTTACTGGCATTATGAAAAATAAGAAGGGTGCAATCTTTTGTAAAGAGTTAAATTATTTTCCTTTTAAAGACTAATTTTTTTCATGTATATCATGCATCTTTTTATCCCAAAAAATTTACATCTACAGCAATGCATATTACGGCTTAGGAGTTTGGTGAAAATATTTTCGCATGAGATCAGTTGGACTATATGCACTAAGGGGTTTAAGGTTATTTTAGCTGTACAGTGATTAGCACATTTTGCTCTCTCGCCATGAAGGGTAGACTTGCGTTTGTGAAAGATTCATGTGGAATTATAACACTTTTATTCGGGTCGATGAGAACGTATGCCACTGGCGAAATTTTTGTTAAGGTTTATGCCACATTGCACACATTCGACCCAAGTCGTGTTTGGGTGGCAAGGTTGGGAAAGTGATAATATCCACATTTCACAGAAAGAAAGTCCTTCCCGAGGCAGGAATCAAACTGCCTCGGGCACCTTTCGGTGTGGAGTGTGTAGTTTGTGTGCTCGCCCCCCGTTCTGCTTGGGTTTCCCCCAACAACTTCGCAAATTTATGCTCACGGTACGCTCCGCTGACGATTTTCCGAACCAGTCCTGAGCCTCCGCAAGGTCTACACAGCCTCAAAACGAGTACCTGGTGCAATGTGTAAACATTGCCACTAGGGAGACAAAGGCGGTCGGGCGTGGTGCTGGCCAGCAACCTCCTCATGTGTGCCGTGCTCACCATGCACTCTGCCCTACAGTCTGTTAAGGCTGTGCAGGGATCTTTGTCTTTGTTTGCAATTTTCCCGCGCCTCTGAGTCTTTTCTATCCTGATATTGAACGAATAATCAGCGCGTTATAAATTGTAAATTTATTTACGTGGTTCACTGGCAATTTTGCATATTGAGATTGTAGTTGAAGGTCTGATCATGTTTTGCGTGTTGTTCTGCAACGCTGTGTATATTTTACATAACAAAAGGAAAATGTTGTTGCTGTTGATTTTCCATGCTGATGCCATTGATATGGACGTGCCGCTCTCTGCGCAGCTCTGTGAAGCGCTTTGTGACCCTGGGGTGAAAAGCGCTCTATAAAAGCAATTATTAATTATTATTATTATTATCCAAGCTTTAGAAATTAAGATCAGACGTATCTGGTAGCTTTGTTTAAAATGTGTTCAGTCCGCATTTGTATACCCACATGGAAGTTTTAAATCACCTAGAATGCACTCGATCTCATCAAGTCTCACCAGCTAAGCAGGAATGAACCTCTACAAGGCTTTCATCCGCAACCACTAAGTATACTCCAGGCGTTGTTGGCTGTTTCGGAGCTATGTTGCCAGACAAGGGCGGTGTAGTTATATCTATCGTTGTGCCGTACTATTCTTTGAAAATCTACGCTCCTGCCCTTTTGATAAAGGCCAGGAGCATAGATTTCCACACTTTGAGCAGTGTGGAAACATAGGGTCGACTAACTCCTCCCCATTCAGATGGCATGAGGCCGTCATATAGCGGTGTATAGACAGAAGCACTGTACCCGTACCCATACGTGTGAGTGTAGCTATGAGTGTGTTTTATTTCTCAGGAAGACGAGGAGCTGGAGGAGCCCAAACTAAAGTACGAACGCTTGGGGAACGAAGTGACCGATATTCTGAAGCTTGACGCAGCCAGCTGCATGGCGGTGCACGACAAGGTACAGTGCTAAATCCGCACGTGTGTCTCCGTGTGTGAATGTGTCTATTCTTATGTGTGCACTGGGAATTAATTACGGGTGGAAAAATAAAATCTGTGTGAAGGGTATGTAAAAAACGCACTCAGAAATCCATAATATATCTGAACATATGTGTCTAATTGAAAGGATTACATACATTTCGCTGTGTGAGGAAGAAGGGAAAAAATCAGGGTTTATTAAAAGTACCCATAACTTAACCTGTGACTTATATTTCTTTTCAATACTGTCCTAATTTCTGTTAAAACATTACATTGGTTAGCTCGTTGAAATGAGGCTTCAAAATAAGCCTCAAATTAAGACAGTGCAACTTTATGACATATTATTCTTATTACATTATGCCCCCTTATGCCAAATATTCATCCAATATTCAAAGCACACGTTTTTTATGCATACTGTGATTTTACAATACCTGTGGAAATAAAAATAAGATATTTTTCACATCTGTCATCATTTGAAAAGCGCTGTGTAATTGTTGTTCTCTTGAGACCGTGTATATATATCGATGTATCTACATGTCTTTGTATCGCTATCTCGCTGCATTTTGCTCCGTATGTGCCTGTCTATCTCTGCCTGTATCTGTTTATTTGTTTACTGATATATTTACGCTATGCGCCAGCAATCGCCGTGCCGAGCGGAGCGTTGAAGCGAGCGAAAGCAGTGGCGCGGCGCAGTGGGCCAGGCCAGGCATCAGGCCTCGGTGGAGCGGCCCTGTGTTTTATTAAACAGTATTGATTTTCTGTCCACCGAGAGTGAGGAGGGGGCGAAAGGGCCGCCGCCTTCCTGGGAACAGTAATCATAAAAAATGGCGCCTCTCCGCCACACTGAATTTTTAATGACATCTCTTTGTGGTGCATTTTGTAATTTTTCCCCCTTTTATTTACAAATCTTTCGGTTTTGTGATATTTATACGTATCTCACATCTATAGTCTCATTACTAAGATAATTCAACTCCAGAATGCCCACTTTTTTGTTAGATGCCTATATTCTGCTGTGTCTACAGACAGAAATCAACCCAGCTGTATATTGCAATATAAAACACAAGTCCTTACAGCATGAAGTTGGACTGGTTTAAAGTAATGGTTTTAATAAAAATATATATTTCATGTTTACTGGATTTAACTTCGTGTATACAATATTGTGGTGTGTATTTTTCCCATTTTACTCATTTAGACTTTAAAGATGAATAATGCCAAACAAATGAATTCTATATCGGTGTATATTTATATGCTCAATATGGTAGCATAAACGTTCTGTTTGTTTGTAATTAATTAATAATTAGACAATATTGTGTGAATGTTGGCAGCTTCAGTTGTGTAACGATGCATAAATTCACTTTCAGTTCGTGGCATTGGGAACCCATTTTGGCAAAGTGTTTATTTTGGATGTCGATGGTAACAAAATCAAAGAGTTTGCATCTGTAAGTATCCTCCATACATTGACATTACAGTCTCCATTACCATATGTATTGGATTAAATGTGAAGCGCTTTTCCAGTGGCACATGGTACATAAAGAGGCATATATTTTAATGTTACGTATTAGAAAATATGCCACAATACAGTTTTCCATATCTCTATATTGCTATTTATTTTCAAAGTAAATTTTAGCTATGCAATTTACAATATCATTTTGTTGTAGTGTCTTGTGGCCAGAAGCACCCACTTTGTAAGCTTGCCGATCTATTTTGCATATTTTAATAACAAATGATTGATCCACACATTTCGTGCACAGTTTCACAACACGTGTAGACACCCTTTTCAAATATTGTTAACATGCAAATTCAAAAGAACCCTTGCTTGAATGCCTTTTGATCTTGTTTCTTAATGAGTACTATTTTATGGCCAGCACACAGTGACCGTGAATCAAATCAGCTTGGACATGGATGGAGAATATATCGCCAGCTGCTCTGATGAGGGAAAGGTATTTTATTTTGCTTGCCTGTTCCTCAGCCCATTCATCGAAATTTGTAATTACCAACCTAGGCACCACAATTTTAAAAAAAAAGGTCACTAAAAATGCTGTTCCTTTTCTAATGGATTGTGTGCCTTTATCATACTACAGAATATAACATTACTACGCATTTCCGCAAATTTCATGAACAGTTAGTCCTTCTGTATGCCTTGGGAATAAATTGCAGTTCATGTGTACATGTCAAACGAATGGCCAGGTATGTGGAATGCACCTAAAAATGCTGTGACTGCTGTATAATCAGAGCACATGACTGATGGATGGTTCCAAGAATGAAACTCCAATTATTTTCTGTGGTTTACTTTTTGATGTCAAGCACTTGATTTTTGTGAGTGGAAATCTGATCCTCTTATCTAGTTCATATGAAAACTTGCTTGCTTCAAGTGTTGTGTTTGGGGTCAGGTTTGTGCGTTTCATTTTCTTTGATGTAAATGTGTTTATATTTCCTGATTTCCTGGGAATGAGAGGGATGTCGTCAGCGGTGAGTGGAGTGGCAGGTTCTAGGGGGAGGACAAAGTCAGCTTTGCCAACTCTCAGTTCTTTGATGCATTGACCTCCATTAAAATGGGAAAACTGCGCACCTGCATAATCTCTCAGATGTGTGTATCTGCAACATTTCTTTCTAACCTGGACTGAATATCTGGTACATTAACGCTTCAACAACAGTGCCAAAGAAGTATTTATGAAAATATGTTGGTTGTTGTGGTATGGTTGTTGGTAATATAGTGACTGCATATTAGGTGATCCGAGACGATGCTAGGAGTGCCAAATGTGTAGGGTCTACATCATATTGCAGAACATTTACATCTGAGGTCCCAAGATGCGAAGGCATTAAAATTGATTGGACCTTTTACCAAAAGTAAAACACTCTTAAAACTAGATTTCATTTACTTATTTCCTCCATACTCTTACAGTAAATCGTGTTATAAACATTCTACTTGTACTAATGTATAATGCATTTGGCTCCACTATTGTCAACAAGTTAATTGCATTGAAATGTATTTACAGTGTTGGGTTTCATGTTTTCAGGTATTCATCCATGGCCTCTACAGCACCGAAGCCAACACAGACTGCAATTTTGATTCGCCTGTTAAAGCAAGTACACTTGTAGTATAGTACAACATTAAGTGTCTGCGTCTTATCCAGTATAGTGTTGCTCACTTTATCTCATGTTAAGATTTATAATAATGAGTGTATTGTGTAAAAGTTAAGCAGCAATAAATGTAATTATTTGTGTTTGAAATGCTTTAATGATTAGATTCATAGAGCATGTAAATGTAGCTGCATCTCATTTAATGTGTTTTATTCATCGTCTTTCATTCAAAGTGTGTGACATTAAGTAGGACATATGGTTCAGTTGTACTGAGGAGAGTTACGTGAAGAGGCTGGTTTTGTTTTTCAGGCTGTGGCTTTACACCCGGAGTTTGGAAAGATTCAATCCAGGCAATATATTACGGGAAGCGACAAGGTAACACACATGTATTGACTGCAGGAAGCCCTGCTACGGTCTCTGTGATATAAAAAAAACGAATCCCGTAGAAAATCCCAAACACCAACGTAACCTTAAATAGCTTTAGTCAAGACCGCTTTTGAATTGTAACGCCAATTTGTTTTTTTATTGTGGTTTCATTTTACAGGAAAAACATCAACAGATCTGAATGTAGCAAGGCATAGAACAGGGTGATGATGACAGTAATGCAACCATAATGGTGCTCGTATAATTTATTATCATACTCCCCATGTCCGTGTGGGTTTTCACCGGGTACACCAGTTTCCTCCCACCGCCTAAAGATACCCTGCTATCTAGGTTAATTGGCCTGCTGAGTAAATTGCCTCCAAAGTGTGCCACACGATGTACTGCCATTACACCATGGGTATAGCCCCGTCTTGCACCTTCTGTCTGCCGGGACAGGCTGCAGTCTCCCGCGACCCTATTCAGGATTTACTGGGTACAGGTATTTATTTGGCTGAGTTATTAAAAAATATTCCATGCCTGGAGTTTGCTTGGTGGCCCCTGGCTGGGCTTCTCTCCACCCCAACAATAACTGTTCGTGTTGGTGGGCGGTTACCACCAAAACTAGCTGGATAAACTGACCGGATAAACTGACCGGATAAACTGACCGGATAAACTGACTAAGTGCGATGTTGTAACAAACATAGACTTGAATTGAAGCAATGGAAGCTCAGAAGACGTAATGGATTGTGACACCGCAGAGGCTGGGACTACCAAATGCAGAAGGCTGCCACGGTTCATTTAAAATTGCATTAACTTTTCAGTTTTTACTCCTGTTAATGCAGTTGTTTTGTCGGAATGTTCTTTAAATCTTAGAAAATATTAAGCGAAAACCTCACAGTAATGTTATCTTGTAATAGTATTACTTACAAAGCAGATTCGTTCAGTGTTTTGAGTACAGGCTTGTCAGACGAATATGAAAATGATAGTTGTCTCGTTTTCCATTGTAGAGCAACGTTTTTAATTGCAAAAATAATTGAGAGCAGTTGTGGTTTCGTACAAAAAAATGCAGTTTTGTGCATTGCAAGGGTCTGATATAGCTTTTCAAGGTATTACGAGTGTTAGTGAAAAACAAAAAAACCTATAGCACTTTGCAAAATATTAATTATTTGCCAATCATTAATCTTTAGCAATTGAGATTGCGTGTGATGTTTTTGTTTAACGTTGTGTTGAACCACAAGTGTCATAATAGTGTGAGTTCGGGTCCTTAATGGGTGGAGATGAGGCATCAGTGTCTCTTAAATGCACATCATGTGATCGAACGTGTGGTAACACTGACACCTGCGGTACATTAGTATTGAGTTTTCTGCAGTAAGGGGCTTTTAAGTATGCCCTTGCGTGATAGTATTTGTTTTCACATTTCAAATAGTATAACTGTTTAAACGAGCTATTGGGCATTCTTGATTTTCTTTGCGTTCATTGATATCTGTATACAGTTAATTATAATGTTAAATTTAGACTTTTTTGTTCTTTAAGTGTAATTCTCAATCTATTGAAGATGTTTGATGCTGAGAGCATTGAACGGTAATGACTAAAAGGACACGTCTAATAATGTTTGAGGACTAGTAACTGTAATTGGGGTAAACTTTGGTTTTATTAAAAAGTTTTGAAAAAAGGTCATGTATATTTCACAACTAGGCTTATATCAATACTTGTGCTGGTTGCCTTCATTAAAATCCATATGACTGATGACTTCGTAAAATGTATTGTATGTGAGGCTGTTATTAACCATATGATTTGATCAGAACACAGCTGTAAATGCTGTTTGTGAGTTGCAGTTCATATTCTAGAAGGAAAAAAACACTTGTTTGTGGGTGAATGTGATAATGGGCATTCAATACATATGACGCTCTCTGTTTGTATTGTGCTTATCTACAGCTATATCTCTGTGAGCGCGGATGGCTTGGAAAGCAAAAATTGACAGTCCTACATCAGGGTGAAGGAATCATCACCACCATCAAGTGGAGAGCCAATCTCATTGCTTGGGCAAATAGCAAGGTAAAATCATCGACTGTTACAAAGGTGCAGCAGTTCACTGCTATATGCTAATGGGATTGTTTTGTTAATGTGACAGAAAAAAGTTTGCAGGTGCAGCAAACACGTTTCTAACTCTGGTGCATGATCAGGAAGCTTTGCTGACATTTTTGGTTGGTGTCATGAACTTGTTCAGTCCAAAAATTAATGACGATGATGAAACTCCACATTGCATTTGCAACTAAAAAAATCCCTGTTGATATATTACCTGTACGTGCATTAGATGACTACAGGATGGTGTGCCATTTCTCAAAACCCAAATCACACATTGTCATGGAGTTTTATTCGTATGACTCACAATGGCATGTGATTTTTACAGGGTGTCAAGATGTACGACATGAATCTTAAGCAACGCATCACTACGGTGTCACGAGACAATACCAGCCTGCGGCCTGAGATCTACCCCTGCAGTCTGTGCTGGAAGGATGACCTCACACTCTTTATTGGCTGGGCAGACACTGTGAAGGTTCTGTCTAAGTCTTACGTCTATATAAACAGATTCTACATTTTGTTGGTTAAAGTATGGAAGTGATGCATTGGTACAAATATGATCACGGGATAAATGTATGATTATTTTCCCCCCTTTGTTTTTATTGCTCCCGGAATACACTGGTGTTTAAATGTTGTTGTTTTTTTAGTAATGAATGTATACATTTACATGGATGCTGCAACATTGCGTTTCGTTGCATGCAGATCTGTGTAGTTAAGGAGAGAATTGCAGCAGAGCACCGAGATCTCCCACGTCGCTATGTGGAAATAGGTAATTTTAATTGTTTGTCATTTTCATAACACTGCTGGTTTTATCAGCAGTTGGTGCAGTAGTTCTGCAGACATTCAAATGCATTCGATTATGGTTTTTCATTGCAGCTATAGTGGGGAATGTTAAAATACTGCCACAGGTAGAATATGTGGGCCAATGTTGTAGCAGGCAAATACAGCCAAGTTTGATTCAAATTAATTTTACATTCACTTTACCAGCATTAGCTCCAGCAATCCTGACCCTGCTGACGAGTCACTGAATTAATTGAACCAATCCCATGTGGCAGATGGGCTATTAAAACAAATACTGTACAGGGGCAGATTTGTGATGAATGCCTGTTTGCGTATTATTTTGTTCAAGGTTGTGTTTGGTGAACACACTCAGTTGACCTCTTATTTCCCATTTCATAGATATTCAGTTACGGTCTGCTATAGCTTGTGATCATGTGAATCATATTAGTGGCGTGGATTGAATAGTTAATAACTGTCATACATGCAGCATTTTGCATTCATATTTTTCCGCTTGTGTTGTTTAGTTTCGGCCTTCCAAGTAGACTTCTTCGTGAGTGGCATTGCACCTCTGGGAAACCAACTGGTAGTCCTATCCTACATGCTCGATGTAAGTAAACAGCAAGCCACCAGTTATAATGAAGGATGATGTTTGAATTGTGTTTCGTTTCCGAATAAGCTTTGTTGACCTAATATCCTTAACTGAAGACGTTTGCCATTAAACAGACATTGTGTTAACGTACACCCATCATCCTTAAGCTGCCCGATTAGTGTAAGACTGCCGCCAAGAGGTTACTTGGGGAAATGTAAACTGATGCAGCCACAATAGCCTCCCACGCGATCATTTTAAGGTTCCAACGAGGATTAATTTGTCCAGACTATTCAAGCGAATATTGTTATAATTTTGGTTACTGTTACATATTTACATAAAAAATGTTGAGGTACCCTGTAGCTTTTTAAATCAACCCCCAAAGTTTATAAATGAATAACAGTGGTACAAATTAGTGGTAGAAAATCTATCACTTGTAAGCCAAATGTAGCCCACAACCTAATTTCAATGTGATGTGGCCACTTGCAATATCCCCACTAAACAATATTTATATTTCACTGCAAACGTCTTTACTGTACTAATTAGGTACTAGACAGCAAGAGTTTTGACCTTGGAAAACTGTTTCTGATGTCACTTGTATTAATGCAAGAGCCACTGCAAGAGACTGGCAGTCACTCATAAATGAATAAGATGCATGTTAATGTGTGGCCTGCAAAAGGACAAGGTTCTTGACCCCTGGTAAAAATATAATGGACCTGCTTATTTGCCACCACATTGTGTGCTGCTCCGCAGGAAAGTACAAAGAACGCGTCCCGGCCACAGCTGCGCATTCTGCAGCATCAGGAGGACTCGTACGAGGAGACATCATGTGATGCCCTCTCAATTCGTGGCTACCATCAATACCGCTGCTGTGACTATCACCTAGGTGAGGGAGGAAACGTTATTTTTGCAATTGTGCGAAACACCAAGGCAACGAGTGGGATCTTGTTACCTAGGTGATGGGATAAGCCTTATTTCCATCATAGAATCGTGTCTGCTTAGCACGCCATGATTCACCTCTTCGGCGATTTCATAAAGTATTACTATTTGAGGTCACGATTCAATTCAAAAGTGGTTTAGTTTTTTTACTATTTTTGCTGCATCTTTTTATTTTGTTATTTTTATGTTGTACAAATATTAGCTGCATATAATTTCCGTACAATTTCTATACATTTTCTTTATTTATACAATTTCAATTCACGTATGAGTATAATAATCCATTTCAATGTAATCGATGCATTGCGTTATGGTTGGAATGAAAGCGGTTTTATAAATTACCTTTTGAAACATGTAGGACACAGTAGGGTTGAATGCACACACTGAACACTTAACCTCCACAATGGCTATGAGCATCTTAGTGCAGTCAACAATAAATGCCAACTGCCCCACGTACTTAAGAGCTGCGAGGAAGAATGTGGATTAGGTTGAAATGTCGCTTCTCTGTGCCGTTCAGCTTACCCTACGGAGGAGTTGATGTATTACATTGTGAGCCCACGGGATGTGGTGGTGGCGAAGGAGCGAGACCAGGATGACCACGTTGGTTGGCTGCTGGAGACAAAACAATATCAGGTTGATGGATGCACATGTTGTAAATGAACAGTGCTATTTTAGAAAAATGTATTTGAATTAAACAAAAAAATTATGTATACATTTTTTTAATTGCATTGCTTTTGTAAAATGTTCAGAACTGCCTGTGTGGTGCATACATTTGTCTCCTGTGTGGACGTATTGAGTGTCCCTTCTGTCGACAAGGCCATCCAGAAAAACAGCTCCTAAGAGCAATTCTCATACATCAAGCTGTAAAAAATTAGATCAGCGTAAACTGAATATAAAAATGAAAAACATTGCCACTGTGATAACGAAGATGGTTATTAAACGTTGCACTACCCCCAGTGACAAGGGATCAGACAATGGATGTGGACACAGAAGCATAGAGCAGCAAGCAGTGTGTAGTTGGAATTACATTGAGAGACAGGAAGATGAGCAAATGGATTTTAATGCACACTTGCTCGAGACAGCATTGACTTAACTAAAATGGGCATGGCAAGACACGTCACTGGAACGAGATGATGGCAGGTGGTCAACACTAACGGTGGAGTGGCCATGAAATTGGCTTGGGTGTAAGAGCTCGATGGCTTGTATTCCAACAAAACAGTGTGGGATGATGACAACTTAAGTGTTCATCTTGTAGTGAATAGATCATGGCTGATGTTAAATAAAGGATTTAAAAAGACCAGCTTTAAAAGGATGGGTGTAGTAGGAACTGGTTTTCTGATCTATTATCGTTGTCGTAGTCATTCACAGTTCCCTGTGTGTAACACTTCGCTCAACACTTTGTGCGTGTTATGACACGTTTCTGCATACATAAGACATTACGGGGTAGATTGTGTAGACCTTGGTGTCACAATGTGCTTTGCAAACATACAGTCTGTGTAGAAACTTTTGTCCGGCAATTTACCCAGAATTACATGTTGTTCGTCTATGGCTAAATCAACAGAAATGTGCCGAGTCTCATCGGATCTTGAAGGCTAAGGAAATTTGAACCTGAGCAGTCATAATATTAATGTTAGCATTTCGAAAACTCCTTTCACCCGAGGGTCACAAAGTGCTGCATAATTGTACCTCTCCATGCACGTCAGCTTGTTAGATGCGAAGGGGCTACGTAATGGGCAGTAGAAGTCAGTGCAGAAAAGGCCATTGTTTTCCTGTGCTTACACGCTCCAATGACTGACTACTCACAACAACCCTAACTGATCAGCGTGGTAAAATATGGTCAAATAAGCTCAATGACACTTTGGTGCCATTCAGAAGTGATAAAAAACAGGGGCTGGACATGATTGTTTTTGGGGTTATTAGAGGTCGAAACACTTTAGTTTTTTTTATACATTTGTTATTGTGACTGTGCAGAGGGTGCCTGAATGTATGTGCACCATGATGTGTTACATTTGTGTTCTCCATACAATTGTGCTTTGAGCAATTGTTTCTGTGTTAGATGTAACACGAGCATGTGAAGTGGCTGGGCTCGGCTCATGAGAGTGTCTTGTTAACGCTCGCTTGAGTCAACACCATTGTGTTTATGTTTCCAATTGCAGGAGGCGCTCCTTGCAGCAGAAGTCAGTCAAAAGAGTCTTAAGAGACACACTGTTTTGGTATGTTCATATTTTTATATTCCTTTGTACAAGAAGCAGTTTGTTTCATATCTAACCTTTAACTTCAATCAGTTCTAACAATGTCGCTATTAACACGTCTCATTAATAACAGTGTTATTAAAATTGAAACGCTGATGGCACGAGGTGGTTACATTTGACTTTTTTTTGAATGCACGTGCATTTTCGCACTTTTCTGTAAAAGTCTGGCTTGAACGTGTCCTCACTTGGTTATTCTCCATCTGATTAGTTGTGTATTAACATTATTTTACTCGGGTATTTTTTCAGGACATTGGCCGTGCCTACATCTCTCATCTCTTGACAACAGGTGAAAGTGATACAGCCGGAAGGTGAGAAAAGAATGCTGATGAACTTAATAACATAACATCATAAATGGAAATAGTAACATTTTAAATTTTACATCTTTCAGTTGACATTAAGTTATTTTGGGGCGGCACTGTGGCCCAGCAGGTAGTGCTGTCGCCTCACAGCAAGAAGTTCCCAGGTTCGAATCTCGGCTCGGGTGCCTTTGTGTGTGGACTTTGCATGTTCTGCCCGTGTCCGCATGGGTTTTCACCGGGCACTCCGGTTTCCTCCCACAGTCCCAAAAACATGCTGCCGCATAGATTAATTGACTTGCAGACTAAATTACCCGCAGTGCCCGGTATGGACTGGTGTCCCATCGTGGGTGTATCCCTGCCCTGCACCCTCTGTCTGCCGGGATAGGCTCCGGCTTACCGCAACCCTGTACAGGACTAAGCAGTTTCTGACAATGAGATGAGACGAGACTAAGTATTTTTGTGAAGGTTAAGCCTTTATTATTCAATAGCCAATAGCTTTAGATTTCGAGGTTGAATATTTTCTACACTGAGTAACTGCTGAGGTTCAAAGTTTATTTTTATTTTTCAAAATCTAGCATACTTTGAGGTGGAAAATGGAGTCACATGTTTAAAGCAGTGCTCAAAATCGATTTCCATTGGTTTTTGTCATACATTAAAAGCATATTTAAAATGTGATCACAATCTTTTAAATATGGTTCCTGATGCAAATAGAATGGTAATACGACTACATTACATTTATCAATCCAACCATCACTGTGAAGTTTCTTTACCCGGATAAAATCAGTTATTGGGAAGCATCAGTGTAGACATTTGAAGAATATATCAAATTAAGACTGCCCGTGTCCTTTCATTAGGCCTCCTTCCCACTTGAGGGTATTCATTTTCTTATACATTAAATATGAAGAGTATTCAGCACATGAAGACCAACCAAATGTTTAATTGTCGGAAATGCAATAAGTAAATATAAATGAAAGTTACGTGTAATGATGGGTCATTTGTGTTTACTGGAAAACCTGGCGACTGCTCAGTGCTAAAGCTAGGTGGTGACATCTCATGCGTGGTGTTGATCCCCTGAACAACCCCTGAACAACCCCGCCACCTCGGTTTGTGAATATGTAGGACAGACAATTATATGGCCACCTCAGATTTCAAGATTGTTTTGCAGAAGACTCAGCAAATGCTTGTATTGTGTCAACCCTGAAGGTTGTGCATTTTATTGGCGTTAAATGTATAGTTGGAAGAAGTTTTTTTTAACATAGTTTTCCACAGTACATTGTCAAGGGTTTATAGCGATTAACGTTGTGTTATTTTATTTGGTTATTTTTAGAGTTGCATACCTTATGGAGTTCATTTCGTGATATGCGTGTGTATTTGTGTTTTGTATGTAAGCTTAATAATAATAATAATAAGCTATTCATTTATCATGTGCACTTTATTCAATTGAGAAATATATTTTAAAAACTCAATTTGCGAAATAAAGAAAATGTATTTGAAGCATTTTATTACCTGTAAAAAACTATATTCTATATCAGGATCTGTCAGAAGGTATTGGGAAAACATATGGAGCTTTGGGAGGATGAAGTTTACAAGTTTAAGAAGGCTGGGCAGCTCAAGGTATGAGTGGCACTGGAAACATCTGACACTTCTGTGCAATTTCACCTGGTCTCAATGATCGGGCCCTGTTGACCCGACATAGGTTAAAACTGACTGGTGAATCACCTGCCATAAACCCCAACATAGCAGCTTGGGTTATTGGAATTGCAAGTCATCTCGGGGGCAGATTTGGAGAAAGTATCAAGGCTAAAAAAACCTGTTTCAGAAAATCAATAGGCCCCACACCTGCTGCTCATTCTTGCGCACACCATAGCAGTTCTGAAAATGAGTGTTTCCAGGGGCCTGTGGAGGGTCACACTCAGTGGCTTCCCATCCAGTTTGAGTGGGGTCTGAGGTTCACATCACAACCTCATTTTCACGCAACACGTGTGGATGGTGCTCTTAACTGAAATGGTTAGGTTAGGTAGTATTAGATTTGGATGTAGCAACTGTGAAATGAGGTTTTGTAAACACTTATTGCTTATTTTAAGTATTGATGGAATTTATATATTACGGAATAGACTTCAGTTGTGCAGTGTGGTGATGTATTATTCACTTGTACAATCATTCCTGACACATGCCTTTACCTGTGGTTGTGAAGGCCATCAGTCGGTATTTGCCACGGGGTGATCTGCGCTTGAGATCTGCCATCTATGAGATGATCCTAAATGAGTTCCTTTACTCGGATATAGAGGTGAGCACGCGGCCACTTTTTTATTGACCTGTGAAAACATGCATCATATTTGTAGTAGCCTGCTTATTTCTGTGAAGAAGGACTATTGCCGGAAACGTACGGCAGTACTATTGCCTTCCAAAAAAAATGTTGATATATCGTGCAAATGTTGTTGACGTGCCATTCTCTCCACAGCTCTGTGCAGCGCTTTGTGACCCTCGGGTGAAAATCACTCTAGAAATGCAACTATTATTATTGTTGATAATTGGTTTTAGTTTTTTCGGCTTGCGAACCATTGCCAATGTGTTATCACAATGTTTAGTTTAATATGGAAGATAGACATTTATATATTGACAGTAGGATATGGAATGATCAAATTACATGATCAACAGATTTTTTTTTTTCCCACATGTGTTTCACCAGGGATTTGCATCGCTCATCCACGAGTGGCCTGGAAACATCTATAATAACAAGGCCATCGTGAAGGCGGTCATTGACAAGCTGAACCGTGACCCCAACAACCCTGTCCTGCTCAAAACGCTGGCTGAACTGTGAGTTTAAGCTTCATGCTGTTTTGGCCACTGGTTCTGTGTAGAAGATCTCTTAGTGTAAAATAAACGAGCATGTTTTTGACGTTTTTCATTTTAAATAAGAATTGTGCAATGTTAATTTGTCATCTTGTACTTTTACAATATATAGCAGTAGGTATGGTAAGCTTTAGCACAGAATTCCTAAATATAAGAGACACATTGGACAATTTGTTAACTGTTTAGTGTTGACCAAGCCAGAACTTTAAATATGTTAATTGCAAACATCCACGATTAGATTTCCAGCTGAGATGACATTGAATGGATGTAAAACCATGGAAGGATGGTGCAGTGGTAACATCTGCTCCTCACAGAGAGAAAGTCCTGTCAGAGATAGTTTGATCCCCTCCTCGGATACCTTTTTGTGGACTTTGTGTGTTCTCGAGTTCTGCCTGGGTAACCTCCGGGTGCTCTGGTTTGTTCCCACAAATATAAAAAGGGACCCATTAATGAATTGGCTAATAACGTAATGTATAGAACGCTGCAGTGTCTGGTAAATATTGGTGCCGTCTGATTGCATGGCTTCCTGTCTCCCCACCTCGCTGTGGGTTTCGTGCACTTCCGTATCGATACGTCATCCACAAGCAGACATGGAAACTATGCGCGCTACAAATTCAATTATTATTCATTCTTTATTAATTTTATTCTGGGTTTTTCCTTACGTTCAAAATTTCATTTTGTTTACTTTTTTTTTCTGCAAATGTTTTCATACGTGTGTCCACTTCAATTACAATGACCCACACATTCATTGTATTCCGCATTGGCAAACAACTTGCACTAGACAAATGGAAAATAGCACCTATGTTTCTTACAGCATGATCTAACTCGTAGTGATGATTGCTGAACAGAGCCGCTTCTTTGGAGATAGCTGCGTCGAGTGCTCCTCCCGTAATATTTCTTTTCCCACATTGGAGCCGTTTTCAGGTGTGCTGTGACCACACTATTCAATTGTGCTGCAAGCTACCTCTCCGCTCAAAAAAACTGGCCTCGATTGTAACGTCCCTGATCATTGTCGACTCATATTGAATTTACTATTCTTTATCAGGTCCCGAAGCGTGCAGTAGCCATGCAACTCTGGAAAACACATCTTCAGCAATGACCTCCTCGATCCCTTTCATCTGGGTTGAGATCCAGCCAGAGAGCCATCGACGCGGCTGTCCCGAGAGAGCAGCTTTTCGAAGCAATCATCATCCAGCCACAGTACTGACACTGCTTTGGTCAAAGTAGTTAATGACTTCTTTGTCGCTGCTGATGAAGGCTTGTCAGGTGTTCTTGTTCCGCTGGACCTGAGTTCAGCCTTTGCACTGGCTGAGCTAATACCTCTCTGACCAAAAGCAGTTCATCAGCTTTGCACTTCTTTATTCCTTTGTTTTAACAATAATACTTACTTATTTTACGTCCTTCATTGATTTATAGTCATAATTCACTTAAATTTTTCTATTCTGATGTTGTTGACATGGCCTTCTCTTCAGCTCTGTGCAGCACTTTGTGACCTTCGGTGAGAGGCACTTTCTAACTGCAAATATTACTATTACTAAATAAGTAAAACACAGGGGATGAGTACTCGACACAGCTATCCCGAGAGAGCAGCTTTGGTAAGCAATTATGCATTGAATCGTGAAAATCTACAAGAGTACATGACTCATATTGTTGTTTCCTAGCTATACGTATGACCAGCGCTACGACATGGCTCTTGCTATTTACCTGCGTTTGAAGCACGAAGATGTGTTTGAGCTCATTCACAAGCACAACCTCTTCTCCGCTATACAAGACAAGATACCTTTGCTCATGGACTTTGACAAGGAGGTTGGTGGAAAGCAATCTCTCCTTGGATTCATACGTCCAGGCAGCCTGGAGATACGCTGCTATGTGTTTATTAGATCAACACCAATGGAGTTCCAATTACAGCTCACATAAGGCACTTTAGAAGGAATCTTAGAGCATATTGAGGACATCGGGTTGCCCCTATTATATGACGCTGTCATCCATGCTTGCAATTCACATTGACACATAGAGGCACATTGACAAATACAAGTATATATTGGGTTTCACATATAGGAAAACTATGTAGGATTTTGACGGGAAGGTGGTGCGGTGCCTCACAGCAAGGAGATCCTGTGTTTAATACCCAACTGGCACCGTTTCTGTGTGGAGTTGGTATGTGTTTTCTCCCTCTTCTGTGTGGGTTTTCTCTGGTTTCCTTATAGCTAAAAAATACAATTGAACTCGAATTAACCTAGACTCCCAAATACTTGAAAATTACTCCATTGGGATTATGCATAGCAACATCTCCCTCTTGTAAAATTTGGCGTGGCTGCTGAAAAAAACTTTTAAGACTCAGCGAGGGTTGTCTGGGTAAGCAAACATAACAATATAACATAACAATGTAGAAGATCTTCATTGTACTCTTAAAGTGTAGAAATGAGCTTAATAATATGAATCTTGTGATTTAATTTTCTTTAGAGAGCTGCAAAGTTGCTTTTGGACAATGAAGACAAAATCCCAGTAAGTTTTACCATGACTTCACAATTGGTGCCAACGCAAATACGTTTTTAAATACGTTTGTAATTGAATGGACTGTTTGCCTGCACACAAAAAGCAAGGATACTTACACATCATGTCCGTGCATTGCAGATCACACAAGTCGTGACCGAGTTGAAGGGTCGGCCAGAGCTGCAACATGTGGTACGTTTTTATCACCACTTCAAGGGTATAACCACACTACGTAATCAGCGGGACATGACATACGATAGCACCCATTAGTCTGCTACTCTGTAAAGACCTCCTCACACCGTGTTGGTGAGTGAAGGGGGTAGATCGAGATCTCGCTTCGTCACACGTGATCCATTGTCTGACATTTTCTTCAGGTGCTTAAATTCATAGTCCGTTGTGCTAGCCGCTATGACATATTAACCCATACATAGTCATTTAAACAGCTGAAAAGCTCAAATTTCAAAAAGTCTCCTTTGTTTCAAAACCAAAATCAGTGAAAAATATTTATTTTCGAATATATAACATTTTGTAAAGACATTTAAAGGGATGTCCTTGAAAACATTTGGTTGTTCAAACACACAAAAACAATACACGATTGCCTTTCGAATCTGTTTAATTGTCAGCAGGACAAAATACATCTGGGTTTTTATTTTTATTTTTATAAGTGCTACCACTTCAAACACATTTGTTGCACTAAAGTATAAAGACATTATTAATGTCCTCTGCTCATCTCATTTGGTTGACGGATTCTAAATATGTAATCATGGGGCTCAGTCTCTTGGTCATATCGTTATCTTGTGTTTTAATATCAATGTGAAAGACACCTAACCTCCCGTATATGTCTGCTTGTCTTCACAGTACTTGCACAAGTTGTTCCAGTGGGACCCACACAAGGGTGACAAATATCATGAGTTGCAAATTGGACTGTATGCGGAGTACGACCGACCAAACTTACTTCCCTTCCTGAAAAACAGCATTCACTGCCCACTGCAAAAGGTATAGTAGTTCGAATGCCCGTTCCCATCTTTAAAAAAAAAACGCCTGGTCTGTCGGTGAGGCTGTGGGAAATGGAAGTGTTTTTTGAAAACTGGAAATTTTAACAATGTTTTGTTGACCTTTCTACGTGCCCTCATCACGATAAGCAAGCAGGCTATTGTGACCGCAGCAAGCATGCTGCATCGAATGTTGTGTCGTGTAGACAACGAAAAGCTGCTTGTTTGACCTAAGTGTCACAGAAAAGCTGAAATGTAGGTCATGTTGACTGTAGCATTTGTTTAGCGCTAAAAGCATGACGCGTTTCCCAGAATGTGAGTATACACAGATCCCATCTTTCTGTATGCGCATACACATCAGGTATCAATTGTGAAAGACAAGTACAGGTATTCTTCATTGTTAATTAATCTGAATGTTTGTCATCTGTTACCAGGCTCTTGAAATCTGCCAGCAGAGGCACTTTATTGAAGAGACAGTTTTTCTCCTCAGTAAGTACATCAAATGCAGTCTTGATATTTAAAGCCATTGCAGTGTGCATTTGAACACATGCATCACTGCACGCAATGCATTGTATAATCATACTCGTGGATGTGGCTCCCATGAAACATGTATTGCAGCAGCTTTCCCGCTTACACGGTGACACCTATGCATTGTAGGCCGCATGGGGAACAGCAAGCAGGCCTTACGGATGATCACAGAGGAGCTCAATGACGTGGACAAGGCTATCGAATTTGCCAAGGAACAAGATGACCCTGAGCTGTGGGATGACCTCATCACTTATTCCATAGACAAACCTGGTTGGCACATAGACTAACAATTGTGTGCACAAACACATATTACCAATTCTGACATTGTTCAAGTTAGAGTAAGAAACACTTTTAAAACAACTGGGTGTGTATTTTAAAAAGCATGTCCTTCTTTAAACAGTTGATTTATTTGTAAGTAATATGCATTGTAAGTTGTAAGCATTTGATAGATTTTCTCTTTTCTCTCTATATGCCTTTCATGACCTTGTATAAATAACATCCACTGACAATACATAGCTTTTAAAAACCACGTGTGTTTTGTGTTGTCTTTCAAATAAAGCTTTTGTTACGGGCTTGCTGAATAACATTGGGACACACGTTGATCCCATCATCCTTATCCGGCGTATCAAGGAGGGAATGGAGATCCCACATCTGCGTGACTCTCTTGTGAAGATTCTACACGACTACAATCTCCAGGTGTGTATGTGTACACATGCGTGTCACTGGTGAATCAAGGATACTGAGCGTATCCTCCACAGTCAAATTTTCAAGCGACCCAAGATCCCCTTGATATGGTCAGGGACAGAAAGGGCACTGATTGCCATTGATCGTTTGTCTCCGAGAACACAGCGCTCAGTTGCGCGGTTGCATTTCAAAATATGAGTTGAAGCAGAGCTATAATTTGGTTGTCCATAGGGTAGAAATAGTGGTTTTCTTGAGAGATAGCACATTGTGTGTCACTGCTTGATGCTAGGCCTGAGATGTGTTTATTCGATAAGGTGGCACAGCTTTCACATACCAGTTGGAGTTTTGGCATTTTGAAGAACAATGAAACAATGATGGAAACTTACATCAGTACAGTGACGAAATTGGCTATTGTCTACATTTTAGCATAATTTTACATTTAACCAAGTTTTCTTCCATTATAATCCTTGACTTTTATACATATCTTTGAAAAATATTTTACCTTGTTAATGTCGGTTGAAGTACTAAGTCCAGTCATGCCCCCATCAGATCTCATTGCGTGAAGGCTGTAAGAAGATCCTCGTTGCTGATTGTGTTGCTCTCATGAGGAGGCTGCAGAAAGTTCAGCGCCGCGCAATTTATGTTGACGGTAAGACCAGATACAAGTGCATTTATGTATCATTAAATTGTATCATCATTTGGTAGCAGACTGCCGAATATTCCTATCAATCCGTTTATTTGGATTATATTTGCTTTAATTAGTCATTATATTTTGTATTGCATGGTTAGTATGCTGATTACGTTGTTTTGGGTTACCATTTTGAATAATTGTATATTGCGTATTGTTATATGTATTGTATTTACAGAAGAAAATATTTGTGAGGTCTGCCAATCATCAATTCTACCAGAAGGTAAAAATAGCAGTAATTTTAGATTTATATCGTTTTTATGAATGCAGGATTGCTAAACAGTATAAATCTGTTTTGTACACATTTGGAAATTTCATCCCAATGTTTTATGTTTTAATAATTGGTGAGATTAAAAATGTATGTTCTAATGCATTGCATAGTATATAATTATATTATTCTCTGTCATTAACAATCTTAACGTCATTTCAGTACAAATCATGAGCTGTTTTACAAGTTAAGCCTGTTTGCAATTTGTGCTGCCGTCTGATGCTCTTTCCACAGATCTGAACAGAGCTACTGACATTGTGGTCTTCTTCTGCCACCACATGTTCCACAAGGAATGCATCTCCAGCAGTGCCACGGTCATTATTTACAATAAACATGTTGGCAGCTTGGAAAACAAAAAAATCCGTATTAACAGCACCTGTGTATCGGTGTTGATATGGTTATGAGATATACCATTGCTTGGTCATTTTATTTTGTTAATGAACATAATTTGTAAGTGCAAACAAAAATACATTACAATGCAGTTGTGGTGAAGACATCCCTCTACTGCCCAACAAGGGAGTTGTATTTATCATACTTCACCACACTGGTCATTTGGGTTGTTAGAGTGAACCATGACTAGTTGAGATATCACTCACCACTCATATTAGCTCCTGTTAGGTTCAAACCGAGGTCCCCAGGGTCAATGCAGTGTGCTACCCTGTCGCACTGCTACACCTGCTCAGTATTACAGTATACTGAATATAAGTTACTTACATATCATTAACAACACTAAACCACGTGACAAACTGAG
>JAZEWT010000020.1:936736-952462 GCA_036362905.1 Mordacia mordax | reverse complement strand
CCCCCCCCCCCGCCGATGCTATGTTTGCCATACTTCACCATTTTGGTTGGTGTGCTTGGTGAATGGTATAGACGGGCCCAGGACTGCTTCAGATATGCTCACAAGTTGTGTTGGCCCTGGCCGAGAATCAAACTCAGGTTGCAGTGAAGTATGCTAATGCCTGGCTCAATATTTCTTGTTAGTGGCTGATACGTGTTTGAAGTCTGAGTGCTTGAAACATGGGGTTTACATCTGTACCAAAGGCATACGCTTTTGGCAAGTTGCTGGTAGTACACAATGAATCAATAAATAAAATGTAAAATCTCCAGCATGGACAAGAATAATAATTGCATTTAGAGAACGCTTTTCACCCGAGTCACATTCTGTTACAATTTTACATTGGGTAATATTACCAAGTTTGAAGAAAGTGGGACATTAATTTATGAATTAATATTTAAATGTATATTCTTAATTACGTACGTTTAAAGGTATTTGTGATCTGAAATTAATTGCGTTTGAATGTTTAGACTAATGTGAGAATATTCTGCCTTTTTGTCTTTAGTTCTGCAATATCTGCAGTGCCCAGCGGAGGGGGCCAGGCAGTGGTTTTTCAGGATTCAAGACTTCATGAGAACGACCGTCGTTACCACATACGTACGGCAGAGGGCAGTCCTCTCAGCACTTTGAATCCTTGCGGCTTGCTCATAAGTAGGAATCACCACTCCACTCCTAAACATGTAACCACCAGTGTGAGGCAGTAGATACTGTCACGGGAAACATTGTCAGTTGCTTCTTTGGTGTGTTAGTGTAACTGTATGAGCACGTCATCAAACATTTGTTTATTGTTAAAGAACTGGGACATTCTTTCATATGATTTATTTTTGAAGCTCTTTAATAGTTTTAAAGTATTTTGCAGCTGTATGAGGTCTTGTGAATAAATAGTTTAGCATTAAGAACGTTATATTTTGGAATATTTTAAACAAAAGGATGTGTCCGAACAACACAGTCTACAAAGTGCAACCACTGAATCTACGTCTGTTAAAACTCTTTTAATAATTCAAGAAATAACTATACACAACCAGTGAACCAAAACTCTAAGCTGGCTATAATTTGAAAATGCTGTCTGAACGTTGGTGATATTCGCTTCAAATGCATCTGATCTCTAATGTTTGAGAGGTTCCATCCAATAACCACAGTAAAAATGTTCCCACAACTTGGGTTTCTAAAATGTTACCGTTGTTTTGCCAAGCGTCACAGACGACTTCTCTGTACTTTTTCACCTGTCAGTGTGTGGCTCCAATTACTGCTCAGTTCGCTTGTAAAATACAATGATTGTTGGAAAAGTATCTGCGCACTGTAGTTGGCATCATTGTACATATTGTCTTCAACAAGGAATTGAATATTATTTATAGGCTAATTAGAGCAATGTGTAGTTGTTGGCAATATAGACTTTGCATTCAAGCAAGACAGGCATCGAGTGACACCAGGGGTAACCCAAGCAAGTCCAGCATAGCTAAAGCAGTTGCCAGTATTGCAGTTCGTCTACTTTGTGTTTGGCTATCTGCAATCAAGTATTCATATTGATGTAAAGTTAATGAATAGTGTGGCTCGCGTGCCATTATTCACGATGTAAGAAATAAATCTTGCTCATGATGCAATATCCAATAATTTTGAATCCTTTTATATGTGAATTGTGGCAAGTTATGTTTGATAATTGTGAAAGTGTAATAGTTATATAAGACTTGAATAACACATCGCCATTGAAGAGGTGTCTGTTTAAAATTACTTAATTTAAATTTTCAAATTATGGATTTTCCTGAAAACTTTACTAAATCTCATTGCTTTCCCAATTGAAATGAAGAAAGAACTCTGTGTTTCATTGACTAACAAAGAATTCGATAGTATAAAACACGAGGAGCTAATAAAAATGATTCAAGAACTGGACATTGATGATACGGATTTTTGAATTCTAAGGAACATGTACTGGGATCAAATCGCAGCAGTCATAATCGGAACTTAACAAAGTGATTCCATCCAAATTAAATGAGATGTGAGGCAAGGCTGTGTATTTTTACCTGACTTGTTTAATTAGTACAGTGAGAACATCTTGAGAGAGATGTAAGGTTTACCAGGGTTGATAATTGGTGGACAGGATATGAATAATCTTCGTTGTGCGGATGATGTAGTTTTCTTATCGGATTCAGAGCGGAAGCTGTAAGAAATTATGGATAAGGATATTGGTAAAGGTGAGGAGAAGGGTTTAACTATCAATTCTAGTAAAACAATGCATGGTCATATCAAAGAAGAAAAGTGTATCTGCATGCAACATCAAAATAGGTAATGAAAATGTCCCGAGAGAGCAGCTTTTCGAAGCAATCATCATGCATCGAGCCGTGAAAACCTACATCATTACAATGTAAGAGAGGTCAATAAATTCAACTATCTGGGAAGCTGGATAACATCAGATGGTAAATGTGAGCATGAAATAAACTGAGGATAGGGATGGCCAAAGATAGCTTTTTCAAAATGAGAAGAATACTGATAATATGTCTATTTGGACGAAACTAAGAGTTCTCGATTGTTACGTTGTACCAGTTTCCACGTATGCTCAAGGATGTAGAACAACATCACCGTGCATAGATGAGAGAATTGAAGCAACTGAAATGTGGTTCTTTAGACGCATCTTAAACGTATCTTGGACAAGGCACATCTCAAATTAAGGAATGTTGTCACGAATGGGATGTCTTGGACAGAAAGACGTTGTTGAATGATAAGAAGAAGACGGTCAAAGATTCTCGGGCATAGTATGAGGACAGAGGAAATTGAAAACCTGGTTAAAACTGTAAAAAGTAAAGGAAAGAGAAATCGTAGACCACAGAGATTGACTTATGTCAAGAGTCTCTCAAGATGGATGAACTCATCAACAATGGACATTCTTAGAAGTTAAAAAGAGATGTAAGATCGATCATTGTCACCAACGTCCTGTAGGATATGGGACCTTGAGGAGGAAGATTACTTCCCCCCTCCATGACAATTGGCATAAACATATGCAGGAGAGAGGCAATCCCTGAGATAACTGCTACGGAGATAGAACATATATACCCACTCGTGTGCAGGAGCATGATGGATTGTTCCATTGTCAAACTGAGGGATGACAATGACTTTGGAAGGCCTCTTCAGTAGTGGATAGATCATAGCTGATGATGGGTAGGGGGATGGGAAACTGAAGCTGATAGCTTCAGTTGAATTTAACAATATGTTACAAATTTTCAGAGTCACATTGCTGTAAAAATATACGAGAAGTTATGTATAAAAAACGTATATATATATTTGCTGAAATTGGGTTGTGCGAGTTAATATATCCAACATTGATCCTATGTCTGCACTAAGTTTTATACCATAACAATGAGCTTTTTCAGCATACACATGTATAAACCATTCTTCATATTTCCAATATGACAGTTTAACCTTGAACAGTTCCACTACTTGGACATATAACGGAGCATAAATCTACTGAGGTGGTAATCATATAGGTAAGTTGTCACGATGTAAGTGCATGCTGGCTTGTATTTAGGAGTGTATGAACTCTTTGACTTTCCATTCAAGCCAAATTGGTAGTTAACGCATAGCTGTTGAATCCCAGGAGCTGTGACCTGATTTTAAACCCAGCACCATAAGTCAAAACTTTTGACATACAATAACAAAACAGCCACCAGACTTAAAATATGACTTTTTTACTCTTAGGAGCTTTAGTAGACACAACGGGTTCCTGTTCAGTACAATGGAATGTTGACTATGCCTCTGTTTATGTAAAGGTATGTGGATGCAGGTATGATGTCCTGTATTCGTGTAATCGCAAACGTGTAATGTTAAATTATTTGGTGGTGATGGTCAATAACACTGCATTAAAACAAAAACGCTGTGGAGACCGCAATTATATCCACTCGTGTGAAGGAGCATGATGGACTTGCATTGTAAACAAAGAGCCATTACCGAAATGTCACCAATTATATTCACGAGTTTGTTGAGTTTTGTGTACTTTACTAGTGTAAAAAACGATCCTAAACATAAGTGCTAATAATTGTAGTATACTGTTGTGGGTATTAATATTGTAAAACATGTGTGTTATAATTATTATTACTAAATACCTTTCACGAGCCTCTGATGGTGTATATACTACTTACCCGTTTTAATGTACAGCCCTCTGTTAAAACTATGATTGAAGAAGACATTTCCCAGTCTTACGTGTCGGTGGTGGGGGTTGTTTAACCAAGGTGCACCTGGCCTGGCACTCGTGTCGTGGCCGTGTCGCCGCCACGTGGTGGCGAATGGCGCTTGTTATTGACCATATTTGAGCACGGAGATCAGTGCGGTTCGGTGAAATGGGAGGGAGCGCCTGAACATTGGTAGATAGCACTCGCCACTGACGTTAGCCGTGGCTGGGTATCGATCTCGGGTATAGCGAACCACTGTGCCGCTGCTCGACCAAGTATGTACCTGCCTAACACGCCTATCGGCTTATCCATTTATAAATACCCCACTGATTTCTAATGAGCCACTTATCAAGGCGATAAAATGTGGAAACGATGGATCCATATCTTACACAGACATGCGTTGTGGAGTATTGTGAGATTAGTGGAGATGTAATGATGCTTTTAAATAAATAAAAAGTTTAGTTTCTATAACTTTCAATTTTCTTTTCGTGAGATATCTATAATGAGGATCACTCCATATATTCAGGACTTAATTTCAGCTCTGTCTCTCCGGGAAAACAATTACATCCTTGTTAGAACGAATCTAGTAGGGTATCTCTTGTTACGGCAGTGGCTACTTTTCAGTGAGCTCGGAACGTTAGACCAACATTGGCCAGTTTTTAGGTGACAATGGCGCATACAGATGTATTAATTGGTTATTTGAACACAAAAACAATATGTGGTGATGGTGATAATGCACAAGTGTTGGGTTCCCATCATGGCACCAGTGCCCGTGTGGTGGAGAAAGCTGATGGTTTAACAGCCGCACAATTGAATAATTTAGTGGGTTTTCTATTTGGGTCGCTGGGTGAGTCCACAGATCTCGTCGTGCCGATGGTGAAACCACTACCAGCGTATTGCAATATCTTAATTGTACGTGGTCGCCGGAGACTGCAAAGCACGAGGTGTAGTTTTGCAGTACACCACTCTGTATCAGAGCTGTGTATTGTAGATCTTATACAGAGTGGTGGTCCATGGAGGCTACATTTATGTCTCAATTGAGAGGCAGTTCTTAATGCTGAGGCCAAAGCTGACCGCAAATTACATTCACTTTTATAAAGAACCAGTTTCACCATTGAGTCGCGCTGCTACCTCAGCAAGAAGATTCCACGTTTGGTTCCCGGTTCAGCTGTTACTTTGCGATGTATTGGCGTCACGTCATGGGTATAGCCCTTTCTTGCACCCTGTATCTGCCGGGATAGGCTCTAGCCCTTCGCGACCCTGTACAAGATTAAGCGGGTACTAATACTGAGTTTCACCCATGGTCTCATGTACAACAGTTACATGTCCTTTTCAACGAGCATGTTTTTTTTTATATAAAACGAAGGCGATATTACACTACGTTTTGTTCAGTGTATGTGACGGATTTTATAACAACGTTTTAGCTACATGTTAACATTGACTGGTAATTTGTGGGTTGTACAATTATGTTGTGCCAGACAAATCTTGGCGTATGGAGAAATCAAATTGTAAGACATTAATTGCTGTGTTATTGCTGAATGTTACAAAACGATGTGATTTAATAGAGGCGTGTTAGACGTAGCAGCATTTAACTTGTGCAGACACATTTCTATGCGTGTTCACGCGTCAAGTGAAAACCCGCATGCTCTAATTATAATCGAATTTGGCAAGGGTGCGCCACGTGTTTACTCGGCCAATTTTGATATAGACGAATGATTTCTGATTGTAAAAAAAAGATTAGAGGGCTAATTTCATCTAGAGAATTGCCAAGCATTATTAGTTACGTTCACAGTATTGTGCGATAATAGCAAGTTCGTTTTCATCAGAAGAGCATTTGAAAGGCTATATATACGGTTATTAGCAGAGCGAACATTTGTGTCATTAAGGTTAATGATTGATACCTCGTTCTTTTGTCATAGGTTAATGAAAATGTAATTAAGTAACAATGATTAGTAATTAATAGTTATAATGCAATTGTCGCTGCAGGATTACTATAATTATAGAGCTTTTACTGAAGTTGGAGAAAGCCGATAAGACAAAGGACACACAGTTTGAAGAACAAGTACTAAACGTCAACAAACAGTATCCATGTATCGCACTTGGATGTTGGACAGCAGCGGTGATACATTGTTAAAATACATTGATAGCAAAAGCTACCAATTTCTCATCTCAGCATCGCTATTCCGTCGCCTTATTTCCATGGTGCGTCTTATTCGAGAGGGTCTCACTGACAGCAGCCTGTTCAGTAATGTTATGGAAGTTTTATCTGGAGATAAAGAAATTAGCAATGGGGATCTTAAAATTGCTTAAACGATGATGGGGACTTGGCGGCGCGGTGGCCCAGTGGTTAGCGCTGACGCCTCACAGCAAGAATGCGCGGATTCGAGTCTCTCGGCTCGGGTGCCTTTCTGTGTGGAGTTTGCATGCTCTCCCCGTGTCCGCGTGGGTTTTCGCCGGGCACTCCGGTTTCCTCCCACAGTCCAAAAGCATGCTCCTGGATAGGTTGATTGGCTCGCAGACTAAAATTGTCCCGCAGTGCCCGGCGATGGACCGGCGTCCCGTCGTCAGGTGTATTCCTGCCTTACGCCCTGTGTTTCCGGGATAATGAGATGAGAGATGAGATGAGACTAAATTGCCGGCACTGCCCGGTGATGGGCTGTCGTCCCATCTTGGGTATATCCATGCCTTGCGCTCTGTGTCTACCGCGACCCTGTACAGGATTAAGCGGTTTCTGACAATGAGATGAGATGGAGACTACACATGGACGGTTTGGGCGTGGGTTGAGATGAAACGAAGCGAATCCAATGAAACATGGATGTAGGCCGCGAGTCGAGGGAGACCTCGGGTGAGATGGAAGGATGCAGTGAAATGAGATTGGAGGACAGTCGACCTGACGATAAAAGAGATGCAGAATAGAAGATCAAAGAGAACGAAAATCTGACCAGCCGTTAGCCCCCCATGCAATAAGAAAAAAATAAATAATTTTCAGAAAAAAACACAATTAACAGGGTCCAGAACTCCAAAACAGATGTTCAAATTCTCAGTAGGTGAAACAAACTCTCAACACGCAACCCTTCAGACTCATCAATCAGAATACATTATTATAGTAAACGCATTAGAGCGGTTTCTGATTGCAGAGCCCTTTAAATGTGATGAGATCAGGTTCATGGCGTAGCGTGGCAGTGGTAACACACGGCAGGGAGATCGAGTCAACACACACACCAGCAACACAGCGAGGCAGTTCGCCTGTCGCATCACATTAAGCACCCAGATAGATTAGTTTACCACATATTGGCGTGAGCTTATTCTAAACAAACACATGATTGAACCATTTGACTTCATTACTATTAATTG
The DNA here is from genome assembly GCA_036362905.1 of Mordacia mordax. NCBI lineage: Eukaryota > Metazoa > Chordata > Hyperoartia > Petromyzontiformes > Petromyzontidae > Mordacia > Mordacia mordax. The sequence continues at coordinate 944,915 of JAZEWT010000020.1, read as the reverse complement.
TATTGCTGTTGATTAGACGTAATGCATTTAATGGCTGGCCCAAGAGGATAATTCCTCTTAATTTTGTTGCTGCGACCTGCTAAGTTTGTGTGTATTAAAGGCTGGGAGAAATGTCGAAAGCACTTACGTTTGCTTAATAATATTAATTGCGTTTATAGAGCGCTTTTCACCCGAGGGTCACAAAGCGCTGCACAGAGGTGCGACGAGAATGACAAGTCAACAACAACGACGACACCACAATGGTAAATCAGCAATAATAACGTTCTTTGTATTTTTTTACAAATCCGAGCTGCAGAGAGATCGGCATGTCAACAACAACATAGTTTACTTATAGACTCAAAATACATATCCAACGCATCGCAGTGCTTAAATCATCAAAGATTGCACCCGTTATTCTTTATAAATTGACAATCACTGATGCATAGCAGTCGCACCATGTTCAAGCTAATCTAGATGATGCCTACACCCAAAAACGTTCTTGTTCTGAGAAAAGAATGAATAATCTGAACGCTGTGGAGATGCATTGCCTCGAGCTCCAGGTTACGTATGTGCCCAGACTCTACTCACACGTGCTGCCCCCCCCCCTTCTCTGTCCAACAACCCTGTCCCACACATCCACATCCACAACCAGCCAGGGGTCCCCCCGCTCTTCCTCAGCGTCTGATTTCCCCTCCTGCTTCACGCTGCCTTCATCGACCTGGAGGTGGGATCCTAGAGTTGAATCTTCAACTTGACATTTCACTTTCAAGTCCTCAAATTCCACATTGAAGTGTTCACATTTCATCTGCACGTCTTCATATTTCATCCGCACATTTCATTGGCACTTGTAAAGGAATTGTACAGGATTGTCATTAAGAAACCTAACCAATGGATGACATAACGTGACATATAAAAGTACGTCAATTTGTTGGTTATGGGTGTTGTTTGGAGTGCCTGGTACGCTCACATTCACTGGATTTTTGCCCTGGATAGAACAAGGCAAGCCGATTTCATAAACAACTACGAGGCTACCTTACAGCTGTAAAAGGTAAATGTCACTGGAACATTCCTAGATTTCTGATTCATTGTAACACACAATAATACTCCAGGCATACCATATAATAATGGCAAGGTATTGTGTTGCCATGGGGCACATAGACATTCCGGTGCAGATACATAACAAAAAAGTGGGATCTTTATGATCATATATAGGAAAGGTCTCTACAATACTGGGGATCACACATACCACCATACCTCTTACTGGCAGACTAATGCCCATTAGTAGGCTCCCAGCTGCTACTGCGGGATGCCTTTTTAAAATGTTTTAGATGAGAAATGATGTGACGTATCATGTGTAACGAGTAGATGACTGCGCTGTCAGAAACAAATGTACATTATTATTGTTGTCGAGTATTAAGTGTGGATTATATCCCTGCAGCAATGCATGAATCTTCAAAGAAGATGAATGAAACCTTTCAAGATATTTATGAACATGACTGGTATGGAAAGCAAGATGCACACTATATATCACAGGTAATCCACAGCCACTAAGTGCATGGGCATATGCACCGTGCACATGGGAATCTGTAAACAAGCTAGTTAACAATATATTATGACGTTACAGAATTAATTAAGCATATTTTAAAAAAATGGTCAGTATACACTATCAAGGTAAAAATAATATCACCACGTGAATATAGAGCTCATATATTACTCTTAAATTAGGCTGGGGAATTAAACATTAGTATCACTGTCAAAAATGTTAGTCCCTCCATGTATGAATATTTGCTGCCCATGCTCTTATTTTAATTTGTATGCATGAACACTAAATGGAAAGATTCTAAGATTAAACACGGCACAGCAAACCTGACCTCGATGGCCTCATTAAAATAATGTTGACTATTAAAATAATGTTGACTTTCGACATAATGTTGGCTATGTAAATCGTGTTGACTGTGCATTTACGTGCGCCTTATACAGAAGAGCGATGAGCGTTGGAGTGATTTTCACGACAAGCTGGTTGACCGTTTACTCCTCACTCTGAATACGTAGCTCGGACAATTTCTTAACATCGACATTTCACGAATAAACAAACCATTCACTTCACATGTCTGCAACTTGTTGAATATTCATTACCGAGAGTAAGAGTTATCACTAACATGAAGGTTTTCACGGTTTGTGCTGGTATCAGCTCTATCATGTTTACAGTTTATGTCGCATTTTGTTCGGCAGGATGGTTCATCGTTTCTTGCCACGTGCCACTGGAACATTATTGGGAGCTTCTTTTCCTTAATCCTTCAGGCCTCACGTCCCATGTAATATTAACACATGCTGGGAGGCGTTCTCTTGATTGAGCAACTGAAGAGGTTCCCAGCTTGTCAAGTCAAACATCAAACAATCTGCGGAACAGCACGCGACACAAGACGAAAACACAATGCAAAGCTATGAGTTTTGCCGTGCTAAGTGCAATTAACTGTGTTTTTATTATTTGCCTTTGAAGTCACGCATTTCCAAACGTGGACGAAAGCGTGTGGACTACGACAGTGCCAGGCACCACGTGGAGTCACTACAGGGCACCAAGAAAAAGGAAGATGTGAAAGAGTAAAGGTAGAAGTCACCTCAGTCTTGGCGGTACCTGTAGCCTTTGCAAGTTATAGCATTTATAAGGGGAGCAATAATGTGTTAATGCCATTCCTTACAGACGACTTAATTTGCATTAAACATTTTAGGTAACCAAAGCACAAGAGACAAAGTAATAGTTGTGGCTTATCAGGAAATAAAACATATAGTATATTGATGAATGGTAGTTTGATATTTGTTTAACAATTACGCCTTCCTTAGTTATTTTGCTCACCTTACTTCTCAAGACTCCGGCTCAAGGTGAGGTTTTGTGGTAGTAGCAGGTGGTGTGCGTGCCTGCGTTACAAGCCTTCCGCTTGCCATCTGCTGTCCCGTGTCATCGTTATGCATTGGCCAGTCTTGCTGCTTGAGAAAAGCTGCATCTACGTGGTGCCAGGGGAAAATCCAGACCCATCTCCGTCTTGTGCAGACAAAGCTCCTCAAAAATCAGGTGAAACATCAGTCTTCCCACGTCTGTGCATCAGACCTCCAACTTGTTCCATTTCAACTCTTTACCTTCCTTATCCTAAATCACATTTCCAGTCACATTCATTATTAAGATGTGCTGGCTCCATGGTGAGCATGCCCTTATGTAACCCGTGCAGTTTTCTTTCAACGTACGGTGCCTTTGAGCAGTGTTTATTATGAGTGTTTGGACATGGTGATCACAAAGAGAATACAATATTTGCACGATATAATTATCCCTGTGCGTAATGAAGGTTGCCCAATTTAACAACACAGTCTTTTGCCACCAATATAATTGTTCTGACCAGCAGTGGCATCGCACGGCTACATAGTTCAATAGTGCTTCCTCGCAGACACACGCAGAGCCAGGATATGACATCTCATTGCACTTTGTTTAATAAGGAAACGTGAATTGCAGTTGTTTGTATGTAAGCTTGCACTTGTATGAAGCTTTGTGAAAACGTAAATTAATAGCGTCATGAATAACATTGTGATATATCACTCAATAACATATCCCTTTACGTATAAGCTACGGTATTTTCAGTAAATAAACCTAAAAAAACTAGTTAAACTCGCGAGAGCATAACTGTTGGAATTTATGCTATTTCCTACATACACCAATACATCGACTCATCACTTTATTGACTGATCCTTATTCTTAACAACAGAGCTGTGGAGAGAACGGCACCTCAACAACGAGATAAGAACGCATGGAAATGCAAATATTATTATAAATGTAACTGTAGGCTCTTCTAATGTGCACTTGCAGCCTTAATTGAGGTGTGCTTAAGAAACGTTCGAATTCGTGCCATAGCGTACACTCCGTCTTCAAGAGTTTATAAAGTGCATATGTTACCACGTTGTATACATATCACATCTGGCTGAATTGTTAGATTTGCCTACCTTGTCGGCATCTTTTTCTAAATTGCCCCTCGGCAGTCTGACGGCCAGCGTTAAACACAAGTGTTGTAAATCTGGAGGGAGATGATCAGGTTCTGCAGAAATCCACGTGATGGTCTGTGTGTGAGAGACAATAATCTCTAAATGTATCTTTGTTCGGTCACGTGGGCGATGCAGTGCTTCGTGCACGAAACTATGACATCGGTGACCTGGGATTAAAATTTGCCCTCGGATAACATCAGTGATGAGTGATATCTGAGTCTTGGTTCGACCACACGGTTGACCAACCAACTCTTATCAGCATGGTGAAGTATGGTTAAACATTCCCCATGACAGCTTGGCAAGAGCTTCATCTACCAATGGCTTGACATAGAACTTTATTAGTATTACAGTAGTGTTTGGCGATACATTCTGCAATATGAAATTGTAAGATATTTTTAAATGCTTTTTGCATGGAGTTCATCAGTAACTGAAGTTTTGATCAACATTAATGCCGATTACACAAAGTACCACAACTTTCCAATTACCACGATGTGCGCTATTCTTGTCTTGATTCATCTTAGGACTGTCCAAGATTAATGGTGGCATGGTTTTGATTGACAACAGCACACGGTCAATGTCAGAATTCTGAGAAGTGATTTAACATATTTTTAGATTGTTCTGTTACAATATGCACCGAGTCACGCTTTATGGAAAACAAAATATGATTTGCATTCGCATAGTCTTATTTACCACATAGCTGGTACACGAACGTCATTGCAAATAGCAAAGTCGTTTGGGTAAAACAAAAATGGCAATGGTTTTACCAAATGGCACGGGAACCCTAATGAAGTTTTTGCTTTGGAGGTGTAAAATTTGACGACTGATTCCAAAAGCTGCTCCTTCATGCATCGAGCTGTGAAAACCTACATCAGTACCGTGTAAAAAGTGTTGTTGTGAAATCGTATCTTGGTGTAGGCAGAAGCGGATTACCTGAAGGCACAAAAGGTGTTTGTGGAGATCAATAATGACCTGCCCTGCAAGAGGAATTGCCAGTGATTTTGAACAGGTACTTTTTTTATTGTGTGACAGATTTTTGATGCCATTGAATGATAACAAATATTCACATTGCCAATGTGTCATATGGGTTCTTCCCAGGGTCTCCCTGTATCAGGCTTTGTGACCCTCGGGTGAAAGCCACTCTGGAAGTGAAACTATTGTTATTATCAACAACATTGTTGTTTATTTTTCTGATTTTCTCTAAGGGCTCTGATTATTGGCCAAATGGAGCTGTTTTAAAGGCATTACAGGCAGTTCATTTTCGAATAAACCATTGTAAAAAAAATTGTGGAACTTCAGCGTTTAGATTTTTAATAAACGTGTGTTGTCTCACAGGAATCCCACATTCAGAGATTTCAAGCTCACTGCGCATTTATGCTGTCGTGATGAACAACTATTACTGCTCACATAGTCTCATAACCAGCAAGAAAGGCGCATTGCAGTATTTGAAGCACTTTTTTCCAAACAATCGGCTATGATTGAAGTTATAACTATATATTTTTCACATTGAAAGCTGTCCAGGCTAAGTGAAAACATGTTTGAAATTGTCAGCCCGTAGCTTTAAAACCCAGGCTCTCAGAAGTGCTGGCTTAGTACCCCGACGTAATGTATTAAAGCCCGGAGCCTCCGTCACATGTGTTTGAATGTCTAATACAGTACATTCCCTGCAGGTTGCGTTCTCATTGGATTGGACCATTATTTTCAACCCAGTGTGACTCACGAGACACGTATTACCTCCTGGCTCTGTGGGACAGATGTCCTTTTTTCACGTTTACTTTTTCAAACACAAGTTTCGAATGAACGAGTTCGATATATAACAATAAATGTTTAAATCGGGTAAGATATTTTTTTTCTTAATGGGAACCTTATTTTAGAGTAGAAGTACTGCAGTCTCTCACTGTCCAAATGTATCGTTTAACATACGAACACATTTGGAATTGTTGGGATATAAAGAAGGACTATGCTTCACTTCCGTGTTGCCTTGCATCTGAGTGTCTATTCTCTGCTTAATCGTAATATAATAATACATTGACTGTGAATAGATGGATAGGTAGATACACTTTATTGTCATTCCGTCCGTATGCAACTACAGTGTACAGAGGAACGAAATTACGTTTCTCGTGCTCTCGGTGCATAATAAATCAAGGCTGAATCTACATTTCAACAGTGCAGGGCAACACATGCAGATGATATGGACTGCATATAGCAGCAGAGTGACGTAGTCCGTGCAGGTTTGCTTGAGTGTGTTTAGGGTGGTGGAGCGTCTGTGTCCGGCTTGTTGTGATGAAGAGAGGCGGGGAAGCGTGGTATTGAGGAGCCTGATGGCTTCAGGGAAGCCACTGTTGCAGAGTCTGGTGGATCTGGCCCAGATGTCGCGGTACATTTTGCCAGGCGGCAGGCGGGTAAAGAGTTCATAGGAGGGCGTGGGAGCGGGGTTCCTTTACAATGCTGGAGGCCTTGTGTGTGCCGCGCTTGAAATAGATGTTCTGGATGGAGGGCAGAGAAGTCCCAATGATATTCTCTGCTATCTTCACTATCAGTGTCCATCTACAAAACATGACCCTGCTTTACAATGGCAATCTAGCGGTGTAATGCACCATTAGGATTATTTCTTACTTGGTTGCTAGGAGCTAAACAGTGGTTAAGGTAACTTGGAATAAATGATGTGTTTTAAATTGGTAAATGGGGAGACGCGGTGGCACATTGAGTGGCGCTGCTGACTCACAGCAAGAAGGAGCTGGGTTCGGTTCCCGGGCCGGGTGCCTTTCTGTGTGGAGTTTGCGAGTTCTCTCCCCGTGTCCGCGTGTTTTCTCTTGTCGGGTACTCCGGTTTCCTCACACCGTCCAAAGACACGCTGCTGCATAGGTTAATTGGCCCGCTGAGAAAGTTGCTCCAAAAAAAGTGCACTACGATGTATTGGCATCACATCCTGTGTATAGCTTCGCCTTGCACCCTGTGTCTGCCGGGATAGGCTCTGCCTCCCCCCCCCCGCGACTCTACAGGATGAATGAATCTTATTTAGATGTCATTCACATAAGCTTACCAATTATTGCGCTAATCAGAGAGTATCAGAGAGTATCAGGAACGTATAGAGATCGGCGAACTGCATGCAGAGTGTGAATTGAAATGTTATTTAATGCATCTAATTTCTCAATAAACGATCATTTTAGTGGTGTATTTACATAAGCGACCACACTGTAACTTCAATCTGTGAGCCCCAACACGAATTTGTATTTGCACGTGCAATGGATACGATGTCCGACGTTTCACGGTAGGTGTTAGAAGCGATTTCAAAAGTTCAGGAGTTTTTGAAGACACAGCCAGCACATGGAGTGTAAGGTTGGACAACGCGCAGTATAACCTGGACACACATCTGGGAGCTGCATAACATCAAGCGTTATTGTCTGTTAGAAATGTTTATACATTTCTGTTTATCTCTGGCAACGGCAATATGAACACGAGAACGAAGGCATGTTAAACAGTGTCAATCCTGATTTATGTACAAGTGTGCTACATCTTGCATGTAACGATATTCAATATATTTGAGAGCTCAGGACATTTGCAAATTGAGGACGGTTGGGAAACTTCACGTAAACAACACGACAATACCAAGATGTGATAGCTGGTGTCGAGTTTACTGTTTGATGGTTGTCATTCGTGATTGAGCATATTTACCCGTGGCACTGTAAGTACTTACATCAATGTACTGTTGAGTTATTCATGACGCAGTGGCTCTGTGAGTAACACTTTGTCTATCACGCTTGCCTGCACATTAAATTACCGTCCTTAATTCCACATGCCAAAGGAAATCTGAGCTCTGAGAGTTATAATCATCCTCACCCCTTCATATTTCATTCTGTAACATCTGGTTTTGTCAGCCCAAGCTTAGAAAAATTACAACAGCACGGTTGTGACAAGTCTTACAACAGGCAGTTATTGTTCATGGTTATTAACAAGCCGTGATTCGTTTTTTTATCGTAGGAACTATACATTTGTCATGTTGATGTTGATAGGCCTTTGCTCTGGTTATACGTACACCGTGGTGTCTTCCAAGTGTGGGACTATTAGTTATTTAATTCTAGCTAGTGAACATGTATTATCGTTTGTTTAGCTCATTTATCTTGAGATCTAATTGTTGCTTTTGTCAGCTGTTAAATAATATCATATTGGAGCGGTT